>CM019064.1:9661060-10121060 GCA_009667805.1 Leptobrachium leishanense
TGACTCTCTCTGTTTCTCGGTTTCTCTCTGACTCTCTCTGTTTCTCTCTCTCTCTGTTTCTCTCTGATTCCATCTCTCTGTTTCTCTCAGATTCTATGTTTGTTTCTCTGATTCTCTCTCTCTGTTTCTGTTCCTGACACTCTGTTTCTCTGACTCTCTCTGTTTCTCTCTGACTCTCTCTGTTTCTCTATGATTCTATCTCTCTGTTTCTCTCTCTGACTCTGTTTCTCTCTGATTCTCTCTGTTTCTCTCTGATTCTCTCTCTCTGTTTCTCTCTGATTCTATCTCTCTGTTTCTCTCAGATTCTATCTATCTGTTTCTCTCAGATTCTATCTCTCTGTTTCTCTCTGATTCTATCTCTCTGTTTCTCTCAGATTCAATCTCTGTTTCTCTCAGATTCTATTTCTCTGTTTCTCGCTGATTCTCTGTTTCTCTCTTTATTTCTATCTCTCAGATTCTATCTCTCAGATTCTATCTCTCTGTTTCTCTCAGATTCTATCTCTCTGTTTCTCTCTGATTCTATCTCTCTGTTTCTCTCAGATTCTATCTCTCTGTTTCTCTCAGATTCTATCTCTCTGTTTCTCTCAGATTCTATCTCTGTTTCTCTCTGATTCTCTCAGATTCTATTTCTCTGTTTCTCGCTGATTCTCTGTTTCTCTCTTTATTTCTATCTCTCTGTTTCTCTCAGATTCTATCTCTCTGTTTCTCTCAGATTCTATCTCTCTGTTTCTCTCTGATTCTATCTCTCTCCGTTTCTCTCAGATTCTATCTCTCTGTTTCTCTCTGATTCTATCTGTCTCTGTCTCTCAGATTCTATCTCTGTTTTCTCTCTGATTCTCTCAGATTCTATTCTCTGTTTCTCGCTGATTCTCTGTTTCTCTCTTTATTTCTATCTCTCTGTTTCTCTCTCTTTATTTCTATCTCTCTGTTTCTCTCTGATTCTCTGTTTCTCTCTCGGATCTCTCTGTTTCTCTCTGATTCTCTCTCTCTGTTTCTCTCTGATTCTATCTCTCTGTTTTCTCTCAGATTCTATCTCTCTGTTCTCTCAGATTCTATCTCTGTTTCTCTCTGATTCTCTCAGATTCTATTTCTCTGTTTCTCGCTGATTCTCTGTTTCTCTCTTTATTTCTATCTCTCTGTTTCTCTCTTTATTTCTATCTCTCTGTTTCTCTCTGATTCTCTGTTTCTCTCGGATTCTCTCTGTTTCTCTCTGATTCTCTCTCTCTGTTTCTCTCTGATTCTATCTCTCTGTTTCTCTCAGATTCTATCTCTCTGTTTCTCTCAGATTCTATCTCTCTGTTTCTCTCTGATTCTATCTCTCTGTTTCTCTCAGATTCTATCTCTGTTTCTCTCTGATTCTCTCAGATTCTATTTCTCTGTTTCTCGCTGATTCTCTGTTTCTCTCTTTATTTCTATCTCTCTGTTTCTCTCTGATTCTCTGTTTCTCTCGGATTCTCTCTGTTTCTCTCTGATTCTCTCTCTCTGTTTCTCTCTGTTTCTTTCTCTCTGTTTCTCTCAGATTCTATCTCTCTGTTTCTCTCAGATTCTATCTCTCTGTTTCTCTCTGATTCTATCTCTGTTTCTCTCTGATTCTCTCAGATTCTATTTCTCTGTTTCTCGCTGATTCTCTGTTTCTCTCTTTATTTCTATCTCTCTGTTTCTCTCTTTATTTCTATCTCTCTGTTTCTCTCTGATTCTCTGTTTCTCTCGGATTCTCTCTGTTTCTCTCAGATTCTATCTCTCTGTTTCTCTCAGATTCTATCTCTCTGTTTCTCTCAGATTCTATCTCTCTGTTTCTCTCTGATTCTATCTCTCTGTTTCTCTCAGATTCTATCTCTGTTTCTCTCTGATTCTCTCAGATTCTATTTCTCTGTTTCTCGCTGATTCTCTGTTTCTCTCTTTATTTCTATCTCTCTGTTTCTCTCTTTATTTCTATCTCTCTGTTTCTCTCTGATTCTCTGTTTCTCTCGGATTCTCTGTTTCTCTCTGATACTCTCTCTCTGTTTCTCTCTGATTCTATCTCTCTGTTTCTCTCAGATTCTATCTCTCTGTTTCTCTCAGATTCTATCTCTCTGTTTCTCTCTGATTCTATCTCTGTTTCTCTCTGATTCTCTCAGATTCTATTTCTCTGTTTCTCGCTGATTCTCTGTTTCTCTCTTTATTTCTATCTCTCTGTTTCTCTCTTTATTTCTATCTCTCTGTTTCTCTCTGATTCTCTGTTTCTCTCGGATTCTCTCTGTTTCTCTCAGATTCTATCTCTCTGTTTCTCTCTGATTCTCTCTCTCTGTTTCTCTCTGATTCTATCTCTCTGTTTCTCTCAGATTCTATCTCTCTGTTTCTCTCAGATTCTATCTCTCTGTTTCTCTCTGATTCTATCTCTGTTTCTCTCTGATTCTCTCAGATTCTATTTCTCTGTTTCTCGCTGATTCTCTGTTTCTCTCTTTATTTCTATCTCTCTGTTTCTCTCTTATTTCTATCTCTCTGTTCTCTCTGATTCTCTGTTTCTCTCGGATTCTCTCTGTTTCTCTCTGATTCTCTCTCTTTCTGTTTCTCTCTGATTCTATCTCTCTCTGTTTCTCAGATTCTATCTCTCTGTTTCTCTCTCAGATCTATCTCTGTTTTCTCTGATTCTCTCAGATTCTATTTCTCTGTTTCTCGCTGATTCTCTGTTTCTCTCTTTATTTCTATCTCTCTGTTTCTCTCAGATTCTATCTCTCTGTTTCTCTCAGATTCTATCTCTCTGTTTCTCTCAGATTCTATCTCTCTGTTTCTCTCTGATTCTATCTCTCTGTTTCTCTCAGATTCTCTCTCTCTGTTTCTCTCAGATTCTATCTCTCTGTTTCTCTCTGATTCTATCTCTCTGTTTCTCTCAGATTCTATCTCTCTGTTTCTCTCTGATTCTATCTCTCTGTTTCTCTCAGATTCTATCTCTGTTTCTCTCTGATTCTCTCAGATTCTATTTCTCTGTTTCTCGCTGATTCTGTTTCTCTCTTTATTTCTATCTCTCTGTTTCTCTCAGATTCTATCTCTCTGTTTCTCTCAGATTCTATCTCTCTGTTTCTCTCTGATTCTATCTCTCTGTTTCTCTCAGATTCTATCTCTCTGTTTCTCTCAGATTCTATCTCTCTGCTTCTCTCTGATTCTATCTCTCTGTTTCTCTCAGATTCTATCTCTGTTTCTCTCTGATTCTCTCAGATTCTATTTCTCTGTTTCTCGCTGATTCTCTGTTTCTCTCTTTATTTCTATCTCTCTGTTTCTCTCTTTATTTCTATCTCTCTGTTTCTCTCTGATTCTCTGTTTCTCTCGGATTCTCTCTGTTTCTCTCTGATTCTCTCTCTCTGTTTCTCTCTGATTCTATCTCTCTGTTTCTCTCAGATTCTATCTCTCTGTTTCTCTCTGATTCTATCTCTCTGTTTCTCTCAGATTCTATCTCTGTTTCTCTCTGATTCTCTCAGATTCTATTTCTCTGTTTCTCGCTGATTCTCTGTTTCTCTCTTTATTTCTATCTCTCTGTTTCTCTCTTTATTTCTATCTCTCTGTTTCTCTCTGATTCTCTGTTTCTCTCGGATTCTCTCTGTTTCTCTCTGATTCTCTCTCTCTGTTTCTCTCTGATTCTATCTCTCTGTTTCTCTCAGATTCTATCTCTCTGTTTCTCTCAGATTCTATCTCTCTGTTTCTCTCTGATTCTATCTCTCTGTTTCTCTCAGATTCTATCTCTGTTTCTCTCTGATTCTCTCAGATTCTATTTCTCTGTTTCTCGCTGATTCTCTGTTTCTCTCTTTATTTCTATCTCTCTCGTTTCTCTCTTTTATTTCTATCTCTCTGTTTCTCTCTGATTCTCTGTTTCTCTCGGATTCTCTCTGTTTCTCTCTGATTCTATCTCTCTGTTTCTCTCAGATTCTATCTCTCTGTTTCTCTCAGATTCTATCTCTCTGTTTCTCTCAGATTCTATCTCTCTGTTTCTCTCTGATTCTATCTCTCTGTTTCTCTCAGATTCTATCTCTGTTTCTCTCTGATTCTCTCAGATTCTATTTCTCTGTTTCTCGCTGATTCTCTGTTTCTCTCTTTATTTCTATCTCTCTGTTTCTCTCTTTATTTCTATCTCTCTGTTTCTCTCTGATTCTCTGTTTCTCTCGGATTCTCTCTCTGTTTCTCTGACTCTCTCTGTTTCTCTCAGAATCAGAGAGTCAGAGAGAAACAGGGAGAGAATCAGAGAGAAGCAGAGAGAGTCAATCTCTATGTTTCTCTCTGATTCTGTTTCTCTCTGTTTCTCTCTGATTCTATCACTCTGTTTCTCTCTGACTCTGTTTCTCTCTGACTCTGTTTCTCTTTGATTCTGTTTCTCTCTGATTCTCTCTCTCTGTTTCTCTCTGACTCACTCTCTGTTTCTCTGTTTCTGACTCTCTCTCTCCGACTGTTTCTCTCTGATTCTATCTCTCTGTTTCTCTCTGATTCTATCTCTCTGATTCTATCTCTCTGTTTCTCTCTGATTCTCTCTGTTTCTCTCTGACTCACTCTCTGTTTCTCTGTTTCTGACTCTCTCTCTTTCTCTCCGACTGTTTCTCTCAGATTCTCTCTGTTTCTCTCAGATTCTCTCTGTTTCTCTCTGATTCTATCTCTCTGTTTCTCTCAGATTCTCTCTGATTCTATCTCTCTGTTTCTCTCTGATTCTATCTCTCTGTTTCTCTCAGATTCTCTCTGTTTCTCTCTGATTCTATCTCTCTGATTCTATCTCTCTGATTCTATTTCTCTGTTTCTCTCTGATTCTCTGTTTCTCTCTTTATTTCTATCTCTCTGTTTCTCTCTTTATTTCTATCTCTGTTTCTCTCTGATTCTCTGTTTCTCTCTCTGTTTCTCTGACTCTGTTTCTCTCTGATTCTGAGAGAAACAGAGAGAGAGTCAGAGAAACAGAGAGAGAATCAGAGAGAAGCAGAGAGAGTCAATCTCTATGTTTCTCTCTGATTCTCTCTGTTTCTCTCTGATTCTATCTCTGTTTTTCTCTCTGTTTCTCTGACTCTTTCTCTCTGATTCTCTCTCTCTGTTTCTCTGACTCTTTCTCTCTGATTCTCTCTCTCTGTTCCTCTCTGACTCACTCTCTGTTTCTCTGTTTCTGACTCTCTCTTTCTCTCGGACTGTTTCTCTCAGATTCTATCTCTGTTTCTCTCAGATTCTATATCTCTGTTTCTCTCTGATTCTATCTCTGTTTATCTCTCTGTTTCTGTTTCTCTCTGATTCTATCTCTCTGTGTCTCTGTTTCTCTCTGATTCTCTGTTTCTCTATTTCTATCTCTGTTTCTCTCTGATTCTCTGTTTCTCTCTCTGTTTCTCTCTGATTCTGATTCTCTCTGTTTCTCTGTTTCTCTCTGATTCTCTGTGTTTCTCTCTGATTCTATCTCTGTTTCTCTCTGATTCTATCTCTCTGTGTCTCTGTTTCTCTCTGATTCTCTGTTTCTCTATTTCTATCTCGGGTTCTCTCTGATTCTCTGTTTCTCTCTGATTCTGTTTCTCTCTCTTTCTCTCTGATTCTCTCTGTTTCTGTCTGTTTCTCTGTGTTTCTCTCTGATTCTCTGATTATCTCCCTCTGTTTCTCTCTGATTTTATCTCTGTTTCTCTGATTCTCTGTTTCTCTCTGATTCTATCTCTCTTTCTCTCTGATTCTGTCTCTGTTTCTCTCTGATTCTCTCTCTCTGTTTCTCTCTGTTTCTATCTCTGTATCTCTCTCTGTTTCTATCTCTGTATCTCTCTCTGTTTCTCTCTCTGTATCTCTCTCTGTTTCTATCTCTGTATCTCTCTCTGTTTCTATCTCTGTATCTCTCTCTGTTTCTATCTCTGTTTCTATCTCTGTATCTCTCTGTTTCTCTCTGATTCTGAGAGAAACAGAGAGAGAGTGTCAGAGAGAAACAGAGAGAGAATCAGAGAGAAGCAGAGAGAGTCAATCTCTAGGTTTCGCTCTGAATCTCTCTCTGTTTCTCTCTGATTCTCTCTCTCTGTTTCTCTCTGTTTCTATCTCTGTATCTCTCTCTGTTTCTATCTCTGTATCTCTCTCTGTTTCTCTCTCTGTATCTCTCTCTGTTTCTATCTCTGTATCTCTCTCTGTTTCTATCTCTGTATCTCTCTCTGTTTCTATCTCTGTTTCTATCTCTGTATCTCTCTGTTTCTCTCTGATTCTGAGAGAAACAGAGAGAGAGTGTCAGAGAGAAACAGAGAGAGAATCAGAGAGAAGCAGAGAGAGTCAATCTCTAGGTTTCTCTCTGATTCTCTCTCTGTTTCTCTCTGTTTCTCTCTGATTCTATCTCTCTGTTTCTCTCTGATTCTCTCTGTTTCTCTCTGATTCTATCTCTCTGTTTCTCTCTGATTCTGTTCTCTCTGATTCTCTCTCTCTGTTTCTCTCTGACTCACTCTCTGTTTCTCTGTTTCTGACTCTCTCTTTCTCTCCGACTGTTTCTCTCAGATTCTCTCTGTTTCTCTCTGATTTTATCTCTCTGTTTCTCTCAGAAGAGATATCTCTCTGATTCTATCTCTCTGTTTCTCTCAGATTCTCTCTGTTTCTCTCTGTTTCTATCTCCATATCTCTCTCTGTTTCTATCTCCGTATCTCTCTCTGTTTCTATCTCCGTATCTCTCTCTGTTTCTATCTCCATATCTCTCTCTGTTTCTATCTCCGTATCTCTCTCTGTTTCTATCTCCGTATCTCTCTCTGTTTCTATCTCCGTATCTCTCTCTGTTTCTATCTCTATATCTCTCTCTGTTTCTATCTCCGTATCTCTCTCTGTTTCTATCTCCGTATCTCTCTCTGTTTCTCTCTGTTTCTATCTCCGTATCTCTCTCTGTTTCTATCTCCGTATCTCTCTCTGTTTCTATCTCCGTATCTCTCTCTGTTTCTCTCTGTTTCTATCTCCGTATCTCTCTCTGTTTCTATCTCCATATCTCTCTCTCTGTTTCTCTCTGTTTCTATCTCCGTATCTCTCTCTGTTTCTATCTCCGTATCTCTCTCTGTTTCTATCTCCGTATCTCTCTCTGTTTCTATCTCCGTATCTCTCTCTGTTTCTATCTCCGTATCTCTCTCTGTTTCTATCTCCGTATCTCTCTCTGTTTCTCTCTGTTTCTATCTCCGTATCTCTCTCTGTTTCTATCTCCGTATCTCTCTCTGTTTCTATCTCCGTATCTCTCTCTGTTTCTCTCTGTTTCTATCTCCGTATCTCTCTCTGTTTCTATCTCCGTATCTCTCTCTGTTTCTATCTCCGTATCTCTCTCTGTTTCTATCTCCGTATCTCTCTCTGTTTCTATCTCCGTATCTCTCTCTGTTTCTATCTCCGTATCTCTCTCTGTTTCTATCTCTCTCTGTTTCTAGCTCCTTATCTCTTTTTCTATCTCCGTATCTATCTCCGTATCTATCTCCTTATCTCTCTCTGTTTCTCTCTCTCTGTTTCTATCTCCTTATCTCTCTCTGTTTCTCTCTCTCTGTTTCTATCTCCGTATCTCTCTCTGTTTCTATCTCTCTGTTTTTATCTCTGTATCTCTCTCTGTTTCTCTCTCTCTCTGTTTCTATCTCCGTATCTCTGTTTCTATCTCCGTATCTCTCTCTGTTTCTCTCTCTCTGTTTCTATCTCTCTCTGTTTCTATCTCCGTATCTCTGTTTCTATCTCCGTATCTCTCTCTGTTTCTATCTCCGTATCTCTCTCTGTTTCTCTCTCTCTGTTTCTATCTCCTTATCTCTCTCTGTATTTATCTCTCTCTGTATCTATCTCTGTATCTCTCTCTGTTTCTATCTCCGTATCTCTCTCTCTGTTTCTATCTCCTTATCTCTCTCTGTATCTATCTCCGTATCTCTCTGTTTCTATCTCCGTATCTCTCTGTTTCTATCTCTGTATCTCTCTCTGTTTCTATCTCTCTCTGTATCTCTCTGTTTCTATCTCCGTATCTCTCTGTTTCTATCTCTGTATCTCTCTCTGTTTCTATCTCTCTCTGTTTCTCTCTGTTTCTATCTCCGTATCTCTCTCTGTTTCTATCTCCGTATCTCTCTCTGTTTCTATCTCTGTATCTCTCTCTCTGTTTCTATCTCTGTATCTATCGCTGTATCTCTCTCTGTTTCTATCTCTGTTTCTATCCCTCTGTTTCTATTCTTTCTCTGTCAATATGGATCTATTTACAGTATCTATCTCATATCATTCTAATATCGATCAAACCTACAGCTCATATCCATCCACTTATCTATGTAATTATCTCTCCATATATCTGTAACTATAATTATATCTGTATCTACATTCTATGTAATTATATGTATCTACATTATACATAATTACATGTATCTATATCTATATTCTATATAATTATCTGTACATATCTGTCTATATTATATGTATTTATCAGTCTGTATTGATATTATAGTCTATGATTATCTGTATTTATCTATCTATATTTACAGTATATTCTATATAATTGTATGTACATATCTATCTGTATCTATCTGTTTTATTATCTGTACTTATCTGTCTGTCTGTATGGACATTATATAATTATCTGTACAGATCTGTCTATATTCTATAAGTACATAGAATGATATAGCGGCACTCCAAGTCTGCAATATAAATTCACGCTTATTTCTCCAAACAATTTATCTATATATATATATATATATATCTATCTGTATCTACCGTATTTCCCCGAAAATATTTTTTTGGCCCCAAAAAGAAAAACACACTAGCAGGGGTATTCAGAGAGAGGTGAAACTCAGGAGAATGACTGGAGAATGGAAAATTCTAGGTCAAAATAGCCAAACCAGAAAAATTCTCCCATTTATCTCACTTTCCAAATCGGCTATTTGGTCTAGATTGTTCATTCTCCTGGTTTTCACCTCTCTCTGAATAACCCTCTAGGTCTTATTTTCGGGGTAGGTTTTTTTGTTGTTGTATTAATACCAGTAGAAGATTTGCAAGACGGGAGCGAGTGGCAAAGTTATGAATATGGTGATCAGGTGATCGGCTCCCTCCGCTGCCGCCTCGCTTCCCCTGCCGCCGGCATCGCTTATTCTCTCTCGCGGCACTTCAAGTTGCCCTTTATGCCACCACCAGCCCTGAGAATCAGCAAACTAGGCCTTATTTTCAGGGTAGGTCTAATTTTTTGGTTTTTTTGGGTAGGTTTTTTAAATACATTATATATATATATTGATGTAAGGGGTCTGTTGTGCTTTGTGTTAAAGCATAATAAAGTGGTGTTACAGGCCTGTGGTCTTGTATCCTACACACCGTCCCCGGCCTCTGGATTCCTGACGTGAGAGCTGTGACCACCGACTGTCCTGCGCTCTGCTCGCCCCTGCGCTATCCATGTGATTGACAGGCGTAAGGGGAGGGGCTGCCCCCTTTATAGGGAAGCTGTAGGTTGTCAGCGTTTTGCACAATGAGCTGGCAGCGTGTGGTCCTTATCATCCCATATAAAGTTGTGTGCGCTGGCAGCTTCCCTCTAGAGCGGATATTTTATTGCCCCCGCACCCTGCGAGTATCACCTTATATTATTCCGGGGAAAGATGAATAGATTTACATAACCTTATATAAAAGCTATAAACGTCCGATTCGCTGCCACCGAGCGCCGGCAGTGACATCACCGGGCACCGCGCCAATCATATAACCTTTGGATTATACGGCCGCGTTACAGAGGTTAATCATTCATGTACTATCTCCACTTACATAGAGGAGCCCCTAAAAACACACACACACCCCAAAACATGCAGGAGCCCTAACAACTCACACACACACCCCGAAACACGCAGGAGCCCCTAACAACTCACACACACACCCCGAAACACGCAGGAGCCCCATACAACTCACACACACACACACCCGAAACACGCAGGAGCCCCTAAAAACTCACACACACACCCCGAAACACGCAGGAGCCCCTAACAACTCACACACACACCCGAAACACGCAGGAGCCCCTAAAAACTCACACACACACCCCGAAACACGCAGGAGCCCCTAACAACTCACACACACACACCCCGAAACACGCAGGAGCCCCTAACAACTCACACACACACCCCGAAACACGCAGGAGCCCCTAACAACTCACACACACACCCCAAAACACGCAGGAGCCCCTAAAAACACACACACCCCGAAACACGCAGGAGCCGCTAAAAACACACCCACACACCCCAAAAGACGCAAGAGCCCCTAAAACACACCCACACACACCCCAAAACACGCAGGACCCCCTAAAAACTCACACACACACCCCGAAACACGCAGGAGCCCCTAACAACTCACACACACACCCCAAAACACGCAGGAGCCCCTAAAAACTCACACACACACCCGAAACACACAGGAGCCCCTAAAAACACACCCACACACCCCAAAAGACGCAGGAGCCCCTAAAAACACAGCCACACACCCCGAAACACGCAGGACCACCTAAAAACTCACACACACCCCGAAACACGCAGGAGCCCCTAACAACTCACACACACACCCGAAACACGCAGGAGCCCCTAAAACTCACACACACACCCCGAAACACGCAGGAGGCCCCTAACATCACACACACACCCGAAACATGCAGGAGCCCCTAACAACTCACACACACACCCCGAAACACGCAGGAGCCCCTAACAACTCACACACACACCCCGAAACACGCAGGAGCCCCTAACAACTCACACACACACCCCGAAACACGCAGGAGCCCCTAAAAACTCACACACACACCCTGAAACACGCAGGAGCCCCTAACAACTCACACACACACCCCGAAACACGCAGGAGCCCCTAAAAACACACCCACACACCCCAAAAGACGCAGGAGCCCCTAAAAACACACCCACACACCCCAAAAGACGCAGGAGCCCCTAAAAACACACCCACACACCCCAAAAGACGCAGGAGCCCCCTAAAAACACAGCCACACACCCGAAACACGCAGGACCCCCTAAAAACTCACACACACCCCGAAACACGCAGGAGCCCCTAAAAAAAAACCCACACACCCCAAAACACGCAGGAGCCCCTAAAAACTCACACACACCCCAAAACACACAGGAGCCCCTAAAATCTCACACACCGACAGACCCCAAAACATGCAGAAGCCCCTAAAAACACACCCACACACCCCAAAACACGCAGGACCCCCTAAAAACTCACACACACACCCCGAAACACGCAGGAGCCCCTAAAAACCCCCCACACACCCCAAAACACGCAGAGCCCCTAAAAACACACCCACATACCCCAAAAAAAGCAGGAGCACCTAAAAACTCACACACACCCCGAAAACACGTAGGAGCCCCTATAATCTCACACACCGACATACCCCAAAACATGCAGAAGGCCCTAAAAACACACCCCAAAACATGCAGGAGCACGTAAAAAACACCCACACATCCCCAAAACATGCAGGAGCCCCTAAAAATACACCCGCATACCCCAAAACATGCAGGAGCCCCTAAAAAGACACACACACACACCAAAACATGCAGGAGCCCCTAAAAAGACACCCCACACCCTGAATATATGGAGGAGCCCCTAAAAAGACACCCGCACACCCTCAATACATGGAGGAACCCCTAAAAGACACCCCATGCACCCAAATATATGGAGGAACCCCTAAAAAGACACCCACACACCCTGAATATATGGAGGAGCCCCTAAAAAGATACCCGCACACCCTGAATATATGGAGGAACCCCTAAAAAGACACCCGCACACCCTGAATATATGGCGGAACCCCTAAAAAGACACCCCACACCCTGAATATATGGAGGAGCCCCTAAAAAGACAACCCGTACACCCCTGAATATATGGAGGAACCCCTAAAAACACACCCACACACCCTGAATATATGGAGGAACCCCTATAAGACACCCACACACCACCCTGAATATATGGAGGAGCCCCTAAAAAGACACCCGTACACCCTGAAATATGGAGGAGCCCCTAAAAAGACACACACACACCCTGAATATATGAGGGAACCCCTAAAAACACACCCGCACACCCTGAATATATGGAGGAACCCCTAAAAAGACACCCACACACCCTGAATATATGGAGGAACCCCTAAAAAGACACCCCACACACCCTGAATATATGGAGGAACCCTAAAACACACCCGCACACGCGCCGATTACTAGTGGAACCCTGATAATGGAGGAACCCCTAAAAAGACACCCGCACACCCTGAATATATGGAGGAACCCCTAAAAAGACACCCGCACACCCTGAATATATGGAGGAACCCCTAAAAAGACACCCACACACCCCTGAATATATGGAGGAACCCCTAAAAAGACACCCGCCACACCCTGAATATATGGAGGAGCCCCTAAAAATGACACCCGCACACCCTGAATATATGGAGGAGCCCCTAAAACACACCCACACACCCTGAATATATGGAGGAGCCCCTAAAATGACACCCGCACACCTGAATATATGGAGGAGCCCCTAAAACACACCCCACACAGTCCCTGAAATATGGAGGAACCCCTAAAAGAACACCCCATGCACCCAAATAATGGAGGAACCCCTAAAGACACCCACAGCACCCTGAATATATGGAGGAGCCCCTAAAATGACACCCGCACACCCTGAATATATGGAGGAGCCCCTAAAAACACACCTACACACCCTGAATATATGGAGGAACCCTAAAGACACCCGCACACCCTGAATATATGGAGGAACCCCTAAAAAGACACCCGCAAACCCTGAATATATGGAGGAAGCCCCTAAAACAACACCCACACACCCTGAATATATGGAGGAGCCCCTAAATGACCCCGCACACACTCCCCTGATATATGGAGGAGCCCCTAAAAACACACCCACACAACACACCTGAACACCCCTGAATATATGGAGGACCCCTAAAAAGACACCCCATGCACCCCAATATATGGAGGAACCCCTAAAAAGACACCCACACACCCCTGAATATATGGAGGAGCCCTAAAAAGACACCCGCAACCCTGAATATATGGAGGAGCCCCTAAAAACACACCCACACACCCTGAATATATGGAGGAGCCCCTAAAATGACACCCGCACACCCTGAATATATGGAGGAGCCCCTAAAAACACACCCACACACCCTGAATATATGGAGGAACCCCTAAAAGACACCCCATGCACCCAAATATATGGAGGAACCCCTAAAAAGACACCCACACACCCTGAATATATGGAGGAGCCCCTAAAATGACACCCGCACACCCTGAATATATGGAGGAGCCCCTAAAAACACACCTACACACCCTGAATATATGGAGGAGAACCTAAAAGACACCCCATGCACCCAAATATATGGAGGAACCCCTAAAAAGACACCCGCACACCCTGAATATATGGAGGAGCCCCTAAAAGACACCCGCACACCCTGAATATATGGAGGAGCCCCTAAAAATACACCCACACACCCTGAATATATGGAGGAGCCCCTAAAAAGACACCCGCACACCCTGAATATATGGAGGAACCCCTAAAAAGACACCCACACACCCTGAATATATGGAGGAACCCCTAAAAGACACCCGCACACCCTGAATATATGGAGGAGCCCCTAAAAAGACACCCGCACACCCTGAATATATGGAGGAACCCCTAAAAAGACAACCCACACACCCTGAATATATGGAGGAACCCCTAAAAGACACCCACACACCCTGAATATATGGAGGAACCCCTAAAAGACACCCGCACACCCAAATATATGGAGGAACCCCTAAAAAGACACCCACACACCCTGAATATATGGAGGAGCCCCTAAAATGAGGGGTTTGGGCCCAACAAAGGGATATTTGGGAGGTATCCCATGTCTGCCAGCAAGAGGCTGGGGTATATTCTAGGGCTGCCAGATCCTCCATGTTTTCCTGGACACATACAGGGTTGTTCAGAGAGAGGTGAAAATCTTGAGAATGACTGGAGAATGGAAAATTATAGGTCAAAATAGCAGAATTTGGAAAGTGACCTAGAATTTTCCATTCTCCAGTCATTCTCAAGGTTTTCACCGCTCTCTGAATAACCCTGATATAATTTATTCATGCTGAGGGGCAGTGTGTGTATAATCCATACGCTGCAGGGGAGGAATCCCAGGTGACCTGCCTTGATTTCCTTCCTGCAGCATATGAATTATACATGTTGCAGGGCAGCACTTTTCCCTGTGCTCTCCCTCTGCATGAAATAGTAATATGTGTCCTGGAAAACATGGCCGATGTGGCCGCCCTAGTATATGCGTAGAATATACCCAGACCTGGGTTTGCGTAAGATTTAAGGAGCGACAAAAATCCCCCCAAAAAACGAGAATGCGCAGATTAGCGTCATATTTAATTTCACGCCGTGTTGTACATTTTACGTCGTCGCTGAGTGTTGGCCTCTGAAAAGCGCTTTGCCGCACAATCCCTTACGACCTGGCGCAAACAGGAAGTGCGGCGATGTGCGGATGCGGAGGTCACTCTGACCTGGCCATTGCAGCCCCCGCAGCAGACACTAGGTGTCGCTGTCACAGTGTCTGACCTTTACAGGGCTCCCCTTATATTGCCCAGGAGCAGGTGAGTCCGGCCGCCATGACATAACGCATGGCCCACACCTGCCTGATCCCTCAGGGACCGCTGGCGGCAAACGGGGTTAACGTGGCGATTACAGGGATTCCTACGCACGGCGCAAACATCCGTCGCGCACGTCCATCCGTCTCCGTGTGGTGCAAAGTGGGAAAGATGTCACGGCGGGGTTACACGTATGTGCGTGACCTCTCGTAGAGGAAGGGCGTAACCCGACCGACCGTCAGAAACACGAAAACAGGCCAAAATAACGCAAGTCCACACAAAGGGTTAATTAGGAAAAAAGCAAAGAGTTAAAAACAAGTCGCAATAAAAAATAACAAGTAAAAGTCCCAAAACGTCAAGAACAGCCGCAAATACCAAAAAAAAAACTGTAAAGGCTGGCGCCGCCGAACACGAGAGGAAAGCAGCGGCAAAAAAAGGCGATGAAGGGGTTAACCCCCCTCCCTCCAGCATATAAATACATAAGGGACGCAGAGGAAATGCCTCGTTACGGAGAGGAGTGACAGGACTCGGGGCGACGCGTGCGCTAATAGCACCAAGGAGGACGCTGGGAGATATTTTCAATACGCACGTTCTCGTATCATTTCACCCTTTGTGTGCCGGGGGGGGGAATCAGTGGTCGGTGCGGAGGGAGGGGGGCCGGCGTGTCCCCTGCGCGGCTGTGCGCGGCTGTGCGCTCTGTGTCAGTCGCTGGGGCCCGGTTCGGCGCTTGTTTTCCTATAAGAAGCCGCTCTCGCTGGGTCATGTCAGGTCGAGTGGGACGTTTGCCCAGCTCTAGGTTTTAAAGGAAAAACAGCGCGAAAGACACAAAAACACAGCAGTTTCCTTCATTAAATTCCGCTCTACCTGCCACGGGCTTCCAGCCACAATGGAATTTCCCACCCTGGCCTTCCACCCCATAAACTGTATTTTTAGTTATATATTTGTGTGTCCGCGTACGGGCGGTATATACAGAGGAGCGAGCGCGGCGCCAATGACACTTAACCTGCGTGCGACCGCACTGCGCCCCCCCCCCTCACAGCACACACCGCCTGACCTTCTAACGACCCTCAGTACCCGAAATAATACTTTGTGATATCCCTGGATCAGATCCTCTTAACCCTTTCCTGCTCAGAGGCCTCTATAGGCAGCTATAAAGACTCCGGTCCTGAGATAGAAACATACAGGGTTATTCAGAGAGCGGTGAAAAGCAGGAGAATGACTGGAGAATGAAAAATTCTAGGTCAAAATAGCCAAACCAGAAAAATTCTCCCATTTATCTCACTTTCCAAATCGGCTATTTCGACCTAGAATTTTACATTCTCCAGTCATTCTCCTGCTTTTCACCGCTCTCTGAATAACCCTGATAGAAAATGTCGGCAGATAAGAACCTTTCGGCCCATCTAGTCGCCCAATTACATGGATACTTTACCTGGATTTATCTTTTGTTTAGGATAGCCTTATGCCTATCCCATGCCTGCTTAAATTCAATTACTGTTTTGGCCTCTACCACTTCTACTGGAAGACTGTTCCATGTATCCACCACCCTCTCAGTAAAATAATGCTTCCTGATGTTACTTTTAAACCTTTGCCCCTCTAATCTAAGACTATGTCCTCTTGTTTTGCTACTTTGTTTCCTTTTAAATATACTCCCTTCCTCTACCTTGTGGATTCCCTTTACGTATTTAAATGTTTCTATCATATCTCCTCTGTCTCGTCTTTTTTCCAAGCTGTACATGTTAAGATCATTAAGCCTTTCCTGGTAACTTTTCTCCTTCAAGCCGTACACCATTTTAGTAGCCCTTCTCTGAACTCTCTCTAAGATGTCTATATCCTTCTGGAGATACGGTCTCCAGTACTGCACACAGTACTCCAAGTGAGGTCTCACCAGTGCTCTGTACAGTGGCATGAGCACTTCCCTTTTCCTACTGCTAATACCTCTCCCTACACAACCAAGCATTCTGCCAGCATTTCCAAGCATTCTGCCAGCATTTCCTGCTGCTCTATTACATTGACTACTTACCCTTAGATCCTCTGAAATAATAACCCCTAAATCCCAACCCTCAGATGTATCAAATATTCTATATTCAGCCCTTGGGTTTTTACGTCCCAGGTGCATTATCTTGCACTTATCCACATTAAAACTCAATTGCCACAACTCCGACCATTTTTTTAGTTTACCTAAATCATTTGTCATTTGGCTGATCCCTCCAGGAACGTCAACCCTGTTGCAAATCTTTGTGTCATCAGCAAAAAGACATACTTTACCATTAATACCTTCTGCAATATCACTAATAAAAATATTAAAGAGAATGGGTCCAAGTACTGACCCCTGAGGTACCCCACTGGTAACAAGACCTTGCGCCGAATAAACTCCATTTACCACAACCCTCTGTTGTCTGTCACTCAGCCACTGCCTAATCCATTCAACAATATTGGAATCCAAGCTCAAAGATTGCAATTTATTGATAAGCCTTCTATGCGGAACAGTATCAAAAGCCTTACTGAAATCTAAATAAGCAATGTCGATTGCACCACCTGTGATTGGTCGTAGCTGTCAATGTTCTCTTGACCTTTGACTTCCTGGTCCCCTATGACTGACCGGTCAGCGCCCGGGGTACAGGAGACTCTCCAAATGACCCACCGCTCCCTCTATAAAGTCCATCATCCCGGTCCGTCATCACGCTGCCCTGGGGATCATCTTCGACTACGATAATTCCCATTGGTTGAGTAGGCTCTAACAAGGTCTGTAGCGCAGCACAATGAGCAGACGTACTCGAATGTTGAAGGGGAAACTGGACGATAGGATGTGAAGAACAGAAGATAAATGGACATATGGGGCTGTCCCTTAATATCACGGGGTTAATATGGCAATATCAAAGGGGTCACCCTCAGCCAGCTCTGTTGCCACCGTGGAACGTAAGATCAGTGTCCAACATGACTGACCTCCCCCAAGAGGATTCCGCTCGCTTCGCTTCCATGACTATAAAAATACACAGATATTCACCAATCCTCAGGGACGCGGCGGCAACTGCCAAGGACACCATCATCCTCCGTCTCGCATGAGCCCCATCACATCACGATGGGTCTGGACATGAGGTTGGTCTCGTCGTAGATCTCTTCGACTCCAGCTTTAAACCCCAATCAATACTTTGGCTTTTTGTTTCTCATCCTTTTGAAGTCCACTTCTTCTCCTGCTCTCCTGCCATGTTACCGCCATTTGACAAGTCACCAGAACTCACTCTCTTGTTTCAAATATTAATCTACTTCATTCCACCCACTGCCGAATTCATGGAGTCATGATCCCAGTGCCGGCACAAGCGTGCAGCCCCAAATTCTTAAAACCACCCACCAATGGGTCCATCACCCTGACCTAACCTGATTCCGAATGTTACCAACCAATGTGTCCATCACCATGACTTATCCTGATTCCCACCAAAGTGTCCATCACCCTGACCTAGCCCGCTTCCAAAAACCAGCCAACAATGTGTCCATCACCCTGACCAATCGTGATTGAGAATGCCTCCCCAGCAATGTACCATCACCTTGACCTCTAGCTGCTCTGATGTGTTACCCCTCCCCCTCCCCCCTCGCTTCTGTGTCCCCTGATGACTTTAATTTTCATCTCGTCTTATGTACTTTATAACGATTGTGTAATCAATGCGCTCGTTAATGAACGCGTCATTACAGCCTGTCTCCGCCTGATTCCAGGCTAAAATGTCATTTGATAATTTGTTTAATGTTCCTTTGACATATGTACTCTGTGATTACATTATCAATTAACCTCTTAATGCCCGCACGTCCATTAATACCCGCTGCTATACCCTATGGCGGCGGCTCCTGATCCACGGGTTCCTCTGCTCCGTGTGCCCAGACAGATGCCCCTGCTGAGGCGGCACTATCACTTAACGTGTAATAATGCTAATAAAGATGGCCGCGCAGGTCTGTAACGCGCCCCCGGGGTGCATTAACCCTTCCCTGACCTGAATCTTAACATGCCACTGTATACAGTGAGATGACAAGATGTATATTGTCTTTCGGAGAAGAAGGAACGCCGCGCGCTGCCAGATCCCGGCCCATCCCATCTTCCTCCAGCCGCCGCTCGCAGCTGCGCCATCTGGACGTAATTAGGTTAACCCTCCGTCTGCCAGAGAGGGACAGCGCTCTGTTTTCGCTGGCACTTGTCAAACGCCTGACATGGGACGTCACGTAATGAAACCCAGCGGCATGGTGGAGAGAGGCTTATGGGACATGTGCAGCGCGGCTCCTCTCGGCTCATGCGTCCCCCCCCATCGCGATCCCGACGACTGGGCGCACAATATCCGTAACTTCATATTCCACGCGCTTTGCTTTTATCTTAAAGAGACAGGAGCCCATTTAATCAGGTTCTTCCTTGAGTGTCTGAGGTTCCTGGCAGGTGGATGTAGAGTTACCGCCTAGCACAGCACCGAGCAGAGGGACAGAGTTACATAGTAGCAGGGGGACAGAATTACATAGTAGCAGAGGGACAGAGTTACATAGTAGCAGGGTGACAGAGTTACATAGTAGCAGGGGGACAGAGTTACATAGTAGCAGGGGGACAGAGTTACATAGTAGCAGAGGGACAGAGTTACATAGTAGCAGAGGGACAGAGTTACATAGTAGCAGAGGGACAGAATTACATAGTAGCAGGGGACAGAGTTACATAGTAGCAGGGGGACAGAGTTACATAGTAGCAGGGGACAGAGTTACATAGTAGCAGAGGGACAGAGTTACATAGTAGCAGGGGGACAGAGTTACATAGTAGCAGAGGGACAGAGTTACATAGTAGCAGGGGGACAGAGTTACATAGTAGCAGAGGGACAGAGTTACATAGTAGCAAGCAGAGGGGGGGACAGTAGTAGCAGGGAGTTTACATAGTAGCAGGGGGACAGAGTTACATAGTGGCAGGGGACAGAGTTACATAGTAGCAGGGGGACAGAGTTACATAGTAGCAGGGGACAGAGTTACATAGTAGCAGAGGGACAGAGTTACATAGTAGCAGGGGGACAGAGTTACATAGTAGCAGGGGACAGAGTTACATAGTAGCAGAGGGACAGAGTTACATAGTAGCAGGGGCAGAGTTACATAGTAGCAGGGGACAGAGTTACATAGTAGCAGAGGACATAGTTACATAGTAGCAGTGGGGACAGAGTTACATAGTAGCAGGGGGACAGAGTTACATAGTAAGGGGGACAGAGTTACATAGTAGCAGGGGGACAGAGTTACATAGTAGCAGGGACAGAGTTACATAGTAGCAGGGGACAGAGTTACATAGTAGCAGGGGACAGAGTTACATAGTAGCAGGGGACAGTTACATAGTAGCAGGGGGACAGAGTTACATAGTAGCAGGGGACAGAGTTACATAGTAGCAAAGGGACAGAGTTACATAGTAGCAGGGGGACAGAGTTACATAGTAGCAGGGGACAGAGTTACATAGTAGCAGGGGGACAGAGTTACATAGTAGAGGGGACAGTTACATAGTAGCAGAGGGACAGAGTTACATAGTAGCAGGGGACAGAGAGAGTTACATAGTAGCAAGGGGACAGAGTTACATAGTAGCAGGGGACATAGTTACATAGTAGCAGGGGGACATAGTTACATAGTAGCAGAGGGACAGAGTTACATAGTAGCAGAGGGACAGAGTTACATAGTAGCAGATGGACAGAGTTACATAGTAGCAGGGGACAGAGTTACATAGTAGCAGAGGGACAGAGTTACATAGTAGCAGAGGGACAGAGTTACATAGTAGCAAGGGGACAGAGTTACATAGTAGCAGAGGGACAGAGTTACATAGTAGCAGGGGGACAGAGTTACATAGTAGAGGGGACAGAGTTACATAGTAGCAGGGGACAGAGTTACATAGTAGCAGGGGGACAGAGTTACATAGTAGCAGGGGGACATAGTTACATAGTAGCAGAGGGACAGAGTTACATAGTAGCAGGGGACATAGTTACATAGTAGCAGAGGGACAGAGTTACATAGTAGCAGAGGGACAGAGTTACATAGTAGCAGAGGGACATAATTACATAGTAGCAGAGGGACAGAGTTAAATAGTAGCAGAGGGACAGAGTTACATAGTAGCAGGGGACATAGTTACATAGTAGCAGAGGGACAGAGTTACATAGTAGCAGGGGGACAGAGTTACATAGTAGCAGAGGGACATAGTTACATAGTAGCAGGGGGACAGAGTTACATAGTAGCAGAGGGACAGAGTTACATAGTAGCAGAGAGACAGAGTTACATAGTAGCAGGGGGACAGAGTTACATAGTAGCAGGGGGACAGAGTTACATAGTAGCAGAGGGACAGAGTTACATAGTAGCAGAGGGACAGAGTTACATAGTAGCAGAGGGACAGAGTTACATAGTGGCAGGGGGACAGAGTTACATAGTGGAAGGGGACAGAGTTACATAGTAGCAGGGGGACAGAGTTACATAGTAGCAGAGGGACATAGTTACATAGTAGCAGAGGACAGAGTTACATAGTAGCAGGGGGACAGAGTTACATAGTAGCAGGGGACAGAGGTACATAGTAGCAGAGGGACATAGTTACATAGTAGCAGAGGGACAGAGTTACATAGTAGCAGAGGACAGAGTTACATAGTAGCAGGGGGACATAGTTACATAGTAGCAGGGGGACATAGTTACATAGTAGCAGAGGGACAGAGGTACATAGTTACATAGTAGCAGAGGGACAGAGTTACATAGTAGCAGAAGACAGAGTTACATAGTAGCAGGGGGACAGAGTTACATAGTAGCAGAGGGACATAGCTACATAGTAGCAGGGGACAGAGTTACATAGTAGCAGGGGACAGAGTTACATAGTAGCAGGGGACAGAGTTACATAGTAGCAGGGGGACAGAGTTACATAGTAGCAGAGGGACATAGTTACATAGTAGCAGAGGACAGAGTTACATAGTAGCAGGGGACATAGTTACATAGTAGCAGGGGACAGAGGTACATAGTAGCAGAGGGACATAGTTACATAGTAGCAGAGGGACAGAGTTACATAGTAGCAGAGGACAGAGTTACATAGTAGCAGGGGGACATAGTTACATAGTAGCAGGGGGACATAGTTACATAGTAGCAGAGGGACAGAGGTACATAGTTACATAGTAGCAGAGGGACAGAGTTACATAGTAGCAGAAGACAGAGTTACATAGTAGCAGGGGGACAGAGTTACATAGTAGCAGAGGGACATAGTTACATAGTAGCAGGGGACAGAGTTACATAGTAGCAGGGGACAGAGTTACATAGTAGCAGGGGACAGAGTTACATAGTAGCAGGGGGACAGAGTTACATAGTAGCAGGGGGAAAGAGTTACATAGTAGCAGGGGGACAGAGTTACATAGTAGCAGAGGGACAGAGTTACATAGTAGCAGGGGGACATAGTTACATAGTAGCAGGGGACAGAGGTACATAGTAGCAGAGAGACATAGTTACATAGTAGCAGGGGGACATAGTTAGATAGTAGCAGAGGGACAGAGGTACATAGTTACATAGTAGCAGAGGGACAGAGTTACATAGTAGCAGAGGACAGAGTTACATAGTAGCAGGGGGACAGAGTTACATAGTAGCAGGGGGACAGAGTTACATGGTAGCAGGGGGACAGAGTTACATAGTAGCAGAGGGACAGAGTTACATAGTAGCAGGGGACAGAGTTACATAGTAGCAGGGGACAGAGTTACATAGTAGCAGGGGGACAGAGTTACATAGTAGCAGAGGGACAGAGTTACATAGTAGCAGAGGGACAGAGTTACATAGTAGCAGGGGGACATAGATACATAGTAGCAGGGGGACATAGTTACATAGTCGCAGAGGGACATAGTAACATAGTAGCAGGGGACAGAGTTACATAGTAGTATGGGGACAGAGTTACATAGTAGCAGGGGACATAGTTACATAGTAGCAGGGGACATAGTTACATAGTAGCAGGGGACAGAGCTACATAGTAGCAGAGGGACAGAGTTACATAGTAGCAGAGGGACAGAGTTACATAGTAGCATGGGGACAGAGTTACATAGTAGCAGGGGGACAGAGTTACATAGTAGCAAGGATACATAGTTACATAGTAGCAAGGGGACAGAGTTACATAGTAGCAGGGGGACAGAGTTACATAGTAGCAGAGGGACAGAGTTACATAGTAGCAGGGGACAGAGTTACATAGTAGCAGGGGACATAGTTACATAGTAGCAGAGGGACAGAGTTACATAGTAGCAGAGGGACATAGTTACATAGTAGCAGGGGGACAGAGTTACATAGTAGCAGAGGGACAGGGTTACATAGTAGCAGAGGGACAGAGTTACATAGTAGCAGGGGGACAGAGTTATATAGTGGCAGGGGACAGTTACATAGTAGCAGGGGGACAGAGTTACATAGTAGCAGAGGACAGAGTTACATAGTAGCAGGGGGACATATTTACATAGTAGCAGGGGACAGAGGTACATAGTAGCAGGGGGACAGAGTTACATAGTAGCAGAGGGACAGAGTTACATAGTAGCAGGGGGACAGAGTTACATAGTAGCAGAGGGACAGAGTTACATAGTAGCAGAGGACAGAGTTACATAGTGGCAGGGGACAGAGTTACATAGTAGCAGGGGGACAGAGTTACATAGTAGCAGAGGGACATAGTTACATAGTAGCAGAGGACAGAGTTACATAGTAGCAGAGGGACATAGTTACATAGTAGCAGAGGGACAGAGTTACATAGTAGCAGGGGGACAGAGTTACATAGTAGCAGAGGGACAGAGTTACATAGTAGCAGGGGACAGAGTTACATAGTAGCAGGGGACAGAGTTACATAGTAGCAGGGGGACAGAGTTACATAGTAGCAGGGGGACAGAGTTACATGGTAGCAGGGGGACAGAGTTACATAGTAGCAGAGGGACAGAGTTACATAGTAGCAGGGGACAGAGTTACATAGTAGCAGGGGACAGAGTTACATAGTAGCAGGGGGACAGAGTTACATAGTAGCAGAGGGACAGAGTTACATAGTAGCAGAGGGACAGAGTTACATAGTAGCAGGGGACAGAGTTACATAGTAGCAGGGGACAGAGTTACATAGTAGCAGGGGGACAGAGTTACATAGTAGCAGGGGGACAGAGTTACATAGTAGCAGGGGACATAGTTACATAGTAGCAGGGGGACAGAGTTACATAGTAGCAGGGGACATAGTTACATAGTAGCAGGGGGACAGAGTTACATAGTAGCAGAGGACAGAGTTACATAGTAGCAGGAGAACAGAGTTACATAGTAGCAGAGGGACAGAGTTACATAGTAGCAGGGGGACAGAGTTACATAGTAGCAGGGGGACAGAGTTACATAGTAGAAGGGGGACAGAGTTACATAGTAGCAGGGGGACAGAGTTACATAGTAGCAGGGGGACAGAGTTACATAGTAGCAGGGGACAGAGTTACATAGTAGCAGGGGGACAGAGTTACATAGTAGTAGGGGGACAGAGTTACATAGTAGCAGGGGACAGAGTTACATAGTAGCAGGGGGACAGAGTTACATAGTAGCAGAGGGACAGAGTTACATAGTAGCAGAGGGACAGAGTTACATAGTAGCAGGGGGACAGAGTTACATAGTAGCAGGGGGACATAGTTACATAGTAGCAGGGGACAGAGTTACATAGTAGCAGGGGGACAGAGTTACATAGTAGCAGGGGACATAGTTACATAGTAGCAGGGGGACAGAGTTACATAGTAGCAGGGGACATAGTTACATAGTAGCAGGGGGACAGAGTTACATAGTAGCAGAGGGACAGAGTTACATAGTAGCAGAGGGACAGAGTTACATAGTAGCAGGACAGAGTTACATGTACAACATAGTAGCAGGGGACAGAGTTACATAGTAGCAGGGGACAGAGTTACATAGTAGCAGGGGACAGAGGTACATAGTAGCAGAGGGACAGAGTTACATAGTAGCAGAGGACAGAGTTACATAGTAGCAGAGGGACAGAGTTACATAGTAGCAGGGGGACAGAGTTACATAGTAGCAGGGGGACATAGTTACATAGTAGCAGGGGGACAGAGTTACATAGTAGCAGGGGGACAGAGTTACATAGTAGCAGGGGACATAGTTACATAGTAGCAGGGGGACAGAGTTACATAGTAGCAGGGGACATAGTTACATAGTAGCAGGGGGACAGAGTTACATAGTAGCAGAGGACAGAGTTACATAGTAGCAGGGGGACAGAGTTACATAGTAGCAGAGGGACAGATTTACATAGTAGCAGGGGGACAGAGTTACATAGTAGCAGGGGGACAGAGTTACATAGTAGAAGGGGGACAGAGTTACATAGTAGCAGAGGACAGAGTTACATAGTAGCAGAGGGACAGAGTTACATAGTAGCAGAGGGGACAGATTACATAGTAGCAGGGGGACAGAGTTACATAGTAGCAGGGGGACAGAGTTACATAGTAGAAGGGGGACAGAGTTACATAGTAGCAGAGGACAGAGTTACATAGTAGCAGAGGGACAGAGTTACATAGTAGCAGGGGACAGAGTTACATAGTAGCAGGGGGACAGAGTTACATAGTAGCAGGGGGACAGAGTTACATAGTAGCAGGGGGACAGAGTTACATAGTAGCAGGGGGACAGAGTTACATAGTAGCAGAGGGACAGAGTTACATAGTAGCAGGGGGACAGAGTTACATAGTAGCAGGGGACAGAGTTACATAGTAGCAGGGGACAGAGTTACATAGTAGCAGGGGACAGAGTTACATAGTAGCAGGGGGACAGAGTTACATAGTAGCAGGGGACAGAGTTACATAGTAGCAGGGGACAGAGTTACATAGTAGCAGGGGGACAGAGTTACATAGTAGTAGGGGGACAGAGTTACATAGTAGCAGGGGACAGAGTTACATAGTAGTAGAGGGACAGAGTTACATAGTAGCAGGGGACAGAGTTACATAGTAGTAGAGGGACAGAGTTACATAGTAGCAGGGGACAGAGTTACATAGTAGCAGGGGGACAGAGTTACATAGTAGCAGGGGACAGAGTTACATAGTAGCAGGGGACAGAGTTACATAGTAGCAGGGGGACAGAGTTACATAGTAGTAGGGGGACAGAGTTACATAGTAGCAGGGGACAGAGTTACATAGTAGCAGGGGGACAGAGTTACATAGTAGTAGGGGGACAGAGTTACATAGTAGCAGGGGACAGAGTTACATAGTAGCAGGGGGACAGAGTTACATAGTAGTAGGGGGACAGAGTTACATAGTAGTAGGGGGACAGAGTTACATAGTAGCAGATGGTGAAACAAATAATTTGAACTTTTCTTCTCTGTTTTGAGCAAATAAATGATTATCAGTTTCTTATAGTAAAACAAATAGGGGGGTCAGATTGTTTGTGTATAAACAAGTTGCTAATAATAATACGCTGAATTAAAATCATCAAAATATTCCAGATTTTTCACTGCATTCTTCTGGGAAATCTCCCCTTTCATGCTTGCGCTGCTCTTAAAGGGACAGAGCACTATTTTTTCACCGTGATCTCAATTAGTCACAGCAAAATAAGCGTTTTCCTAATGTCGCACCATTATCTCTTTCCTGCCTTTAGTCACGTGTCCCTATTTAACAGAGGAGTCTGCGGACTTCTTCCTCCTGACCTAAACCCATGCGCGATACTTACCTGTTCCTGCGAGTCGCACAGCAGTGCACAGCAGAGTCAGGAAGCTCACAGGGACTTACAGGGTTATTCAGAGAGAGCCGATCTGGCCCCCGAAATTGCAAAGAAGAGTGATTATCCCCGTACGATGACATTTCGCGCCCATTCGGCTATTCAGAGAGCAGGCAGTTCGCCAAATTATGGTGAATTGCCAGCAAATACGGTGCGATTCGGCGGCAGTGAAATCCCCCATAGAGAAGCAATGGTTAATCTATTTACATTGAACAGCAGAGAAATGTCAGTGAAATGCGCTGCTGTTCGGTGGTTTCATTCGGCAGGTTTATTCAGGAGAATCCCATAGGTTTCAATGTTAAAAATATTCCCGTTTTATTCAATATCTAATAAACCGTTTATTATTTTAATCTGCAGCAAAAAGTCTCTTTATTTCTTGATTTTTAAGGATTTTTAGGCATTTTTCGCAAAAAAAAAAATGTTCTGATTTTTATTTAAATTGCGACTTGTTTTTTTTTCGGTAACAGACCTTTTTATTATCATTCACTTGACATGTAAATTCCAGACATTTTCCTTCAGTGTTTTTTTTGCAAGCGTTTGAAAATGTTGAAACTTTCAATCGTTTCGCTCTTTTGGGTTTTTTAACCCCATTCTGCGGCTCGCTGGATTTTTCCAGCAGCTGGTCTGCGCCGTGTTCGGCGGATCGTTGGCTCTTTTCGGATGCGTTCGGCGGGTTTTCTGCGGCCTTTCGGATCGATCCGATCTTTCTGATCGTGTCGGCGGATCATCAGCGGATTTTCGGATGCATTCGGCGGGTTTTCCTTGCACTCCGGGGACCCTGTGTTGAAGGTCTGGGGATTTGATTCCCTGAAGTGCAGGGAAGGAGAGAGCACCGGAGTGTAGGTGACATCTCTGCGCTCCAGCACCGCCATTATCGTCTTCTTTATCTGTTTGGTTTGTTATTTCTATAGAACCCTCAGACATCGGGTCGTCAGGTCGGCCATGTTTTCCTGGACACGTATAACTTATTCATGCTGATGGGCAGTGCATGAAAAATGCCACCCTGCAGCATGTATAATCCATACGCTGCAGGTAAGGAATCCCAGGTGACATTACTTGATTTCCTTCCTGCAGCATATGAATTATACATGTTGCAGGGCAGCACTTCTCTCCCTATGGATGAAACAGCAATATGTGTCCAGGAAAACATGGCCGCCCCGGTGACCTACTCTGTACAACAAAGGCAAGACAATGCATCGGATGAAAGCTTCTCTGGCCCTCAGAAGGCCACATGCCGTGATGCCCTCCTCTTGGCCGAGGTAGGAAGCCTTCAAAGGTACGTGCACGCTATGGACCAGAGTGTGGAGACCATGGTCCTGTTCCTCAGCCAGCAGGACAGGCCTGATCAAGGACACGGGTCGGGTCAATTCACATTTTATGTCAAAGCTCGGAAACAAAAAACAGTAAACCTGAAATGGGCCGACCTGCCACCGCCGCACCTCCCGCTCTGCGTCCCGGTGAGGGACCAAGTGCCGCCGGCATGACCCATCGCTAATCACATCTCCCATGATCCTCCCCTCAGCTCTAATAATTATTATTAATGTTATATAAACTTTTCATCCGGCACCGACGCAGCACATCGCGCCACAATATACACCACCGCAGAAAACCAGGAGTGACACGCGAGGATCTGGACTCCCTGTTCACAAGAGCTTACAATCCAAAGGTATAGAGACGGGAAGCAGCTCCCGGGGACCTGCAGGGGTTAACGAGCCAGGGGGAATGGGTTAATCCTCTGGCGCTTATGTAATGACACGGTGACCGTCGCCCAGATCAACACAAAGTCATTTTAATGGCAGAACTTTAACACCGGCGGCACAATATGGGTTTACAAGCGCCGCGACCGACGCCTAAGACTGCGACCATAACACATTATGCCAAGCCCAGCAAGACAGCAGCGGCTCAGCCAGGAGGAACCACACACACACACCTAAACCCCAGCAAGACAGCAGCGGCTCAGCCAGGAGGAACCACACACACACCTAAACCCCAGCAAGACAGCAGCGGCTCAGCCAGGAGGAACCACACACACACACCTAAACCCCAGCAAGACAGCAGCGGCTCAGCCAGGAGGAACCACACACACACACACACACCTAAACCCCAGTAATACATAAATACCCAGGCAACGGAGGGACCAGGGATATTACAGGAGGTGCTCCTAAAAACGCACATACACACCGACTATATAATGAAGAGCCCCTAAAAAGACACCCGCACACCCTGAATATATGGAGGAACCCCTAAAAAGACACCCACACACCCGGAATATATGGAGGAACCCCTAAAAAGACACCCACACACCCGGAATATATGGAGGAGCCTCTAAAAACACCCGCACACCCTGAATATATGGAGGAGCCCCTAAAAAGACACCCACACACCCTGAATATATGGAGGAACCCCTAAAAAGACACCCACACACCCGGAATATATGGAGGAGCCTCTAAAAACACCCGCACACCCGGAATATATGGAGGAGCCCCTAAAAAGACACCCGCACACCCTGAATATATGGAGGAGCCCCTAAAAAGACACCCACACACCCTAAATATATGAAGGAGCCCCTAAAAAGACACCCGCGCACCCTGAATATATGGAGGAGCCCCTAAAAAGCCACCCACACACCCTAAATATATGAGGAGCCCCTAAAAAGACACCCGCACACCCTGAATATATGGAGGAGCCCCTAAAAAGCCACCCACACACCCTGAATATATGGAGGAGCCCCTAAAAATACACCCACACATCCTGAATATATAGAGGAACCCCTAAAAAAACACCCACACACCCTGAATATATGGAGGAGCCCCTAAAAAACACCCGCACACCCTGAATATATGGAGAACCCCTAAAAAGACACCCACACACCCTGAATATATGGAGGAGCCCCTAAAAATACACCCACACATCCTGAATATATAGAGGAACCCCTAAAAAAACACCCACACACCCTGAATATATGGAGGAGCCCCTAAAGAGACACCCACACACCCTGATTATATGGAGGAGCCCCTAAAAAGACACCCGCACACCCTGAATATATGGAGGAGCCCCTAAAAACACACCCGCACACCCTGAATATATGGAGGAGCCCCTAAAAAGACACCCGCACACCCTGAATATATGGAGGAACCCCTAAAAAGACACCCACACACCCTGAATATATGGAGGAGCCCCTAAAAAGACACCCGCACACCCTGAATATATGGAGGAGCCCCTAAAAAGACACCCACACACCCGGAATATATGGAGGAGCCTCTAAAAACACCCGCACACCCGAAATATGGAGGAGCCCCTAAAAAGACACCCGCACACCTGAATATATGGAGGACCCTAAAAAAGACCCCACACCCTGAATATATGGAGGAGCCCCTAAAAGACACCCGCACACCCTGAATATATGGAGGAACCTAAAAAAACACACCGCACACCCTGAATATATGGAGGAGCCCTAAAAAAACACCCACACACCCTAAAATATGAAGGAGCCCCTAAAAAGACACATGCACACCCTGAATATATGGAGGAGCCCCTAAAAAGACACCCGCACACCCTGAATATATGGAGGAACCCCTAAAAACACACCGCACACCCTGAATATATGGAGGAGCCCCTAAAAAGACACCCACACACCCGGAATATATGGAGGAGCCTCTAAAAACACCCACCGCACCCCGGAATATATGGAGGAGCCCCTAAAAAGACACCCGCACACCCTGAATATATGGAGGAGCCCCTAAAAAGACACCACACCCTGATATATGAGGAGCCCCTAAAAACACACCCACACACCTTAATATATGGAGGAGCCCTTAAAAGACACACCGCACACCCTGAATATATGGTGGAGCCCCTAAATAGACACCCGCACACCCTGAATATATGGAGGAGCCCCTAAAAGACACCGACACCCACACCCTGAATATATGGAGGAGCCCCAAAAAAGACACAGGCACACCCTGAATATATGGAGGAGCCCCTAAAAAGACACCCGCACACCCTGAATATATGGAGGAGCCCCTAAAAAGACACCCGCACACCCTGAATATATGGAGGAGCCCCTAAAAACACACCCACACACCCTGAATATATGGAGGAACCCCTAAAAAGACACCCACACACCCTGAATATATGGAGGAACCCCTAAAAACACAACCACACACCCTGAATATATGGAGGAGCTCCTAAAGAGACACCCACACACCCTGAATATATGGAGGAGCCCCAAAAAAGACACCCACACACCCTGAATATATGGAGGCGCCCCAAAAAAGACACCCGCACACCCTGAATATATGGAGGAGCCCCTAAAAAGACACCCACACACCCTGAATATATGGAGGAGCCCCTAAAAAGACACCCACACACCCTGAATATATGGAGGAACCCCTAAAAATACACCCACACACCCTGAATATATGGAGGAGCTCCTAAAGAGACACCCACACACCCTGAATATATGGAGGAGCCCCTAAAAACACACCCGCACACCCTGAATATATGGAGGAGCCCCAAAAAAGACACCCACACACCCTGAATATATGGAGGCGCCCCAAAAAAGACACCCGCACACCCTGAATATATGGAGGAGCCCCTAAAAAGACACCCACACACCCTGAATATATGGAGGAGCCCCTAAAAAGACACCCGCACACCCTGAATATATGGAGGAGCCACTAAAAACACACCCACACACCCTGAATATATGGAGGAGCCCCTAAAAACACACCCACAGACCCTGAATATATGGAGGAGCTCCTAAAAACACACCCACACACCCTGAATATATGGAGGAGCCACAAAAAAAGACACCCGCACACCCTGAATATATGGAGGAACCCCTAAAAAGACACCCACACACCCTGAATATATGGAGGAACCCCTAAAAAGACACCCGCACACCCTGGATATATGGAGGAACCCCTAAAAAAACACCCACACACCCTGAATATATGGAGGAGCCCCTAAAGAGACACCCGCACACCCTGAATATATGGAGGAACCCCTAAAAAGACACCCGCACACCCTGAATATATGAAGGAGCCCCTAAAAAGACACCCGCACACCCTGAATATATGGAGGAGCCCCTAAAAAGACACCCTGAAAATATGGAGGAACCCCTAAAAAAACACCCACACACCCTGAATATATGGAGGAACCCCTAAAAAGACACCCACACACCCTGAATATATGGAGGAACCCCTAAAAAGACACCCACACACCCTGAATATATGGAGGAGCCCCTAAAAAGACACCCCCACACCCTGAATATATGGAGGAACCACTAAAAACACACCCACACACCCTGAATATATGGAGGAGCCCCTAAAAACACACCACAGACCCTGAATATATGGAGGAGCTCCTAAAAACACACCCACACACCCTGAATATATGGAGGAGCCACAAAAAAAGACACCCGCACACCCTGAATATATGGAGGAACCCCTAAAAAGACACCCACACACCCTGCATATATGGAGGAACCCCTAAAAAAACACCCACACACCCTGAATATATGGAGGAGCCCCTAAAGAGACACCGCACACCTTGAATATATGGAGGACCCCTAAAAAGACACCCGCACACCCTGAATATATGAAGGAGCCCCTAAAAAGACACCCGCACACCCTGAATATATGGAGGAGCCCCTAAAAAGACACCCTGAAAATATGGAGGAACCCCTAAAAAAAACACCACACACCCTGAATATATGGAGGAACCCCTAAAAAGACACCCACACACCCTGAATATATGGAGGAACCCCTAAAAAGACACCCACACACCCTGAATATATGGAGGAGCCCCTAAAAAACACCCCCACACCCTGATATATGGAGGAACCCCTAAAAAGACACCCACACACCTGAATATATGGAGGAGCCCCTAAAAAGACACCCCCACACCCTGAATATATGGAGGAACCCCTAAAAAGACACCCACACACCCTGAATATATGGAGGAACCCCTAAAGAGACACCCGCACACCTTGAATATATGGAGGAACCCCTAAAAAGACACCTGCACACCCTGAATATATGGAGGAACCCCTAAAAACACACCCATAAAGGAGGGCTATTTGGAGAGCTTCAGACATAATTGGGACTTACGCTGTAGGGTCGGGCCGCGTGGCAGGTGTGTATGAAGCTGTCGCTGTGGCCGCTCTTGGCACATGAAGAGGGGTATTTTTCAGGCCGCCCTCGTCCAATATCGTTTGCTGATAACGAGGATTTGCATCGTTACGGTTTCTCTATGGTATAAATTCCTCCTCTCGCGTTGCTGCTCCGTCTGTCACCTTTCGCATCGCACCTTCCAAATTCTAAACGGTCTCTCGCTTTTTTCCCCAAATTTTGCATTTTATTCTGTGCCAATTAGGAGCGCAGCCTCGTATCCCGTCTCGGATGGGGGGGGAAGACGTGGCCTGGACGCCATCAGGTGTAACCGTAATGAGGATGCGTGTCAGGCAACCCCCCCCCAGATCCCCGCTGTGGTATACAGAGGCGACATATAAAAGTTAATTCAGTGGAGGAGAATTGCTTGACCAATGAGCACCCTGTGAAAGACAGGCTGAGCATCATGGGATATGGAGTTCACCAAACATCCCGGCCTTTGCCCTCATGTGCCGTTACATTTTCTGCAAATATTGTCTCAGGCAAAGCAGACGCCACATCAAGACATGCAAATCCTCTCTGACGACGTGACTGCGCGCGGGAGAGACAGCTGCTTGTCCTGCAACTTGCCCCGTTTGCGTGAATTGCTCTACTTTCACTGGATGTCACTGATGATGTCATACTTTGCTCCATCAGTGATGTCACATGTGCAGAGACTAATTAAGGGAATATGAGGGTCAGGGTTAGAGGTTGATCTTTCATGGACTGTAAATCCCATCATCCTAAATTACGTCAGGAGCAGCGCCAGGGTCGGATTAACATAGGGGCAGATGGAGCAGCAGCTCCAGGCCCATGCCTCAGAATAGGCACAGAGAAAGGATAACTATGTCTGAATTTGGACCCCTGTAACTCCAACTCCATAGCAGCTACAGGACCAAGTGAGGTATCACTGGAAAGGCCAGAGCATGGCCTTTCCAATGATACCAAACTTGACCAGGTTTTAAGTAACTTAAATAAAATAATAAATATTTACTTTTTATTTTTCTTTCCAACAGTAATATTTTTTCACTTTTCAATTATAAAGTAAACAATGATGCTGCGCTAACTAACCATCACATTTCTCATGTCACCATCAAGTGTGGAGGTGATGGTACAATCCATTGTTATGAATTGTTACATCAAAAACCTAAACCGCTTCACTGCAGCGAAGAGCACTGCGGGGAACTTTGGACCCCTGCGTCACTAATCTTTACACCTCACAAGGTCAAGTGAGATGTCATTGGACAGGTCAGAGTCTGGCCTTTGCATTAATACCAAACCTGACCATGTAAAATCTAAATGAAAAGAAAACTATTTTTATTTATTTATTTTTAGTTCCAAAGCGATGGCATTGTCCATTTGTCACGTATAAAATGAGCAATACCACTGCCATTGCTCCCCTTCTCATATTCCACGCTGGGAGCAAGGTTAGTGTTTTATACATAGTCATATTATTCGTAAAAAAAACATGTTCCAAAATACAAGGGAAATATTTCATTGTTTTTTTAATTTTTTGGTTAAAATTGTATATTTTCTCAGAAAAATGCAGTAACAGGTTCCCATTTCACTTTTTTTTTAACAAGAATGCCCTATAGAACATATAACCACAAAGGTTTGGATGAAAAAATGGGGGAAACATTTTTACACTCTTTAAAGGTGACGTGGTGGGATTGTTATCTCCTGTGCTGCAGTAGGTGATGTGGTGGGATTGTTATCTCCTGTGTGGCAGTAGGTGAGGCGGTGGGATTGTTATCTCCTGTGTGGCAGTAGGTGACACGGTGGGATTGTTATCTCCTGTGTGGCAGCAGGTGATGCGGTGGGATTGTTATCTCCTGTGTGGCAGTAGGTGACACGGTGGGATTGTTATCTCCTGTGTGGCAGTAGGTGACACGGTGGGATTGTTATCTCCTGTGTGGCAGTAGGTGATGTGGTGGGATTGTTATCTCCTGTGTGGCAGTAGGTGATGTGGTGGGATTGTTATCTCCTGTGTGGCAGCAGGTGATGCGGTGGGATTGTTATCTCCTGTGTGGCAGCAGGTGATGCGGTGGGATTGTTATCTCCTGTGTGGCAGTAGGTGACACGGTGGGATTGTTATCTCCTGTGTGGCAGTAGGTGATGTGGTGGGATTGTTATCTCCTGTGTGGCAGTAGGTGATGTGGTGGGATTGTTATCTCCTGTGTGGCAGCAGGTGATGCGGTGGGATTGTTGTTTCTGGTGATTCAGTAGGTGACGCGGTGGGATTGTGGTTTATGGTGATTCAGTAGGTGAGGCGGTGGGATTGTCATCTCCTGTGTGGCAGTAGGTGACACGGTGGGATTGTTATCTCCTGTGTGGCAGTAGGTGATGTGGTGGGATTGTTATCTCCTGTGTGGCAGCAGGTGATGCGGTGGGATTGTTGTTTCTGGTGATTCAGTAGGTGACGCGGTGGGATTGTGGTTTATGGTGATTCAGTAGGTCAGGCGGTGGGATTGTCATCTCCTGTGTGGCAGTAGGTGACACGGTGGGATTGTTATCTCCTGTGTGGCAGTAGGTGACGTGGTGGGATTGTTATCTCCTGTGTGGCAGTAGGTGACGTGGTGGGATTGTTATCTCCTGTGTGGCAGTAGGTGATGCGGTGGGATTGTTGTTTCTGGTGATTCAGTAGGTGACGCGGTGGGATTGCTGTCACATTATTGCTTGTGCCCTCTCTCTCTCTCTCTGATCCGCCGCTTTACGCTGGATTAAACAAGGAAGAGAATTTTCACGGCTTTAATTGATGTTATTTCTTTTCACAGGGTCTCGGTGACCCCGTCCGACTCTCCCCGGCAAAACCTCCAACTTCCACTAATGGTGAATTAAGAGGCCCCTGGAACTCCTGAACCCGCGTCCAGGCAATTAATCCGAACACTCTGCACCGCTCCCCGGAGCCGACAATTATCTCCCGGAGCGCCGAGACGCAGGTGAGAGCGGCTGCCGTCTGCCCGGTAAGAAAAAGCCAAGGGGTACCCGGATACAGCATCTCTGCATGGAGAAGAGCAGCCTACCACCACCAGACACACACTGACCTCCAAACCTCCAACACAACACTAACACAACAACACTAACACAACAACACAAACCTCCTGAGATTAGTGACTGGATAATGGGGTCACAGAACCGACAGGTGGGAAAAGGTCTGGATAAAGATGGTCACAGAATGTCCAGGTACCACCGGCCGGTATCACTGCTCCATCCATAGCAAGGGTTGAGATGACACATTGTCCGGCTTCGAGGGTCAAAGACCTGATGTTGCCTAATAAGCTGCCATACGAGGCTGCCCGCCAACGTCTTGGAGAGATCTTCCAGTAGGTGCACCAAGAGGAAGTCCAAATCCAGAAGAGAATGGTCACCTCAGGTATACATTTTGGTGTCTCAAAGAGGTAGTCAGCCCAACACAGGGCATATTTTACACACAGTAGTTTGGGATTAGCTCCTGGCTTGAGTATGGACGCTCTCCACCCCACACCGAGGGCATCTTGTAATGTATTCTGCCCCCACTGCTGCCCAGAGAAACCAAGAGAGATGGAGACCCAGGAGGCGCATCTCTTCTCACTCAGCATGGTGTGCTACAATCACAGACCTTGGGTGTCTTTTCGGGGCTTCTCCATATTTTCGGAGTGAGTGTATAACAGAGCTGCACAGCAATAAGTCTAATAAACGCTGTAATAAATTGCTCGCTGTGAAATCAAACTAGAGAGTTAAGGAACAGACTCATGGCTGGCCCCGCCTCCAGCGGCATTCCCTATGATGCACAGGACCCTGATTGGCCGTTTGAAATGTAAATCCACAGCAATAAACACGCAATACATTAGGATGACTAACCGAAAGAGTCGAGAGCGAAGGCTCATCGCGTGTGAATAGACAGGCTGGAAAAATTGGAGGGCGCCAAGCGGCGAGAGCGCGGGAGGGGGAGGGGTCAGAGGTGAGACCAGAGAGTTATTTGGATTGGAAACATTAAAACGAAAAAAGAAAAAAAATGCTAAAAAACAACTATTTAATTTCCATAGAAAACTGTATGCGCTGCGCAGCACGAACTATCCGTATATAGCTAACTATATATACACAGTGATATACATAAATATATATACATACATTAAAACACACACATATACATACACACATCCATACACACATATACATACACACAGATATACACACACATATACACACACACACACATATACACACACATATACACACACATCCATACACACTAGGCTTGTGCACCGATTTTTTTTTCGGTTCGATTCGGTTCGATTTTTCGGATTTTTAAACTTTTCGATTCGGCTCGTTTCGACCGATTTCGGATTCGATTCAATTCGATTCGGCCCGTTTTTCGGGTACATTTTTTTTTCAGAATTTCGACCGTTTTTCGTATTTTCGTGTCACTGTGCTCGGTTTTTGTATCGACTTTTCGTAATTTCGGAAAATTTTCGTTTTTCGGAATTGCACATTTTTCGGAATATCGACCATTTTTCGTATTTTTAGTGTCATTTTGCCCGTTTTTTGTATCGACTTTTCGTTTTTCCGAAAATTTTCGTTTTTACAAAATTTTCGTTTTTCGGAAAATTTTCGTTTTTCGGAAAAATTTTCGTTTTTCGGAACATCTGTTCTCCTCGTTTGACACATTTCAAGTCCATTCGAAAAATCCGAAAATATTTCGTTTCGGCTCGGAAAACATTTCGGATCTGAAATTTTCGGATCTAAAATTTTTCGGAAATTCGACCGCATCCGAAAACACGAATCGGGAAATTTCGTGAAAATTTCGAAATTCCGAAACCCGAAACGCACATCCCTAATACACACACATATACATACACACATCCATACACACACATATTTACCCATCCACTGCAACTGGTCATTAGACATGTGCATTCGTTTTAGTACTAAAACGATTTAGTCCGAATTTTGGGATAATTTAGTTTTCGTATGACTCAAGAGAAACGAAACTGCTCAGTACAAAAAACGAAAGAAACTAAAATAAAATGCACTACATTTTAGTTTCAGTCCTTTTTGTGCTATTACATTGAGTGAAGGAGACCAGCAATGAAGAGCGCAACATCCTTTTCTGCACCCTCCACATGCCATTGCAGTAGGATGTTCTATACAGAGAGGGGTATTAATTAATGCAGGTGGATGTTCTAAACATTATACAGAGGAGTTTTTTTTTTTGCCCTTTAAATCCAGTGGCTGTGAGCGCTGAGATCGGCTGCTTGTTACATTATCTCTCAGTACAATGTATCAGGCTCAGCTGTTACAGTAACTAACTGTAACAGCGCTCAGAATTTCAGTAAAACAAGGAAATAATATTGTTCTAACCTCTTATATATAAAAATATTATTTACTAGTTTTACTGAAACTCTGAGCGCTGTGATGAGCAGCAGTCAGTTACTGTAACAGCTTTGCCTGACACGGGGCAGTATTACAATGTTGGTGCTAACTTAACCAGAGCTGTTGTAAACTGAAAACCTCCATAGGCTATAATGGCTCTGGGAAGTTTACAACAGCTCTGGTTAAGTTAGCACCAACTATGTAATATGGCCCACATTGTGCTGAGAGTGAGAGATACTGTAACAAGCAGCGATCTCAGCCCTCTGAGGAGCCACTACTATAGTAATTGTATCCACTGGTTTTTGGATGAATGAAATTAGTTTTCATACTAAAGAACTGAAAACGAATTTCTGTAGCAACTAAATAAATTGCATTTTAGGACTAATCCATTAGTTCAAAACGAAATTTTGTGCTGTGCACATGTCTACTGGTCATCATGCCTAGCTCCTGCTGATGAGGGTCCAATAAACCCAAAACAGCGCTGTCCTAGGAGTGGCTTTGACAGTTGCATAAACCTGATCTCTGCTAAAAAAACACATGTTCGGTGACTTTTCGTTCTCTTCAATTCGGTTCCTTTTGCCGATCCCATTTCGGTGACCCTGCGGTGTATTCAGCAAGCACCACAGGGTCCCCGAATTGCAGGGAAAAGTCACCGCAAACCTGACGAAAACTCACCGCAAAACCCAGCGAATGCACGCCGAAAAGCCACAAAAATATCTCGATTAACCTGCCGAAAACCACGGAAAAACCCAAACAGGAGCCGATCGCAGCCTTCGACACAGCAGAAGAGGCAGTGAATAAATTAGGAAAACAGTTTGTATGAATGATTGAAAAGTGAAACACTGTTTGCAAAGAAACTACTGAGCGGAAATGTCTGAAATTTACACACGAGGTCCAGGGAATGATAATAAAGAGGGCTGTTACAGAAAAAACAAGAAAACTTTAAAAAAAAAAAATCTGACTTTTAAAAAAAAAAATTAAAAAAGAGAAAAATGCTTAAAATATCCTAAAAAATCTATAAATAAAGAGACTCTTTACTGCAGAATTTTATAATGAACGGTTTATTAGATATTGAATTAAAACGGGAATATTTTTAACATTGAAGTCTATGGGATTCTCCTGAATAAACCTGCCGAATTAAACCACCGAATGGCAGTGCATTAGGGGAACCTTTCACTGCTGGTTTGTGTTCTCTGAATAGCCGAAGCAGTGCTTTTTCATGGGGTTTTCACTGCCCTCGAACAGACACCGAACAGGCACCGTATGTTCAGGCAATTCGCCAGGATTTGGCGAATTGCCTGCTCTCTGGATAGCCGAATGGCCAAGAAAGGTAACCGAACGCTGATTTTCAGTGTTCGGTTACCTTTCTCAAGCAATTCGGATCTCTTTGAATAACCCTGATAGTATAGCATTGATTTTAGGGTTCTGTGTGAAAACAGATCCAGGATGCGCAAAAGTGAGACAGAGGTCATTTGCATATCCTACCCAGAGTTCCTTGCTGCATATGGGGAATGTGGCACAGGAGCTCTGGTATGCAATTCATTGAATTGCTGTGATGTGCAGGTGGCTTCTGCAATAATAAACACACTAATTATAGCGCGGAGGCTTTTTATCTCACTTTCTGTCCTCCACTACAACCCTTGTAAATATATATATATACATCCATACACATAAACATATAAAAATATATACATACAAGAAAACAAACACATCCATAAACATATATATATATATATATACATACAATAAAACACACACATATATACACACATTCATACACATAAACATATATAAAATATATACATACAAGAAAACAAACACATCCGTACACATATATATATATATAAATACATGCAATAAAACACACATATATATACGCACATCCATACACATAAATATATATAAAAATCTATACATAAAATAAAACACACATATATATATATATATATATACACACACACATAAAATAATACATATATACACATAAACACAATCTATATACATGTCCTGTCAGGCTATGAGGAAGGTCTCCGGCACTGAATGGGTTAAAAACCATATAGTTTGCTAAGTTTTAAAGGTATTGTCCCCGTCTTGGACGCAGTGAAAGTTCAGGGAACGTTGTGTGTTGATTGAGCAGCAGACAACGAGCCTTATCTCGAATGGAAACAGGCATATTTTCATTGTGCTCTTATTTCCAGCGCGGCCTCGGTTATACATTGCTGGACGCCGGTGCCAAGAGAGCTGGTAAACAGCATCAGAAAGAGTACATTGAGTAACGGCACAGCTCTACACACGGCCCCGCCACCCCCCTCCCAGCAAATAACACAAACACACGCAGAGATTTGCAAAAGCTGGTCATCACGCGGAGGCCATGTGCTAACTCACTTATTACCAGGACACCCATAACCACAGCGACCCGGCCCCGGGCGAGATTCTGAGTCAGGTGTAAACTTACCAGAGACAGTGTATCGAGACAGTAACAATACAACAGCTCTGGTTACACACTGCACATTACTGTGAGTTTTATTGCTGTGGAGCTCTGTGATACGCTCATACACACTGCACAATACTGTGACTTTTATTGCTGTGGAGCTCTGTGATACGCTCATACACACTGCACAATACTGTGAGTTTTATTGCTGTGGAGCTCTGTGATACGCTCATACACACTGCACATTACTGTGAGTTTTATTGCTGTGGAGCTCTGTGATACGCTCATACACACTGCACAATACTGTGACTTTTATTGCTGTGGAGCTCTGTGATACGCTCATACACACTGCACAATACTGTGACTTTTATTGCTGTGGAGCTCTGTGATACGCTCATACACACTGCACAATACTGTGAGTTTTATTGCTGTGGAGCTCTGTGATACGTTCATACACACTGCACATTACTGTGAGTTTTATTGCTGTGGAGCTCTGTGATACGCTCATACACACCGCACATTACTGTGAGTTTTATTGCTGTGGAGCTCTGTGATACGCTCATACACACTGCACATTACTGTGAGTTTTATTGCTGTGGAGCTCTGTGATACGTTCATACACACTGCACATTACTGTGAGTTTTATTGCTGTGGAGCTCTGTGATACGCTCATACACACCGCACATTACTGTGAGTTTTATTGCTGTGGAGCTCTGTGATACGTTCATACACACTGCACATTACTGTGAGTTTTATTGCTGTGGAGCTCTGTGATACGTTCATACACACTGCACAATACTGTGAGTTTTATTGCTGTGGAGCTCTGTGATACGCTCATACACACTGCACAATACTGTGAGTTTTATTGCGGTTGAGCTCTGTGATACGCTCATACACACTGCACATTACTGTGAGTTTTATTGCTGTGGAGCTCTGTGATACGCTCATACACACTGCACATTACTGTGAGTTTTATTGCTGTGGAGCTCTGTGATACGCTCATACACACTGCACATTACTGTGAGTTTTATTGATACAGACAGTAAATACAGGTAGATATTTGCATGAATTGGGTGGAAAATAAACGAGTCTTAGAAAACATCGAATGAAGAATTTCAAAACCAAAGCGTCTCAGGAGACAGATCAACTCGAAAGCTTTAACTGGAGGAAACAGTGAATCCATAGAGCCAAAAATGTCATCTTGTGCTCTTCAGACTTATAGTTTTTCTTAAATAATTTAAATAAATGACTTTCTTTGGGTTTTTCCCCCTCGCGAGGCAAACGCTTTATTTCCATATATTAGATGGACTTGTCAGATTAAAGTGAAATGAGAGATAGAAATGCCGAACGAGCCAAGAAGACTGGGATGGTGTTATTTTAAAGGGAGCAGGTGGCCGCGTCGCTATATACCCCTTTCCAAGGAAAGCTGGCTCTGGATAGAGCTGACAGCAGGGACAAATGCAAAGCACTGAGATAAACAAATTCTAAAGGAAGAGATGAGCGCCGTGTAACAGACCCACAGCCGGAGTTTCACATTCCTGGCCTCCGAGGACACTTGATATAAGAGTGCGGGGCATGTGTTTCCTGGAGCACGTGGACCGCCGAGCTGGGGACGAGCTAACGGGCCGGTGTTAGGGCTAAAGGACCGGGAGATGGAGCTAATGTTGGGAAACTTAACTTATGTTTTGGATCTTCTGCTCAATGCAAGGAAAAATTGGTGTAAAATTAAGATTATACATTGAAAGAGCGTTGGTTTTACTACTGGAAGCTACGGTGGATGACGAACAAACCACTTGCTGCATGGGGGATAGCCACAGCATACTCATTTTACGGAAGAGTAACGGTGGTGTCGTCAGTTGACGTTGATACGCTCATACACACCACTTGTTGCATGGGGATAAAGCACAGTATACTCATTTTACGGAAGAGTAACGGTGGTGTCGTCAGTTGGCGTTGATACGCTCATACACACCACTTGCTGCATGGGGGATAGCCACAGCATACTCATTGTACGGATGAGTAATGGTGGTGTCGTCAGTTGACGTTCATACGCTCATACACACCACTTGCTGCATGGGGATAAAGCACAGTATACTCATTTTACGGAAGAGTAACGGTGGTGTCGTCAGTTGGCGTTGATACGCTCATACACACCACTTGCTGCATGGGGGATATCCACAGTATACTCATTTTACGGAAGAGTAACGGTGGTGTCGTCAGTTGGCGTTGATACGCTCATACACACCACTTGCTGCATGGGGGATAGCCACAGCATACTCATTGTATGGATGAGTAATGGTGGTGTCGTCAGTTGACGTTGATACGCTCATACACACCACTTGCTGCATGGGGGATAAAGCACAGTATACTCATTTTACGGAAGAGTAACGGTGGTGTCGTCAGTTGGTGTTGATACGCTCATACACACCACTTGCTGCATGGGGGATATCCACAGTATACTCATTTTACGGAAGAGTAACGGTGGTGTTGTCAGTTGGCGTTGATACGCTCATACACACCACTTGCTGCATGGGGGATATCCACAGTATACTCATTTTATGGATGAGTAACGGTGGTGTCGTCAGTTGGCATTGTTTGCAGCAACTTCTCCTGTCGGTGTGGTATTTTGGTTTTCTGGGTAGCCGAAGTTCACCGTATTTGCCAAATCTATGATTTTTATAATTGTTTGCAACTATGGAGAGCTTTCCTGCCACAAATGCTGAATGAATAACTCTAAACTCAGTCGCCAGTGGTGGGGGGCCTAGAGATAGTCTCCGACTTGATGTAAAGTTTGGCGTTGGCATCCAACACCAAACCAAACACAAATTTTTAATCATTAACAAATTCCAAAGCTTGTCCATGGTTGGGTCAAAACAGATCCGGGATGAGAATTGGACAACCCAAAGGCCGGCTTTGATGACCGACAGAGATGGCAAGAAGAGCAATGTCCGCGGTGGGTGGCATGCATTGAGGATTGCCACATTAAGGAATCTGAGCATAAGGTGATTGGGAGGAATGCGTTAAAACTAGGATCAATCAAGCCTAATGATTTATACAGGACTGGTGCCACTCCAAGCTACAATCATTTTGCGTCAACGTGTTCGTCAACATCACATTGTATTTACTAACACTGTACTTACTGAACACAACGCACAAAACAAAATTAAAGTGGTTTTTTTTCACACCAAGGTCTCCATGATCAGTTGACTAAAAAGAGCTGTCCATGTGCCACCACCACAGCACCAATGTTGATATCAATGAATCCCATCCACTAAAGGCCCAGGTGTGCACAGCTTCCAAATAAATCATGACGCATGGAGAGTAAAACGGGCACAGGATATCACTGATTCGAGGTCTCTTGAGGTCTCCTGAACACAAGGAAGAAGGATCGTCCTCTGCATTTTCTGGGTAAGTGGGAAACTGATCTTAATCTCACATTCGTAAGAGCGATCAACGTCCATCTGTCATCAGGAAAATAGTTTACGAGGGGCTCCTCCAAATCCAAACTCCATCTGCACCGCATCCAGTATCAGACCACTGACCACTTACCCCACGGACAGTCAATCTGGAAAGTTTAATCACGGAATTCCATTTTCCATCAGGGTGGTGAGTGAACCAACTAGGCTTGTGCACCGATTTTTTTTCGGTTCGATTCGATTTTTCGGATGTTTAAACTTTTCGATTCGGCTCGTTTCGACCGATTTCTGTTTCGATTTGGTTCGGCTCGACTTGTTTTTCGTGTACATTTTTTTTTCCGGAATATCGACCATTTTTCGTATTTTCGTGTCACTTAGCTCGTTTTTTGTATCGACTTTTCGTGATTTCGGAAATTTTCGTTTTTTCGGAACGTCTGTTCTCCGCGTTTCAAAGCAATAAATTTCGATTTGACACATTTCAAGTCCATTCGAAAATTCCGAAAATATTTCGTTTCGGCTCGGAAAACTTTTCGGATCTGCCGTTTTCGGATCTAAAAATTTTCGGAAAAATCGGCCGCATCCGAAAATGAAAATTCCGAAATTCCGAAACCCGAATCGCACATCCCTAGAACCAACCCACATCTATGCCATGAATGGTGGACAACCAGGGACGCTGCATTGTCCTGGAAGGTGCGTCTAAGACAGGAAGGCGTAATAAAAGAAAGTCATACGGCCTCCAGTGACATTTCAATCTTTCAAAACATTAATGCTTTGACTTTTTAGGAATTTATTGCCCGAATAATTTGATTTTATTGTATCGCGTCCACCGTGATGTCTGTCTAACGTTCCGTACCAGTGATTAATATTTGTCTGCCGTATGCAACGTGAAACAACGCCAACAGAAATACGGAAGAATGGCCAGGATTGTGTCACTCATCCCGGGTGTCTGCCTGAAATCTGGACACTTTAATTAATTAGCACTTTTTTTTTTTTTAATCAGACACTCGGAAATACTAATGATTAATTTTATGAGGGTACGTCCTGATTACAAATCACACTGAAAGGACGCCGCGTATAAATATATAAACAGCAATGCTCACTGAGGGGTCACGATTCCTCACACAGGATCGGGTGAGAGGGGAAAATGAATACTGGTGGTGGAAGAGAGGTGGTGGTGGTGAGGCCTTAAAGACATAATTACAGAAATGATGGAGATATAGAATGAATGAAGTTCGTCGTAGCTGAATATGTGAGTTGGACAGTTAAACAAATAATAATAATTTGAGGCTGGCCGGACATATTCATAGAAATGGTGGAGGTTGAGGTTGGTGCGACATAGCTGTAGAAATGATGGAGGCGGAGGTTGGTGGAACAAAGTCATAGAAATGATGGGGGCTGAGGTTGGTGGGGCATAATCATAGAATTAATGGAGGTTGAGGTTGGTGGGATATGGTCACAAAAATGATAGAGGTTGAGGGGACATGGTCAAAGAAAATAAGGAAGTTAAGGTTGGTGGGGCATAGTCATAGAAATGACGCAGGTTGAGGTTGGTGCGACATAGCTGTAGAAATGACGTAGGCTGAGGTTGGTGGGACAAAGTCATAGAAATGATGGGGGCTGAGGTTGGTGGGATATGGTCACAAAAATGATAGAGGTTGAGGGGGCATGGTCAAAGAAAATAAGTTAAGGTTGGTGGGACATAGCCATAGAAATGGTGGGGGCTGAGATTGGTGGGACAAAGTCATAGAAATAATGGAGGTTGAGGTTGGTGGAACAAATTATAGAAATGACGGAGGTTGAGGTTGGTGGGACATAGTCATAGAAATGACGGAGGTTGAGGTTGGTGGGACATGGTCATAGAAATGATGGAGGTTAAGTTGGTGAGATGTCGAAGAATACAGATGATGGGACACAGTCAAAGGAATGATGGACGATAACTTTGATTATATGCAGTAGAAAAAAACAATGGGAATGGTCGTGCATGAGAATGGCAACCATCAGAATTGTGAAGACAACTCGCGCGATGTCCACTCTCGCTTGGTTTTGAGCATTTAGTCCATGGATGTGGAAGCTGAGCATGCAGTTGACCATACACTAACATTTAGTTCAAGATAAATATGAAGGGATAATCCAAACTTAAATTTAAGGAAAAGGGTCAAGGCTAGGCGGCACAAGTTCAAAGACCTAGGTAGAGTACAGGTCAGATACATCGAAGGTAACGGCTGGATCCCAGAATGTGGCGGAAACCAAAAAGCTGCATCAAAAAATCAGCAACAATACAATTCTTTGGTTCCAACATCGTCTGTCCGAGGTATGGCCACAGTGACGGACGCAGAGGTGTATGACGAGGGATGTATAGTACCACAGTGAAGCACAGCACCTGAAGTGAGGCTGCGTTTAGGTTCGGGAACTGACGCAGGGAACATATCTCTGAACGTGAGAATGGATGAACGGGTGGAGCTGGCAGTTTTACACAATGACTCACAGATGATTCATGACTTCACATTTTTATGAATGAGCCGTGCTAGGTCGCCCCCGGCATGAACTCCGCATTCTTCCTTTTTCCGTTCCCTTCAGCTGTCTTCTCTGCCGGAGCTCACAAAAGCGCTAAATCTATACAACGCAATCAATTTACAAAAGCACCAACGTATTCTGAAGCGCAGTATCTTCAGGCCTTCACGTACCTCTCCGTATTAAGGGATTTCTCTGTGTCTTTTAGGTCAGCTCCACTTATCTCTGTACCAGGGGACTCCGCCATTTCCATGCGGTTTTCTTACCCACTAGGGGCCTTGTCATCCGGTGTGAGCTAAAACGCCATCGCTAACGAAAACATTTAGCAGGAGTCGCTAAATCCTAGCTCCTGACGACCCACCAACAGATCACCTTGTCCGCAGGAGTCCATGTACAAGGTCGTTTAGCACGCGCTAGGGAAACGCTAAGACCCGGGTTGTGTACAGGATAAAACCTTTTTGTCCCAGTGCTGCGTGCCGGGCCATACCTATCCCCTGCCCTCACAAGCTTGTATACGTATGAACACATCCAGCAAAGAGCCCTTACCCCCTGCATTATTAAAATCCTCCAAGGTGGCTGTATCATCCATGTTTATATGCACACATATATTACGGCTGATGGGCATTGCGTGATAAATGCCACCCGACAGCATGTAGAATCATTACACTGCATTTAATAAATCCAAAAGGAAGGCCAGGTGAGTCACAATAACTTCCTGCTGCGGCATATAAATAATACATGTTACAGGGCAAGACTTATCCATGTGTCCCTTTAAACATGGTCCACACGGTCACCTAGGATTTTAACAATAAAATGTTTAGAATTAGCCAATATATTAGAATTAGGATATATGTGGATAAAGGATACATTTATAATAGAGCCGACTGCAACAGCAGCGACATTGCTGACCAGATCCATTAGTATGGTGTATGGAGCCAAGAGAACACCTGTGCTGCATTCCTTTACATTGCCTGTTAATTGTCTGTTAATTTTGGACGAGGACCGTTTCTTTTGAGTGTTTTTTTTGGAGTTTGCACCATGGTTGAGCAGAAGGTAAATTTTTGTGATTAACGTCGCTCCAGAAATTAATGCTGGCGCCAAGTGATCTGTTAATTGCAAAAGCTCTGGATAACTCTAGCTCTCCCCATGTTAAGTATAGGACGTGGAACGTACAGTAAGCGTGCGGCACGAATTGCTAAAAGCGACGCGTTTAATGATTTTTCCCGTTTCTAGCGAGAGGAAAATGAAGCCGGCGTTAACGCGAAAACATGCCGACGCTAGCGTTAGCTCACACCAGCTGATAGGGCCACTGATGCTCGGCACTCGTCCCATGTCGATGTTCTTGCACGCACATGGATGGAATGTCATGGTAATCACAGACCACACACCTTCTGTCATTCCGCCAACCACCATGCCCGGCTTGGAATGAGGTGGTGTTACATAGGGCCCAGGACGAGCCACCTCATTAGATCAGCCAGGACGATTTATTTGTCGTCGTTCCGGTGCGAGCGGCTGCATTGTTTTTACTCTTTATGTCACATTAAATACACTATGAAAAGACGCATAAAACAAACGTCTGAGTGAGACTTCATGCTGCCGGCGGAGAAACGAAGCTTTGTACATCGGTTTGACAACTGCATCCGAACAAGAGTATGTCAAGGAGGAGAAGACAATGTGCACTCGGTGGATGTTGCCGCAGGTGACGCTTGTTCAGGCCGAGGTGCCGATTGTCTTCCACGCGGCGCTCGTCAGAGCCCGGCTCTCCTCTTGCTACCTGCTTCAGTCGATGACAGGAAAATCAAGTTATTCTTTTAGCCATGTTCACCCAAAATGACACGTACATCCTTTAGAGTTACCTGGAAAGCAGCCTGGAAGTCTCCTGCGCACGAGGCGGCCGCGTAGCGCAGACAATGGACCTTCTCAATAAGCCATCTGCGGACATTTTTCAGTTCGGGACGTCCCGATTTCGGCTTTACCAGCATTTAGATTCCCCCATAAAACGTTGGCTCAGATATCAGTTATACGTCTTAATGGGATTCAGGTTCCAATTTATCGATACGCCGGTTTCTGAACGCCGCAAGGTGTCGATAAACCGATTCTCAGGGAGGAGAATGGAGGGAATTATTAAAAGTTGGCCAAAAATAAGCTTTGTGGGGCATTAGATTGGCCAGGTTCTAACGGCCCAATGGCATTTTCCAAATTTTGGGCTCTGGACAAACTTTTTCAACAAATCAGAAGCTATTTTGAAAAAAAAAGAAAAAAAAAAAATCAGCCGAAAACAGCTGATATCCCCCCCCCGAAAAATCAGCTGAATTAATTTAAAAAAAAAAATCAATATAAAATGGAATATTTGACCACCCAACTACACGATTCGATTCCCAAGTGTCACCAAATCCCAGACCCATGGATTTCCTCCCAGACGCACCCCCGTTCCTCAGACCTCGTAAATTGTCCCCCCGTAGCTATCTCCAGACTTGCTCTGGTGGTGCCCCTGACCTCAGTCCGCTATGTAGTTCCTATTTACTGTTCTTTTTGTTGTTGTTGTTGTTTATTTGTTGTGTCTCTATTACCTACCGCCTACCACCCAACTCACTGACGCAACCATCAATCACCCTCACCTTACAGTCCTCTCCTCCTGTTTCCAACCCCAACCCTCCTAGATTGTGAGTTCCTACGGGAATAGGGCCCTCATCTCCTCCTGTACTGTTTGTCAAATGTTGTTCAATGTATTGTAACCCTGTCTATACTGTGCTTATTGTACAGCGCTGCGGAATATGCTGGCGCTTTATAAATAAAGAATAATAATAATAATATTATATTGCACCCTGACTTTTTTTACTGGTACATTATGTGTATTTTATAGTCTTTCTGGTCCAGGTTCCCACCATAGATCCATTGGTACTGCTTCAATCTCTGCATCTGTTGCTCCACACCTTACATTTTGGCTTTATATAGAATATATTAGAATTAGGATATATGTGGATAAAGGAGACATTTATAATAGAGCCGACTGCAACAGCAGCAACATTGCTGAACAGATCCATTACTATGGTGTATGGGGCCAAGAGAACACTGGAACACACCTTACATTTTGGCTTTCTTACATGTAATTGGTGCCTTTCGCAGTACCCAAACGTCAATGTTGTTATTTTGGACTCTTTTTGCATGATTTATTTTGTTTTTTGTTACTGAAATCTATTTCAATGAACAGACTTTTGAAAATAAATAAATAAATAAATGAAGCCCTGAGTTGGGTTTGACGTGGGAGCCCTGAGTTGGGTTTGACGTAGGAGCCCCGAGTTGGGTTTGACGACGGGGCCCCTTGTTATACAATATCTGCACAGATTCTATGTTAGGCGGGTACAGAGTGACACTCCTTTCATTCAATTGGTCCATTGAACCCAAGGACAATAAATCTATAGGTTGGCAGAAGGTATTCAAAGGACTCCGGCAAACCCTACTCCTTCTACGGGGACGACATGGAGTTCCAAAGCATTATCCATGTACAATAACACAATCTTCTTCTCTGAACCTCCCAGGAGGAACATCCCACGTTATAGATAATAGAAAACACCCCACTGGAGGGCAGAGTGAGAAAATTAATTTGGATGGAAAGACCGAGGCCGTCAAACTGCTGAACTAACCCAAATGGACAAAGTAACTGGAGTATCAGGAGGAGGAACAAGAGAGTTAAACAATGACCAAACGACGGCTAAAAAAACGCAAGAGGAGTCTACAAAACGGGAAAAAACTCAGAGGGGGAAGATATCCGATCCATTCAGGCAGATGTAGTCAACGAGGGACTAGTGGAAGTGTCTTACACGGTGAATCTCCTGCACCGTCTTCACTCGATTGCCAGATTTCACGAACACATTTTATTTACTCGATGAGAAAAGCGTCCGGGGCAGACGGAGCGGCAAAATTTATTACCCGTAATAATGAGGAGAGGAATCTTTTTAATTATTGATATAAATAAACATTTGTGTCAATAATTCATGCGGGTAATAAATACTCCTGTTGTTTCCTCCTGCATTTAGCACCGTGCTCGGTGGTTTAACCAAGGCCGCGTTTTGGAGAAACGTCTGTCCGAAGCCTAAACTGATCGTGTGCTTCCTGCTCCACGTAGGAAAGGGTCACGGCTTCCAAAACGGAGGCCTAAGGTATACAAGCAATTGGCAGGCGAGCTGGGAACCGAATGAAACCACCCCCCCACCCCTTAGTGGCGTCAGAAAACGATCCTCTCGTGGGATAAGATGTACCATAACATCCTGTGCATTTTTAATAAACTATTCCGAGGACTTCCTAAAAATATACTTTAAAGGATTACTGACATTTTGGAACCGGAGCTTGGTGAGCTCTGACAACAGGTCATCGACTCGAGCGTCTTGGTTCAGCAGGAACGCCATTTTGGCCACATTACATATTGTCCCATATCTAAATCCACATTTTCATCCTCAGACACTTCTAAAACATACATAAAGGTTCCCCTGGATTTTACAACTGGGACATGGAGAACCCAAACATCAGGTTCACACTCAAGGTGCCATTTTTTGGGTAAATTTCTGTTAAAGTGATGGAGGACAACCCATGTTTCGTGAGATTGTAGATCTTGCAGGACATTCTGCTGACATGGAAAAACTTTTATGATTGTGCCGACCGGGATATGCTGACAGTAAGTAACCAAGATATCGTCCCTCCAGGGATTGAGGAGACCACAGCTTCCCCCACTCCTTGGTGTCAGTTTCTTATCACTCCGTCTCCACCCTGATATGATATGTTGGGCCGAAGCCAGAATCCCACCAGAAAGCATAACTGCAATATCCACCAAATATGTTATTGGTTTTCCAGCAGAGCTTTCCATCTTCCTCTATCCCCCTGTAAGCTGATCTCAATGTCCCTCCCCTTTTTTCTACAGTGCACACAATACACAAAGTCTCAGCAGAAACTCCTCCTCCTCCTTGGCCCTTATAATCGTATTTTAATGTCCTGTATAAGGTACATTGGTGCCCCGGTGACAGCGCTTTGCATTGTCCGGGGTTCTGGATGTTGCTGGATGAAAGGCTCCTGGCCAGGATCCCAGGGGATCCTCTGTATTCTTGTGTCAAGCAGAAAAAAAATAGTATAAGCTACTTCCTTCATAAAAATGTTGTAAATCACATGTCCCCCCCCCGGTAGAGCGTTCTTGCCTGGTCCGAGACATTATATTAAAAGATAGTTTTGCTCAGTGAAAAGCCCCAGATGGTGAACGTGGCAGAGTGCGGAGTAATACACGTGGCAAACTGTTTCCTAGCACTGCTCCTACACACCGGCGCCAGGTTTGCTTGGAGAGACCACAGGGGCTAGGAAAGCACCACATCCCCATACCAGTCAAGCCACCACCGATGGGATCAGGAGCTGCGCATGACATCGAGCGAGGTCTCCCCACTACGTCAGGGCAGGTCACTGTGCCGGATCTTGCGTCAGGAGTCAATATTGGGTTCCTGAGATGTTCCAGAACTGAAATCACTCTGCTTGGCTTTACGCCAACACAACAATATGACTCGCCCGAGACAGCACAATGACAGGAATGTGACGCACAAATCAACAACTTATTTTATGGAGACAACATGGCACCTTCTTCAGATCATCATGAAAAGCTCATTGTCCGCAGAAAGAGCCATCCACTTATCCATGTGTCCATCCAGCCAACCCATCTGTGTATCCAACCACTCATCCATCACATGTCCATTCATCCACTTACTGTATCCATTCATGTGTCTGTCCATCCATCCATCCACTCATCCATCCAAGTGACTGTCCACCAAATCCACTCATCCATCCATGAGTCTGTCAATCCATCCAAGTGTCTGTCCACCAAATCCACTCATCCATCCATGAGTCTGTCCATCCATTTATTTATCCATCCACGTGTCTGTTCATCCATCCACATGTCTGTCTATTCTTCCACTCATCCAAGTGTCTGTCCATCATCCACATGTCTGTCCATTCTTCCACTCATCCATCCATGTGTCTGTCCATCCATCCATCCATCCATCCATCATCCATCCACATATCTGTCCATCCACCCATGTGTCTGTCCATCCATCCACTCATCCATCCTTGTGTCTGTCCAGCCATCCACTCATCCATCCATTCACACTCATCCATTATTAGGGTCTATTCAAAAATAAATTTTGGTACTTTTCAGTTAGGTGCAATGTGGCGATTCCATTTCGCCGAAATTTCAGTGAATTCACTATTTAGTGAATGGTCACCGCAGTGCCTCAAAGATGGAGTCACCAAAGCCACTCGACAAAGTTGGAGAATGTCGCCAAAAAGCACCGATGTGGCCCTGGCGAAACTCCACCGAACTGCAAACCCCCTACCCCCCCAAACCCTGCTATTCTCCCAATAGGTGTTTAAACCAATAAAAATGCATTAAAATGTGTCTAAATAATAAAAAAGTCCTTTATAAAATAATAAAAAGGTCTGTTACAGAATAAAAAAAACATTTAGAAATAATTGGGAACAAAAAAGTCCATCTAAAAAAATATTTAAAAAATACATAAAGGTTCATAAAATAAGAAGACTTTTTCCTGAAAATGAAAAAAAAAAATAAAGAAAATGAAAACAGATAATAATGTTTTACATTGCGACCTATGGAATTCGCCTGTTTAAACCTGTTTATTATTATTATTATTATTCTTTATTTATAAAGCGCCAGCATATTCCGCAGCGCTGTACAATAAGCCTGTTGAATGAAACCACCAGAAATCAGGTCATTTTGCCGTCACTTTGGTGCAGTTCAGCGCTCCCTGAATAGACAAATCATTACACCTGTATGGGACAATTTTGCTGCCGCTGAGATCAACGAATGCACCGTAGTTCGCTGTCAAATCACCAGTATTTGGCAAACTGAGAGCTTTGTGAATAATCTGCCCGTGAAATTGAAAACGAACAGTGAAATTCACCGTTCGGCGCAATAAGGTGGCAAGTTCGGGGCTTAGTGAATAACCCCTTAAGAGTCTGTTCATCCATCCACGTGTATGTCCATCCATCTACATGCCTGCCCATCCATCAACTCCTCCATGAGCCTGTCCATCTATCTGCATGCCTGCCCATCCATCAACTCATCCATGAGTCTGTCCATCCATCTGTATGCCTGACCATCTATCAACTCACTCATGAGTCTGTCCATCCATCTGCATGCCTGCCCATCCATCAACTCATCCATGAGTCTGTCCATCCATCTGCATGCCTGACCATCTATCAACTCACCCATGAGTCTGTCCATCCAATCCATCAACTCATCCATGAGACTGTCCATCCATCTGTATGCCTGCCCATCCATCAACTCATCCATAAGTCTGTCCATCCATCTGTATGCCTGCCCATCCATCAACTCATCCATAAGTCTGTCCATCCATCTACATGCCTGCCCATCCATCAAGTCATCCACGACTCTGTCCATTGGTCTGTCTGTCCATCCATCTATATGCCTGCCCATCCATCAACTCATCCATGAGTCTGTCCATCCATCTACATGCCTGCCCATCCATCAACTCATCCATGAGTCTGTCCATCCATCTACATGCCTGCCCATCCATCAACTCACCCATGAGTCTGTCCATCCGTCTACATGCCTACCCATCCACCAAGTCATCCACGACCCTGTCCATTCGTCTGTCTGTCCATCCATCTACATGCTTGCCCATCCATCAACTCACCCATGAGTCTGTCCATCCATCTACATGCCTGCCCATCCATCAACTCATCCATAAGTCTGTCCATCCATCTACATGCCTGCCCATCTATCAAGTCACCCATGAGTCTGTTCATCCATCTGCATGCCTGCCCATCCATCAACTCATCCATAAGTCTGTCCATCCATCTACATGCCTGCCCATCTATCAAGTCACCCATGAGTCTGTTCATCCATCTGCATGCCTGCCCATCCATCAACTCATCCATAAGTCTGTCCATCCATCTACATGCCTGCCCATCTATCAAGTCATCCAAGACTCTGTCCGTCGGTCTGTCTGTCCATCCATCTACAGGCCTGCCCATCCATCAACTCATCCATAAGTCAGTCCATCCATCTGTCTTTCCATCCATCTACATGCCTGCCCATCTATGAGTTGATGGATGGGCAAGCATGTAGATGGATGGACAGACAGACGAATGGACAGGGTCGTGGATGACTTGGTGGATGGGTAGGCATGTAGACGGATGGACAGACTCATGGGAGAGTTGATAGATGGGCAGGCATGTAGATGGATGGACAGACTTATGGGTGAGTTGATAGATGGGCAGGCATGTAGATGGATGGACAGACGTCTGTCTGTCCATCCATCTACATGCTTGCCCATCCATCAACTCACCCATGAGTCTGTCCATCCATCTACATGCCTGCCCATCCATCAACTCATCCATAAGTCTGTCCATCCATCTACATGCCTGCCCATCTATCAAGTCACCCATGAGTCTGTTCATCCATCTGCATGCCTGCCCATCCATCAACTCATCCATAAGTCTGTCCATCCATCTACATGCCTGCCCATCTATCAAGTCATCCAAGACTCTGTCCGTCGGTCTGTCTGTCCATCCATCTACAGGCCTGCCCATCCATCAACTCATCCATAAGTCAGTCCATCCATCTGTCTTTCCATCCATCTACATGCCTGCCCATCTATCAAGTCACCCATGAGTATGTCCATCCATCTACATGCCTGCCCATCCATCAAGTCATCCAAGACTCTGTCCGTCGGTCTGTCTGTCCATCCATTTATATGCCTGCCCATCCATCAACTCATCCATGAGTCTGTCCATCCATCTACATGCCTGCCCATCCATCAACTCATCCATGAGTCTGTCCATCCATCTACATGCCTGCCCATCCATCAACTCACCCATGAGTCTGTCCATCCGTCTACATGCCTACCCATCCACCAAGTCATCCACGACCCTGTCCATTCGTCTGTCTGTCCATCCATCTACATGCTTGCCCATCCATCAACTCACCCATGAGTCTGTCCATCCATCTACATGCCTGCCCATCCATCAACTCATCCATAAGTCTGTCCATCCATCTACATGCCTGCCCATCTATAAAGTCACCCATGAGTCTGTTCATCCATCTGCATGCCTGCCCATCCATCAACTCATCCATAAGTCTGTCCATCCATCTACATGCCTGCCCATCTATCAAGTCATCCAAGACTCTGTCCGTCGGTCTGTCTGTCCATCCATCTACAGGCCTGCCCATCCATCAACTCATCCATAAGTCAGTCCATCCATCTGTCTTTCCATCCATCTACATGCCTGCCCATCTATCAAGTCACCCATGAGTATGTCCATCCATCTACATGCCTGCCCATCCATCAAGTCATCCAAGACTCTGTCCGTCGGTCTGTCTGTCCATCCATCTACAGGCCTGCCCATCCATCAACTCATCCATAAGTCAGTCCATCTATCTGTCTTTCCATCCATCTACATGCCTGCCCATCCATCAACTCATCCAAGAGTCTGTCCATCCATCCGTCTGTCCATCCATCTTCATGCCTGCCCATATATCAACTCCTCCACAAGTCTGTCCATTGATCCACTTGTCTACCGATCCATTCATCCCAGCTTTATATACAACCACTTATACATCCATGTGTCTGTCCATCCATTCACACATATATCCCTAAAAATGCTGTAAATCTATGCATGGCTCGGTCAATCCATCTACTCATCCATTCATAAGTCTGTCCATCTATCTATGTGTCTGTCCATCCATCCACTCGCTCATCCATCCATGTGTCTGTCCACCAACCCATCCCTCCATTCATTAACATGTCTATCCATCAGTGACTCTTTCTGTCAGTCCATTAGTCTGCCTGTCTGTCCATCCATCACGATAAGGCACGTGGGTTTATGTATCTGCCTGCAGCGTCAGTAATATCTCTTGTAAAGAAAACGCTGAAGCAGTTGGCGCTATATAAATAATTAATAACAACAATAATCATAGCTTAAACCTCAGCTCACGCGGCTGCTTTATATAAGATCCATTGCTGCTTTATATAAGATCCATTGCTGCTTTATATAAGATTCACTGAGCTGTATATAAGATTCACTGAGCTTTATAGAAGAATCACTGAGCTTTATAGAAGAATCACTGAGCTTTATAGAAGAATCATTGTTTGACAAGCGCTTCGAGTTCGAGGCTTTAACTAAATGCATCATAATAACATATATATATATACACATAGACGCAGCATATACATAGTTGAACATATTTGTATTTACTTTTTCATCCAAAAAATAGCTTCATGACAGATTTACAGCATTATATAAACCCCCTGATGTAGGTATATAAGCGATGGGGGTTTTGTTACAAAAACTGATCATACATTGCATAACACTGCCACAACAACAACGTACCCCATCACAGTAGGCAGGTTCTGTCTCTACTAATCTAAAGGCTGCTCTTACAGAGTAAATCCACTTACATGGAGCAGACATCCTCCTGGAGCTCTCTGCACTGCGTGGGTTAAATACGTCCTGCAATGAGGCTCCTGCGACTGAGAGGGTGGTCAGCCCTCAGCATGTAACATACACAGACCCAGACAGTTTTGTACGTTTCGTGATAGATCAGGATCCGTTGTGTAACGAGATGATCCTCGTGACGGCGCAGTGAGAAGCTGGCGAGCAGCCCGATAACCTTTACATCGTGATACCATTAATGTTTCACTGCGCTGGGTGTACACGGCTGTGGTTTCATTAAGAGAGCTCGGGAATGTTTCCCCTGGCGTCGTTACAATACATCAAATAAAACCCAGGACACACAGTATATACGTCAGGGCGGGAGTGCTCAAACTCCAAATGTTTTGGAACTACATTTCCCACAGGGCTCCGATGGCCTGATGAGTGGTTAAGCATCATGGGAGACGCAGTTTTAAAGGTTGCACACCCCTGTATGAGGGGCTCAGCCCTGCTGGATCAATAGGGATAACACCGGAATCTGCACTGGCTCTGCTGACCCCCTGGAACCTGTGCGTGTTGATACGGCCGTGGACTGCAAGGGGTTAATAGAACCGGGTGATATTTGCATAAAACACACAATGTAAGTGATATAAAACACAAAACACATCCAGGAAAGCGTTCAGGACCTCCTGATTGCGGCTGATACAAAGTATCGAGATAGTAGGCGCCGGGATTCCACGACGTGCAGGAGGTGGAGGACGCCCCCGGGAATCACGGTGAATCACCCTGACGTAGAGCGGGATCACCACGGCGACCACAGTAATCGCTTTTATGGAACTATCAGAAAATCAACGAATATAAACAACAACCCCAAAGCGGGGGATCATCAGCGCGTCCGGATCACGAACCCACAGACCGAGGCAGCCATAGCAATGCCGGCGGCATAACCCGCGCGTCCACCTTGAAGTGGGATCAGAAAAGGCCGGCGGTGACTCAGCCCCTGGCGTGCGCGCTGGCATTTCCCGGGAACTGACTCATAACACGCTGGATACATAGAACAGATAATAGTTGCGCTCGTCAACACCACAATAGACATTCCAGTGGGATGTTAACCCTAGCCGGCAGGATTCTAACGCTCCAACGCACGAAGGGTTAAGGAGTGTGGCGGTGGCGGTCCACCTGTGGCTCTGAGCCGTGATCCTCGCCGGCGGTTGGGAACTCTGGGAAGTGAGACAGGGAGCTGGACTGCGGCCGGCGTGTCAGCGTCCCGCGTTAACATCCCCGCATGCAATTTATTTATCGGGCTCCTGGATAACCCGAGCTGACACTTCGCTGCCGTTACTCCACCTCGTGCCAGATTTCATCCCTCCGCATCCCGCTACTTACCGAGGAGGAGCTCACACCAAATAGTCCGCCCTGGTCGCGTCTCTTTGTGAAGTCAGTCCAGGACGATGTCAGTGCTTTAAAAAAAAAAAAAAAAAAAGTTATAAATCAACAGTTAACATGAATCCAAGAGAGGAAGCCAAGGCGTAAAACACACACAGGCGAAGCGAAGCGGAGGCAGCGCTGCCCACGCCGGCACACCGGCACACCGGCACGCCAGCCGCTTCACAGCATCTCTCTGGGTTTTTAGGAAAAAGACATTTTTTAAAGACGTTGCTCTGCTTGTATAAACATTATACAAGTGTGTGTGTTTGTCTGTGTTTGTGTGTGTGTTTGTGTGTGTGTTTGTCTGTGTTTGTGTGTGTGTTTTCCCGCGCAGCTCTGGGGATGCCGCGTTTGAAGGGACGCAGCGCAGGGGGGGGGGTACCAGGCGATTGGGATTACAGCGTTTTGCAGCCCACACATCAGGAAACACAGTGACACAATGCAACAAAACAACGACAATCATAAACTTATAAAGGCCGATGTGCCAAATCCTTAGAAAATGTAACCACATAACCAGACCAGGGCTGCGAAAAGTCACCGGATTATAGCACAGGAAAATACAGGACTCTGCAACATGTGACGCCTATGGTCTGACTGTGTGTGTGTGTTTCCCATATTGACGCCTATGGTCTGCCTGTGTCTGTGTGTGTCTCCCATATTGACGCCTATGGTCTGCCTTTGTGCGTGTGTCTCCCATATTGACGCCTATGGTCTGCCTGTGTCTGTGTGTATCCCATATTGACGCCTATGGTCTGCCTGTGTCTGTGTGTGTCTCCCATATTGACGCCTATGGTCTGCCTTTGTGCGTGTGTATCCCATATTGACGCCTATGGTCTGCCTTTGTGCGTGTGTCTCCCATATTGACGCCTATGGTCTGCCTTTGTGCGTGTGTATCCCATATTGACGCCTATGGTCTGCCTTTGTGCGTGTGTATCCCATATTGACGCCTATGGTCTGCCTGTGTGTGTGTCTCCCGTATTGACGCCTATGGTCTGCCTGTGTCTGTGTGTGTCTCCCATATTGACGCCTATGGTCTGCCTGTGTCTGTGTGTGTCTCCCATATTGACGCCTATGGTCTGCCTGTGTCTGTGTGTGTCTCCCATATTGACGCCTATGGTCTGCCTGTGTCTGTGTGTGTCTCCCATATTGACGCCTATGGTCTGCCTTTGTGTGTGTGTCTCCCATATTGACGCCTATGGTCTGCCTGTGTCTGTGTGTGTATCCCATATTGACGCCTATGGTCTGCCTGTGTCTGTGTGTGTCTCCCATATTGACGCCTATGGTCTGCCTTTGTGTGTGTGTCTCCCATATTGACGCCTATGGTCTGCCTTTGTGCGTGTGTATCCCATATTGACGCCTATGGTCTGCCTGTGTGTGTGTCTCCCGTATTGACGCCTATGGTCTGCCTTTGTGTGTGTGTCTCCCATATTGACGCCTATGGTCTGCCTTTGTGCGTGTGTTTCCCATATTGACGCCTATGGTCTGCCTGTGTCTACGTTTGTTTGTCTCCGTATTGACGCTTTATGCTCTGCCTGTGTATGTGTTTAAATGTAATATTTAAACTTTGTATCGGTATATTGTTACAGAGTGGAGGTAAGGCATGTTATCTTAGAAAAGGTAACAGTAAGATTTGCGACATAGTTAACCCTCCAAGGCCCTTTTCCTAACAGGTAGTTAAGGTTTAAAGCAGTCCTGAGTGGCAAGCAGCGAGTGGCGAGCGGCGAGTGGCGAGCGGCGAGTGGTGAGCGGCGAATGGCGAGCGGCGAGTGGCGAGCAGCGCGTCTGCTGTGTGTGACCCGTGTTTAAGGATATCCTTCAGGGAGCGTTCCAGCCATGTGTCCAGTAACGGCATTTTAGGACGAGGATTTAAAATTAATTCGAGCGATGCCGGATTCGGCACAAAGAATGCGATTGTGTTTCCCACTTCAAAGGCGTGTGATGCCGCGGAGCATGTGAGAACGCAGAGCAGGAAGCCTCGATGCCAGGCCGGCCCAGACTTCAAAATACAGGCGATTAACAGTTAGGAAGGGGTTAAATATAAACAACAACTGCTGAAAGGGAACAAGTTACAGGGAACGTCTGAACCAAAACAAATCAACCAGATTGAGAACATCCCAATTATTGCTCTGTGATACACTCACACACAGCACGTCACACATTACTGTGAGTTTTATTGCTGTGGAGCTCTGTGATACGATCATACACGCTGCACATTACTGTGAGTTTTATTGCTGTGGAGCTCTGTGATACACTCATACACACTGCACATTACTGTGAGTTTTATTGCTGTGGAGCTCTGTGATACGTTCATACACACCGCACATTACTGTGAGTTTTATTGCTGTGGTGCTCTGTGATACACTCATACACACCGCACATTACTGTGAGTTTTATTGCTGTGGTGCTCTGTGATACACTCATACACACTGCACATTACTGTGAGTTTTATTGCTGTGGAGCTCTGTGATACACTCATACACACTGCACATTACTGTATCACAGAGCTCCACAGCAATAAAACTCACAGTAATAATGTGCAGTGTGTATGAGCGTATCACAGAGCTCCGCAGCAATAAAACTCACAGTAATGTGCAGCTTGTATGAGCGTGAGTTTTATTGCTGTGGAGCTCTGTGATATGCTCATACACACTGCACATTACTGGGAGTTTTATTGCTGTGGAGCTCTGTGATACACTCATACACACTGCATATTACTGTGAGTTTTATTGCTGTGGAGCTCTGTGATACCTTCATACACACCGCACATTACTGTGAGTTTTATTACTGTGGAGCTCTGTGATACTCATACACACTGCACATTACTGTGAGTTTTATTACTGTGGAGCTATGTGATACTCTCATACACACTGCACATTACTGTGAGTTTTATTGTTGTGTAGCTCTGTGATACACTCATACACACTGCACATTACTGTATCACAGAGCTCCACAGCAATAAAACTCCCAGTAATGTGCAGTGTGTATGAGTGTATCAAAGCTCCACAGCAATAAAACTCACAGTAATGTGCGGTGTGTATGAGCGCATCACAGAGCTCCACAGTAATAAAACTCACAGTAATCTGCAGTGTGTATGAATGTATCACAGAGCTCCGCAGCAATAAAAATCACAGTAATGTGCGGTGTGTATGAGCGCATCACAGAGCTCCACAGCAATAAAACTCACAGTAATGTGCAGTGTGTATGAGTGTATCACAGCTCCACAGCAATAAAACTCACAGTAATGTGCAGTGTGTATGAGTGTATCACAGCTCCACAGCAATAAAACTCACAGTAATGTGCGGTGTGTATGAGCGCATCACAGAGCTCCACAGTAATAAAACTCACAGTAATGTGCAGTGTGTATGAACGTATCACAGAGCTCCGCAGCAATAAAACTCACAGTAATGTGCAGCTTGTATGAGTGTGAGTTTTATTGCTGTGCAGCTCTGTGATACAGTAACGTGTTTATATGCATACAGCATATGAGAGCAGAATTTTTTTTTTAAAATAAAAAACAACCAAAAATCCCCCACCACGCTAACGAGACGCTAAGTCACAGAAGGTGAAGACGCGCACAGAGCGTCCCACTCGTGACGTCTTTATCTGATACTAACATGATAATAACATGATATATTTTCCACAATCTAAATGTGAAAAGCAGGCACGCCGGAGCTGGAGCGCAGAGTACACCATGTCTCGGAAGGTTCTGTATATTTACAGAAGAACATATCGTCCATAAAGGCGCCTCATATTATGCCGATGACCTCATCGCTTGTTTGCAAAGCCGCAACCACGGAAAAACAGGTTCAAATCAGATCGGCATCATTTTGAAACATATATATACTGTATATACACATTATAGGCAGGAAGACACTTCACAGAGCTCTAGATCATACAAGACGGGTAAAAGACACCCACGTTGGAAGAGACGAGCTGGACGGCAGCTTGGTCGCCAGAGGTTTCCTGTCCTCAGCACCATTTATCAAAAAAATAGGACCTTCTCAATTAAAAAACAGTATATCTGGTATCTCGACATGATTGAAAGCTGCGCTGAATGAACTGGAACCTCATAGGTAGCTCCAGGTGGCTTGCCAAACCCCACACAACTTGTGTAAGATGCAGAGGTCCACCCATATCAACCAAAGCTTGCCCACTGGGATACCAGGAAACTTCCCGGTGGGCTGTGGCATCTAGGGTTGGTCAGAGCACTCTGACTCATTACGGAGGGAGAGATTAGTATGGTCGGCACCAGGCAGAGGTGCAGAGCAAGTACTAGACCACCAGGGAATACTTGTTACCCCCTTTGTGGACCACCAAGACTTTAGCCCACTGCATGTAAAATGAGGTGAGCAGAAGAGGAGGAACATTTATTTTAATGAGTTTACTGAAATGGGAAGCTGCAGCAGGAGGCCCCGACCAGTGGGTCAGCCAAGGGGCCCAAGATTTCTCATGGCAGTCCTGTACACAATGTGTCCAAACACGACGTGTCAGTGAATCGGAAATCTGGAATAATGATCTTCTTCTAATCGCGTATGGACTCTCAGGTCTGTTGCTGTTCCATCTCGTTGCTCCCAGACTTTACATCTCAGGGAGCAAGACCCATGAGGAGCTAAGTCACGTTCTGCAGTCCATTTTCCGGGCAGGAGATGACAAAGGGGATGTTTGTTAAATCGGGCTTGTTTGATGTTCAGATGCTCGGGGAGTGGCTCATCGGCCAGATGTTGTTGCCAGATGTGGGTTACAGAAGCCAAGATGGTATCACAGGAGCGTCCCTCTCTCCATACACATCTCTATCATAAATGGCCAGAGGAGGTCATCCTTCTATTTGCTTAGTGGTGACAGGCATTAGTTGAAACAAAGGGGGACTGAAGAATAGGAGAGCTTAGGCTGCGGCCAAACGCGTGCACTAAATGCGTCCTTTGCAACACGTATTGCGACGCCCGTCATAGAATTTTGATGGATCACATAGGGAACCAGTGGACCACACAAAATGTATGGGTGCACTTTAGAAAGGACGCCGATTTTTGGTCAGCGTCAAAATGCTATGGGGCGCGTAGAGACAGGTCTACGGACGTGATGCTCTCTGCAGACATTACTGCGACTCCGAGGCCTATAATGACATTTTAGGGCCCAAGTAAATAGTTGTTCTCTGAACTTTACATCTGTACCTTCCACCATAAATGACCCAGGTCGATTCTCCAGCTATGCCTTTCGGCTAGTCATTGCTGAAAATTGGGAAAGCCAGACATGATGAGAGATCTCCAGGAGCAACCAGGACTAACCCGTTGCCTTGTCTTGCCATACCATGACTATAATGCCCCCAAACCGGCAATGTCTCAGAATGACTGAACATGCTTTCTCTTGTTCCTACCATCTCTAGAATTCCATTGTCCAGCTCTATCTGGTGGAGTCCACCTCGTCTTCCACATCATTCCTACTCTAAGTCTACTTTGAAGATGTTCAGTTGATCAGTGACGCCAAACTCCAAGGACTCAATGTTCAAAGAAGTCCGGAAAATTCAAGATGTTCTAGTATCCACCACAAGTACTTCTGCATCTTGGGTGAGAATTGTATGAAGGACACCTTGACCCCACAAAGACATCCCTGCCACCACCTCCTCAGAAAGACAGCTACACGGTGTGCCAACTTATCTTGCCGTGACCACGGCTGCCCAGGCATCATCAACCACGGTTCCTCAAAGTTCCAATTCATTTGGAAAGGCACTAAAACGTCCTCCATGCCACGAGAATCCCGAAGACGGGAGAACATGTACGGATCTCGAAAAGAGAGACACTTGTGAGCGGCACGACGGGCAACTACGCCCTCCCCTAATGCAATCTCTCAAGACCTGTAAGAAAGCCTCTCTTCCTGTCGCCGTCTATCAATATGGCAATCTCTCTGATAACCGCCTTCATCGGTTCTTTATCAAATTATTTTAATTTGATAATCTCCATGGTAACCACATGCCTCGGCGTGCTCCAAACCGCTGCCCAATCTCTTACAAAATTAAGAGTGTTTTTGGAAGACGGAGGAAATGAGAGCTTTGGTTTTACGGACAGGAGCTCGCGACAGGTGAGAACAATGGGACGAAATCAGGCCAACCTCTCCGATACCCAAGGGTAGGGGGTATATGCTTACAGTGCGTCGTCCTGTGCACCAGCGACGCACGTGGCCTCGCTTTGGATCAGCTTTTATATGTGGGTATTACCGATTTATTTGCCGTTTGAAACAGATCAATGAGAAAATTTACATAAAACATCTGGACGAAAACCCCAAGTCGCAAAGAACGACTCCACAGAAACGAGGCACAGGGTATGTCGGCGAGCCGGAGGCCTGGTCGTTGGCCAAGATGGCAGCTGGTTATGTGGTCTTCTATGGCACAGCAAGCCTCACCTACTCCTGAGAAGCTGCTGTCATAGCTTTGACATCCTTCCTGTTCTCCACCTGAGGGTAAGGACCTTCTGCAAGGACTTCATACCTCGGCTAAGGCTACTAGCCTACGGGAATGTCCTTCTACAAGGCTGGAAACTGCCTGCCCCTCTAAGGCCAGCTCCGGAGCACAATAGGGGGACAGTGACATGTCCCAGTAAAGGATGGCTATACTTTTCCTAATACAGGGATGCCCTGGGTACCTTCTTACTGCTTTAAACTCCATCTGGCTCACACTATACAGAGAAAGCAAGTGCCTGCTCGAGCACACAATAGAGAGGTAAGGGCTATCCTTATATAGAGATGCTCATGTTTTATAAGGCACCTGATGCTTTAAGCACAGCACTGGCTCACAGTATTTAGAGAAAGGAATGTCCTTATACAGAGATACTTTCCTCTTGGAAAGTACCTGCTGCTATAAAGCCTGTTCGAGTGCACAATAGAGAGGTATGAATTTATCCTTATACAGAGATGCTCCTGTCCTGCAAGATATCTGCTGTTTTAAACACAGCACCGGCTCACAGTATATAGAGAAAGAAAGGAATGTCCTTATACAGAGATACCTTTTCCTTGGAAAATACCTGCTGCTGCAAAGTCCAATTGAGTGCACAATAGAGAGGTACGAAGTTATCCTTATACAGAGATACTCCTGTCCTGCAAGATATCTGCTGTTTTATACACAGCACCGGCTCACAGTATATAGAGAAAGAAAGGAATGTCCTTATACAGAGATACCTTCCTCTTGGAAAGTACCTGCTGCTATAAAGCCTGTTCGAGGGCACAATAGAGAGGTACGAAGTTATCCTTATACAGAGATACTCCTGTCCTGCAAGATATCTGCTGTTTTAAACACAGCACCGGCTCACAGTATATAGAGAAAGAAAGGAATGTCCTTATACAGAGATACATTCTTCTAGGAAAGTGCCTGCTCGAGCGCACAAGAGAGACCAATAAAGACCACTCACACGCACAATAGAGAGGTATTATGGGTATACACCTATACGCAACCCTGGACCACAGTATATACAGATAGGAATGGCCTTATACACGGCTCATGTCTTGAAAAGTTCCTGCTGCTCCAAAAGCAGCCAGTGTGCACAGTATAGAGGGAAGAGACTATCCTTATACAGAGAGGGTCACTTTTTATTATTATTATTATTATTATTATTCTTTATTTATAAAGCGCCAGCATATTCCGCAGCGCTGTACAATAGGAGAACGCCCTGCGCGCAGCCTCGGAGAATGTTCCTGCGCGCAGCCTCAGAGAACGTTCTGCGCGCAGCCTCGGAGAACATCCTGGGCGCAGCTTCAGAGAACGTCCTGCGCACAACCTCGGAGAATGTTCCTGCACGCAGCCTCGGAGAACGTCCTGCGCGCAGCCTCGGAGAACGTTCTGCGCGCAGCCTCGGAGAACATCCTGCCCGCAGCCTCGGAGAACGTTCTGCGCGCAGCCTCGGAGAACATCCTGCCCGCAGCCTCGGAGAACGTCCTGCGCGCAGCCTCGGAGAACATCCTGGGTGCAGCTTCAGAGAACGTCCTGCGCGCAGCCTCGGAGAATGTTCCTGCACGCAGCCTCGGAGAACGTCCTGCGCGCAGCCTCGGAGAACGTTCTGCGCGCAGCCTCGGAGAACGTCCTGCGCGCAGCCTCGGAGAATGTCCTGCGCGCAGCCTCGGAGAATGTTCCTGCACGCAGCCTCAGAGAACATCCTGCGTGCAGCCTCTGAGAACATCCTGCGCGCAGCCTCTGAGAACGTCCAGCGCGCAGCCCCGGAGAACGTCCTGCGCGCAGCCTCAGAGAATGTCTTGCGCGCAGCCTCGGAGAATGTTCCTGCGCGCAGCCTCAGAGAACGTCCTGCGTGCAGCCTCTGAGAACGTCCTGCGCGCAGCCTCGGAGAACGTCCTGCGCGCAGCTTCGGAGAACGTCCAGCGCGCAGCCTCGGAGAACGTCCTGCGCGCAGCCTCGGAGAACGTCCTGCGCGCAGCTTCGGAGAACGTCCAGCGCGCAGCCTCGGAGAACGTCCTGCGCGCAGCCTCAGAGAATGTCTTGCGCGCAGCCTCGGAGAATGTTCCTGCACGCAGCCTCGGAGAACGTCCTGCGCGCAGCCTCGGAGAACATTCTGCGCGCAGCCTCGGAGAACGTCCTGCGCGCAGCCTCGGAGAATGTTCCTGCACGCAGCCTCAGAGAACGTCCTGCGCGCAGCCTCTGAGAACGTCCAGCGCGCAGCCTCGGAGAACGTCCTGCGCGCAGCCTCGGAGAATGTCCTGCGCGCAGCCTCGGAGAATGTTCCTGCGCGCAGCCTCAGAGAACGTCCTGCGCGCAGCCTCTGAGAACGTCCTGCGCGCAGCCTCTGAGAACGTCCTGCGCTCAGCCTCTGAGAACGTCCTGCGCTCAGCCTCGGAGAACGTCCTGCGTGCAGCCTCGGAGAACGTCCTGCGCGCAGCCTCGGAGAACGTCCTGTGCGCAGCCTCGGAGAATGTTCCTGCGCGCAGCCTCGGAGAACGTCCTGCGCGCAGCCTCGGAGAACGTCCTGCGCGCAGCCTCGGAGAACGTCCTGCGTGCAGCCTCAGAGAACGTCCTGCGCGCAGCTTCGGAGAACGTCCTGCGCGCAGCCTCGGAGAACGTCCTGCGCGCAGCCTCAGAGAACGTCCTGCGCGCAGCCTCGGAGAACGTCCTGCGTGCAGCCTCAGAGAACGTCCTGCGCGCAGCTTCGGAGAACGTCCTGCGCGCAGCCTCGGAGAACGTCCTGCGCGCAGCCTCTGAGAACGTCCTGCGCGCAGACTCAGAGAACATCATGTGCGCAGCCTCGTAGAATGTTCCTGCGCGCAGCCTCAGAGAACGTCCTGCGTGCAGCCTCTAAGAACGTCCTGCACGCAGCCTCGAGAACGTCCTGCGCGCAGCCTCGGAGAACGTCCTGCGTGCAGCCTCAGAGAACGTCCTGCGCGCAGCTTCGGAGAACGTCCTGCGCGCAGCCTCGGAGAACGTCCTGCGCGCAGCCTCGGAGAACGTCCTGCGCGCAGCCTCGGAGAACGTCCTGCGAGCAGCCTCGGAGAACGTCCTGCGCGCAGCCTCGGAGAACGTCCTGCGCGCAGCCTCGGAGAACGTCCTGCGTGCAGCCTCGGAGAACGTCCTGCACGCAGCCTCGGAGAACGTCCTGCACGCGTTTTGCCGTTGATGCACTTTGCGCCTGCATCGCGCAGTGACAGGTATAGCTCTGCGTATAACAACACCGAATAAACGGAAGGTAATGAATCCGGGATGAGGTTTCCTCGAGCTGCTCGTAAAGTCAGACGGGGGTAAAACATATAACATACATATTGCAGGTCGTGGCCGCCCCCGCTGTGACATAAACTCACCGACACGTGTTTGATGTGATGGGAGGGAGAGACCTGCTGGAATATGACTTACTGGAAGCCGGCCAGCAGGCCCGCCATTCATGATATAGGATTATCGGCGCGGCGCGTGTGTATCCACACATAAATATTATATATATCGCTGCTCGTTTGGAAATATTTACATTTACCCCACTTCAGGTCAAGTGATGTTAAGCGCCATCTTTTTACGGGCTGCGGCGGAGGAATCCGCGCGCGTCTGAAGGGAAGCCGCCGAACATTAAGGCTTCCCATTAAATGTAATCCACGCCGCCTCTGGTAGGAGAAACATCTGGTCGCTTTTAGATTCCCCTCGGATTCCCGACTTCAAAGACAGATACAAAGAATAACAAATACATGTACTGGCATCGAGGAGAACGAGGGAAAAAAAATACAACAGCGGGAGCGACTGGTAAAAAAAAAATTGTCCTTATTTGACTGCAAGTGACATTCGCCCCAGGCAGCGCCGCGATAGAAAAAAAAAATCCCTGCGCGGCGCGAGCAATCAGCTCTTATCAGCCGGTCTCCCAGGTGTCAGGTGAAAAGATCAGTGGGAACACCGGCATGTGGGATTGCCGGATTAGAGCGCCTTCAAACTCAATGAGCAGACCTCTCTAGTCTCTCTTGGGGCTCGATTGTACCTTCCCGGCAGGATGCCAGCGGCGGTGGCTTCCCCATCTAACAGAATGAAGAGACCTACGTACGTCGGTGATCTCCGATAATGCCGGTTTGTCAAGGAGGCGCCTCGTCTGTCGTATTTCTCAACACACACAACGTGCCGGCACTGCGGGACGCGCAACTTGGCCAACAACTCTTTTGCCGACTCCTCTCACTCATTGTTTTATCACTTTCTTCTTTCTTGACAAAGTAGCAAATTTCTTGCTCAATAAAACATTGATTTGAGAAGCTCCAACATTCACCGACAAATCTGGAGAGCGATATAAATACGGAACAAAGGATAAAAGCCGCTTCTTGACCCCACCCCACCGGCCAACTACCATCCCATCTCTTTGCTTCCCTTTGCGTCCGAGATCTTGGATCGTCTGGGCTAAACCCGGCTTATTGGTTTCCTCAATGCCGTCTTGACCCAACACCAGTCGGACATTCGCTCCCAGCACTCCACCGATACGGCTCTGACCAAGGCAACAAATTAGTTGCTGCTAAATCCACAAGTCACTACTCCCTGCTTGTTCTTCTCGATCTTTTTGCTGCTTTTGTTACAGATGACCACCCTCTTCCACTCATAAACGTTGTCTTGGGGGAATCTCTCTCAGTTGTTGTGGCATCTCAAAGCTCCGCTCTTGGTCACCTTATCTTCTCGATCGATACCACCTCTCTTGGTCAATCTAACCTCTTCCTATGGTTTCCAATATCACCTCTACGCTGATGAGACCCATATTGACCTCTCGTCTCCCGAACCTGGATCAAATGTGTCAGGAAGGATTAAAATGTTGAGCTGGATGGACCAGAGTATACTCCGGCCTAAACTATGGCTTCCACCATGACGACTTCAAGCCGCAACTTCTCATACCTTGAAAACCTGGTTTGGTAGCACTGCAGGAGGATTTAGGTCTGGCTGTGCAGATACTACAAGGTGTAGGAGGGACATGTGCGAGTCTCTCACAACTCGTGGAGTCTGCTCTGTCCACACAAATATACATCCTAGTATGGTGTTCGCGCCAATCCAGGACCATATACCCTGCAACACCAATATACCCCCTGAAACAATAACCATGTGAGTCCAGGATAATAGCTACACCAATATACCCAAGTCCACGATGATATCTCCTACAACACCAATATATTCCCCGAAACAATGACAATATACCAAACTTACACCAATATACCTCCTGAACCAGTGACTGTGGAAGACCTGGATATACCATACCTACACAATATACCTCCTGAACCAGTGACTGTGGAAGACCTGGATATACCATACCTACACCAATATACCTCCTGAACCTGTGACTGTGGAAGACCTAGATATACCATACCTACACCAATATACCTCCTGAACCAGTGACTGTGGAAGACCTGGATATACCATACCTACACCAATATACCTCCTGAACCAGTGACTGTGGAAAACCTGGATATACCATACCTACACCAATATACCTCCTGAACCTGTGACTGTGGAAGACCTAGATATACCATACCTACACCAATATACCTCCTGAACCAGTGACTGTGGAAGACCTGGATATACCATACCTACACAATATACCTCCTGAACCAGTGACTGTGGAAGACCTGGATATACCATACCTACACCAATATACCTCCTGAACCTGTGACTGTGGAAGACCTAGATATACCATACCTACACCAATATACCTCCTGAACCGGTGACTGTAGAAGACCTGGATATACCATACCTACACAATATACCTCCTGAACCGGTGACTGTGGAAGACCTGGATATACCATACCTACACAATATACCTCCTGAACCAGTGACTGTAGAAGACCTGGATATACCATACCTACACCAATATACCTCCTGAACCAGTGACTGTGGAAGACCTGGATATACCAAACATATACCAATATACCTCCTGAACCAGTGACTGTGGAAGACCCGGCTATGTATTCTCTAACTCCCACACCAATGCACCCCATGAAATAGTGACCATACTGGCACGTGGGTACTTACTGCAGACTGCGTCGTTAAGGCAGTGATTACACTGGATTTTATGCTGAGCTGGATGTGTGTGTTAGGAGTTGCTACTTCTGATTGTTGCAAAACTAAAGAGCTGATTGGGATGGGGCAAACCACGAGCCGGCTGAGAGTGCTGCGGCTTCCCATTTCTTCCTATGGGAACAGGGATTTAGTTGAAAATGCATCTGGACTAGACTAAGATTGCTTGAAGGTACCAGGACGTATGGATGCATGCAGTTAGTTATCCGGGTAGGAACACACCTTGGGCTGGCTGATGGTGCTGAGAGTCGTTATGTTTAGGCCAGAGAGATGGCAATATACTTTGGGTTGGCTGACGGTGCTAGGAGCTGTGGAGTCCTTGCCTTGGCCACACTAATAGAGATAAGTGTTGGGCTGGCTTATGGCTTTGGGAGTTGTTATCTATAGGCCACAGAAATGGGGACATATGTTGGGCTGGCTGACAGTACTGGGAGTTGTTATGTTTAGGTTAGAGATAGGGATAAACTTTGAGGTGTTTGATGGTGCTGGGAGTTATGTACAGGCCGCAGAGATGGAGACATACTTTGGGCTGGTTGACTGTGCTGGGAGTTAGTATGCACAAGCCTCAGAGAGGGGGATATACTTTGGGCTGGCTAACGGTGCTGGGAGTTGTTATATTAAAACCAGAGAGAGGGGGATACACATTGGGGAGGCCGAGGGTGCTGGGAGTTGTTATATTAAAGCCAGAGAGAGGGGGATACACAATGGGCTGGCTTATGGTGCTGGGAGTTGTTATATTAAAGCCAGAGAGAGGGGGATACACATTGGGCTGGCTTATGGTGCTGGGAGTTGTTATATTAAAGCCAGAGAGAGGGGGATACACATTGGGGAGGCTGAGGGTGCTGGGAGTTGTTATATTAAAGCCAGAGAGAGGGGGATACACATTAGGCTGGCTGATGGTGCTGGGAGTTGTTATATTAAAGCCAGAGAGAGGGGGATACACATTGGGGAGGCTGAGGGAGCTGGGAGTTGTTATATTAAAGCCAGAGAGAGGGGGATACACAATGGGCTGGCTTATGGTGCTGGGAGTTGTTATATTAAAGCCAGAGAGAGGGGGATACACATTGGGCTGGCTTATGGTGCTGGGAGTTGTTATATTAAAGCCAGAGAGAGGGGGATACACATTGGGGAGGCTGAGGGTGCTGGGAGTTGTTATATTAAAGCCAGAGAGAGGGGGATACACATTAGGCTGGCTGATGGTGCTGGGAGTTGTTATATTAAAGCCAGAGAGAGGGGGATACACATTGGGGAGGCTGAGGGAGCTGGGAGTTGTTATATTAAAGCCAGAGAGAGGGGGATACACAATTGGCTGACTGATGGTGCTGGGAGTTGTTATATTAAAGCCAGAGAGAGAGGGATACCGATCGGGGAGGCTGATGATGCTGGGAGTTGTTATGTTTAGGGCGCAGACAGAGGGATATTTTATTTTGCTGGCTGATGGTGCTGGGAGTTGCTAATCCTTCCAGGAGGCTGCAGTGACAGTGATCCACCATGTGCTGGGCCCCGTGAGCAGCGCACATTAAAACACAATGCATGTTTCCCAAGCAGCAGCCGATCCTGTTTTCCCCGGTGGCTTGTCCGGGTGTAAGGAGGCTTAAAATAGACCAGAGGTTTTCTGAGGTCAGCGCGTGGAGGCCGGGGAGGGGGAACGCCGCCGCCGCCGCGCAGGATGTAAATCCTCTATAAATTGATGCTATGTATAGCACAGAAACGCAAAGCCGGAGCCGCCAGCCCAATAAACGTCAGAACAGAGCGCGGCCGGGGGCACCGGAGATGCCCACGCGGTACCCAACACCTGTCCGGCCTGGCACACCAGACCCAGAATAGCCAAGCACAGAGAATCCGTCCTTTTGTACCGGCAGGAAAGCATTTAACCATGAACTCCCTTACTAACCCCTCTATCCACATCATTAACCCCTTAATGCCCAAGAGATGTGCCGATTGCAGCACCCCGTCTAGTACCCACTCCAAGCCCAATCATCCGAATCCAGTTTATCAAGCCGAGGGCCCCTATCCCGTCCCCTTACCCCGTCACGCTGCTCAGGGCAACTAAAATCATGGATTAAACAACATCTAGCACCGAGTATCCCCTAACCCTCCAAATCTAGCACCAAGTATCCCCATACCCTCTAAATCTAGCACTGAGTATCCCCTAACCCACCAAATCTAGCACCAAGTATCCCCTAACCCTCCAAATCTAGCACCGAGTATCCCCTAACCCTCCAAATCTAGCATCGAGTATCCCCTAACCCTCCAAATCTAGCACCGAGTATCCCCTAACCCTCCAAATCTAGCACCGAGTATCCCCTAACCCTCCAAATCTAGCACCGAGTATCCCCTAACCCTCCAAATCTAGCACTGAGTATCCCCATACCCTCCAAATCTAGCACCGAGTATCCCCATAACCTCCAAATCTAGCACCGAGTATCCCCTAACCCTCCAAATCTAGCACCGAGTATCCCCTAACCCTCCAAATCTAGCACCGAGTATCCCCTAACCCTCCAAATCTAGCACCGAGTATCCCCATAACCTCCAAATCTAGCACCGAGTATCCCCTAACCCTCCAAATCTAGCACCGAGTATCCCCTAACCCTCCAAATCTAGCACCGAGTATCCCCATAACCTCCAAATCTAGCACAGAGTATCCCCTAACCCTCCAAATCTAGCACCGAGTATCCCCTAACCCTCTAAATCTAGCACCGAGAATCCCCTAACCCTCCAAATCTAGCACGAGTATTCCCTAACCCTCCAAATCTAGCACTGAGTATCCCCATACCCTCTAAATCTAGCACTGAGTATCCCCATACCCTCCAAATCTAGCACTGAGTATCCCCATACCCTCCAAATCTAGCACCGAGTATCCCCTAACCCTCTAAATCTAGCACCGAGTATCCCCATACCCTCCAAATCTAGCACCGAGTATCCCCATACCCTCTAAATCTAGCACCAAGTATCCCCTAACCCTCCAAATCTAGCACCGGGTATCCCCTAACCCTCCAAATCTAGCACCGAGTATCCCCTAACCCTCTAAATCTAGCACCGAGTATCCCCTAACCCTCTAAATCTAGCACCGAGTATCCCCATACCCTCTAAATCTAGCACCAAGTATCCTCTAACCCTCCAAATCTAGCACCAAGTATCCCCATACCCTCTAAATCTAGCACCGAGTATCCCCATACCCTCTAAATCTAGCACCAAGTATCCTCTAACCCTCCAAATCTAGCACCAAGTATCCCCATACCCTCTAAATCTAGCACTGAGTATCCCCATACCCTCCAAATCTAGCACTGAGTATCCCCATACCCTCCAAATCTAGCACCGAGTATCCCCTAACCCTCTAAATCTAGCACCGAGTATCCCCATACCCTCCAAATCTAGCACCGAGTATCCCCATACCCTCTAAATCTAGCACCAAGTATCCCCTAACCCTCCAAATCTAGCACCGGGTATCCCCTAACCCTCCAAATCTAGCACCGAGTATCCCCATACCCTCTAAATCTAGCACCAAGTATCCCTAACCCTCCAAATCTAGCACCGAATATCCCCTAACCCTCCAAATCTAGCACCGAATATCCCCTAACCCTCCAAATCTAGCACCGAGTATCCCCTAACCCTCTAAATCTAGCACCGAGTATCCCCATACCCTCTAAATCTAGCACAGAGTATCCCCATACCCTCCAAATCTAGCACCAAGAATCCCCTAACCCTCTAAATATAGCACTGAGTATCCCCTAACCCTCCAAATCTAGCACCGAGTATCCGCTAACCCTCTAAATCTAGCACAGAGTATCCCTAACCCTCTAAATCTAGCACAGAGTTACCTATACCCTCTAAATCAAGCACGAGTATCCCCATACCCTCCAAATCTAGCACCGAGTATCCCCATACCCTCTAAATCTAGCACAGAGTATACCTATACCCTCTAAATCAAGCACGAGTATCCCTAACCCTCCAAATCAAGCACCGAGTATCCCCTAACCCTCTAAATCTAGCACCAAGTATCCCTAACCCTCCAAATCAAGCACCAAGTATCCCCTAACCCTCTAAATCTAGCACCGAGTATCCCCTAACCCTCTAAATCTAGCACAGAGTATACCTATACCCTCTAAATCAAGCACGAGTATCCCTAACCCTCCAAATCAAGCACCGAGTATCTCCATACCCTCCAAATCTAGCACCGAGTATTCCCTAACCCTCCAAATCTAGCACCGAGTATCCCCTAACCCTCTAAATCTAGCACCGAGTATACCTATACCCTCTAAATCTAGCACCGAGTATCACCTAACCCTCCAAATCTAGCACCGAGTATCCCCATACCCTCCAAATTGAGCACCAAGTATCCCCTAATCCTGCAAATCAAGAACCGAGTATCCCCTAACCTTCTAAATCTAGCACCGAGTATCCCCTAACCCTCCAAATCAAGCACCGAGTATCCCCATACCCTCCAAATCGAGCACCGAGTATCCCCTAACCCTCCAAATCTAGCACTGAGTATCCCCTAACCCTCCAAATTGAGCACCGAGTATCCCCTAATCCTGCAAATTGAGCACCAAGCATTCCCTAACCCTCCAAATCAAGAACTGAGTATCCCTACCTTCTAAATCTAGCACCCAGTATCCCCTATCCCTCCAAATCTAGCACGAGTATCCCTAACCCTCCAAATCGAGCACCGAGTATCCCCTAACCCTCCAAATCTAGCACCGAGTATCCCCTAACCCTCCAAATCTAGCACTGAGTATCCCCTAACCCTGCAAATTGAGCACCGAGTATCCCCTAATCCTGCAAATTGAGCACCAAGTATCCCCTAACCCTCCAAATCAAGAACCGAGTATCCCCTACCTTCTAAATCTAGCACCGAGTATCCCCTAACCCTCCAAATCGAGCACCGAGTATCCCCATACCCTCCAAATCGAGCACCGAGTATCCCCTAACCCTCCAAATCTAGCACTGAGTATCCCCTAACCCTCCAAATTGAGCACCGAGTATCCCCTAATCCTGCAAATTGAGCACCAAGCATTCCCTAACCCTCCAAATCAAGAACCGAGTATCCCTACCTTCTAAATCTAGCACCGAGTATCCCCTATCCCTCCAAATCTAGCACGAGTATCCCTAACCCTCCAAATCGAGCACCGAGTATCCCCTAACCCTCCAAATCTAGCACCGAGTATCCCCTAACCCTCCAAATCTAGCACTGAGTATCCCCTAACCCTCCAAATTGAGCACCGAGTATCCCCTAATCCTGCAAATTGAGCACCAAGTATCCCCTAACCCTCCAAATCAAGAACCGAGTATCCCCTACCTTCTAAATCTAGCACCGAGTATCCCCTAACCCTCCAAATCGAGCACCGAGTATCCCCATACCCTCCAAATCGAGCACCGAGTATCCCCTAACCCTCCAAATCTAGCACTGAGTATCCCCTAACCCTCCAAATTGAGCACCGAGTATCCCCTAATCCTGCAAATTGAGCACCAAGCATTCCCTAACCCTCCAAATCAAGAACAGAGTATCCCCTACCTTCTAAATCTAGCACCCAGTATCCCCTATCCCTCCAAATCTAGCACGAGTATCCCCTAACCCTCCAAATCGAGCACCGAGTATCCCCTAACCCTCCAAATCGAGCACCGACTATCCCCTAACCCTCTAAATCTAGCATTGAGTATCCCCATACCCTCTAAATCTAGGACCGAGTATCCCCTAACCCTCCAAAATCGAGCACCGAGAATCCCCATGCCCTCTAAAACTAGCACTGAGTATCCCCAACCCTCTAAATCTAGCACTGAGTATCCCCAAACCTCTAAATCTAGCACTGAGTATCCCCAACCCTCTAAATCTAGCACTGAGTATCCCCAACCCTCTAAATCTAGCACCAAGTATAACCAATCCTCTAAATCTAGCACTGAGTATCCCCTAACCCTCTAAATCGAGCACCGAATATCCCCTAACCCTCTAAATCTAGCACTGAGTATCCCCATACCCTCTAAATCTAGCACAAGTATCCGCTAACTTCCAAATCTAGCACCGAGTATCCCCTAACCGTCTAAATCTAACACCAAGTATCTGCATACACTCTAAATCTAGCACCGATTATACCCAATCCTCTAAATCTAGCACTGAGTATCCCCTAACCCTCTAAATCTAGCACCGAGTATCCCCTAACCCTCCAAATCTAGCACTGAGTATCCCCTAACCCTCCAAATCGAGCACTGAGTATCCCCTAACCCTCCAAATCGAGCACTGAGTATCCCCTAACCCTCCAAATCGAGCACAGAGTATCCCCTAACCATCTAAATCTAGCACCGAGTATCCCCTAACCCTCCAAATCGAGCACCGAGTATCCTCATACCCTCTAAATCTAGGACCAAGTATCCCCTAACCCTCTAAATCTAGCACGAGTATCCGCTAACCCTCTAAATCTAGCACGAGTATCCGCTAACCCTCCAAAATCGAGCACTGAGTATCCCCAATCCTCTAAATCTAGCACTGAGTATCCCCTAACCCTCTAAATCTAGCACCGAGTATCCCCCTAACCCTCTAAATCTAGCACCGAGTATCCCTAACCCTCTAAATCTAGCACCGAGTATACCCAATCCTCTAAATCTAGCACTGAGTATCCTCAACCCTCTAAATCTAGCACCGAGTATACCCATAACCCAATCCTCTAAATCTAGCACCGAGTATACCCATAACCCAATCCTCTAAATCTAGCACATAGTATCCCCATACGCTCTAAATCTAGCACTGAGTATCCCCTAACCCTCTAAATCTAGCACAGAGTATACCTATACCCTCCAAATCTAGCACTGAGTATCCCCTAACCCTCAAACCCTCTAACTCTAGCACTGAGTACCCCCTACCAGTATCTCACGCTGTCTGGCTTGTTCACCCTAATCCTCTGTTTCACCTCAGCTGAATGCTGAAAGTCCCTCCAAAAACATTTAAGGGGATCTGACCCAGGGATCCTTTAGGGGTTTATTCACTAAGCTTTGATTTCTGGGGAACCGACAAAACAATTTGAACACTTGTGGGTCGAAATAGAAAAAGAGAGATTGGGAAAACTGCAGAATTACGCATGCTTTGGCAGAAAACTCACAAATTCGAGTGTAAAATTCAGCACAAATTTTTGCAGTTTAGTGAATAAGCCCCTTGGTGATTGCTGAATAAATTGGATTTTAGCACGCCCGCTTCCTTCCTTAGCCTGAGTGACCTCTCACCGATTTCAGGCTTTAGCCGTGACATTATGAATGGATTTTTTGCTTTGTGGCTGACGCAGCGTTCGCCGCGCCGTGACCCCGGCTCTCTATGCACGCACCGTACGCCGTGTCCACGCCATGTGTTCCATACCATCAGAATCGCATGACGCGCTGTCACCGGATGTGTTTGTTTAACAATCTGCGAGTTCACGGCGTTCAGTTACTGGAAAGTGAAATAACCCAGGATCCTGCCGGGGTAAATGAGGACAGGCCGGAGCGCGCGGCGGCCGCGTGTGGGAATGTCACATTACGTAACCAGGCATCCCATGGATGGGAAGAATTTACTATCAGCTCCACGCGAAGGATCTGGGGGAGAGGGGGGGGGAATCAAACACTATTCCACGTGATACACAAAGCATATAAAAAGAACTATGTATCTGGAGCAGAGATATCAAACCCTGATTACCCCCCTCCTCCTCCAGATGCTTGGGACTACATGTCCCATGATGCTCAGCCAGACTCCATGCATGAGCTATGCAGCTTCTTAAAGCTGGCTGAGTGTCATGGGATGTGTAGTTCAGACTTTAAATCTGGAGAGTCGAGATGGGCATCCCAGATATTTATCAAACTACATGTCCCACAATCCTCATCAAATCCTAGGGCGTGAATTCCCGAAGCCGGCTGAGGATGATAGGACTTAAAGAAAAAGTCCAAATTCATCTATGGATGAAATGATTGGCTGGATTAACCTACATTTTTTTTTCGCAATTCATCTCTACAACCTTTTGTTTAGCAAATAAGCCCCCACGCAAATTTTTAACTCCCACCGTCTTGCTCTGTAAGAGGATCTCGATCCCCTCGCCTGCTCAACACTGAACAAGAGCACGAAAAGCTCGCCCCGCTGTGATCCAGGAAGGTAAGGGTGACAGAGGTGAAGTCCGCGGTATGCTGAAGGCCGCAGAACGCACAGGATTAACTCCAAGTCCATAGAAAGTAAGGGAATGGCTTAAAGTGCTAAAATGCTTCTCTTACCCGAACTGGATTTAATAAGGGAGAACTTTAACCACAGCCAGAATGAGCAGTGTGTCTGGAACCCTCACAACCCACCAAGCCGGACAGGATAATTACTGGAAATCCGGGTGACCAGGAAGTCAGAAGATAATTGTTATGGTTGATGAGATGCCAACATGCTCTGCGGCGCAGTACAATACAGCTCCATACGTAGCCTTTAGATGCAGGAATATTCTCGTTGTGCGTCGTCCTGCAGGCTACATCTGCATTAAGTGGCTTCTCTCCGGTCATTACAGGCGGCGGAGAATATCCTAGCGCCGGCGGGCAGACGCCGGGAAGCAGAAGGACGGCTCGCCTCCTCCCAGGTGGACCATCGGGGAGAGAGGAGTTCATTTGCATGTTGGCGAGGCGGCTAAAGATGATGATAATGGCGTTTCCCCCGGCGTTAGGAGGCATTTTGGAGGTAAATGATGATGGCGGCTCGTATTTACGAAGCACCTTTCCAGGTCCAGAGCTCGTTACGGTGATGATGCGGCGCGTCCTTGGCGTCGCGCCTCGGGTGGGAGATTTTCAGCATAAATCCCTGCTCTAAGTAAAGGAATAATAAAGAAAGTTACCGCGGCTAATTACGCGCGGATAGATTGCGGCGTGGGGAACGCCAGGAGATGCTTTCTTTCCGTAATAACATTATACGATGAGCCCGGGATAAAAGGGGCTTATTCACTAAACAGCGCGCAGGCAGCCAGGCTGCATTGGAGAATCTTATTTTAAAAAAGCTTTATATTTCCCCGTTTCCCGGACATGCCCTCAATTCCCCACGATTAGTAGCACCCCTATAAATACTGTCTTGGGGGGGCGCACTATTTTACAATTGGACGGGTTGAAACAGGCGGATCCCGTAGGTTTCAATGAAATAAATAAAATATATTTTTTACATTTTTTTTTTTTTTTTTAAAGACCATTTATTATTTTTATTTATTCTTCGGCAAAAAAAAACAAAAAACCCCTTTATATTTTTTGTTTATATTTAAAATATCTGTTTGTATTTTTTTTTTTTAGAAGACATTTCCTTTTGTTTTTTTCTTTGTTTTATTTAAAAGGCCTTTTTTTTTATTTTCTAACATACTTTTAATTATTATTTTTTAAAGGACCTTTTTTTTTTTTATTATTTATAGACATATTTTTAACACATTTTTATTGGTTTAAGCAGGGCCGGATTAACATAGGGGCTGATGGAGCAGCAGCTCCAGGCCCATGCCCCAGAATAGGCCCAGAGAAAGGATAACTATGTTTGCATTGATGGGCATTTGGACCCTGTATCTCTGACTCCATAGCAGCTACAGGGTTATGTGAGGTATCACTGGAAAGGCCAGAGCACGACCTTTCCAATAATACCAAAAATTACCAGATGTTATGTAACAGTAAATATAAAATAATAAATATTTCTTTATTTTTTCTAACACAGCAATATTTTTCACTTTTTAATTATAAAGTGAACAATGATGCTGCACTAACTCACCATCTCATTTCTCATGTCACCAACAAGTGTGGAGGTGATATAACAATTCGTAACAACGGATTGTGCCATCAAAAACCTAAACCTCCGCATTGCATCGAGGAGCACTGGGGGACTTTGGAACCCTGCATCACTAATCTTTACACCTCACAAGGTCAAGTTAGGTGACATTGGACAGGTCAGAGTCTGGCCTTTGCATTGATACCAAACATGTCCATTTAAAATCTAAAAGAAAAGAAAAAATAAATTTATTCAATTTTAGTTCCAAAGCGATGGCATTGTCCATTTGTCATGTATAAAATGAGCCATACCACTGCCGTTACTCACCATCTCATTTCCCATGTAGGGAGCAAGGTCAATGGTTTATGCATAGTCATATTATTCATAAAACACCATCCTCCAAAACACAAGGCAAATGTTTCATTTTTTGGTTAAAAAATGCAGTAACAGGTTCCCATTTCAATTTTTTTAACAAGAATTCCCTATAGAATATATAACCACAAAGGTTTGGATGATAAAATGTGAAACAATAATTTTACATGCTATAAATGATAGAAATCTGAATGGAAATTTACTCACACAGTATCTGCCTGGTTAGATATAGCCGTATCTGCAATATTAAATAACCTGAAATATATTTTCATTTCACTAAATTCCAAAAGAAGCCACCAAACTATTCAGCTCCAGGCCCATATAGATCTTAATCCAGCCCTGGGTTTAAGAATAGGAGACTTTCCCTTTTTTTTTCCAGTTTGGTGGAATTTGCCTATGCCAGCTCGGCGCTTATCGGCTGTTTTCGCCGACGTCCGATAACTGCTTCAGCGACTCCAATTTCAGCAAAATACAGCGACCGGTCGATAAATAGCGAATCTGCAGGAATTTTCAGCGAAAGTGAATCACGGAAATGAGCCCAAATGGGACGAAATGCAAAACACTGAAATTGCACGTAACTTCGTTGCTTAGTGAATAGATCCTTAAATGTTTCTGGACTGCATGCCCCATGATCCTCAGCCAGGCGTCGGTACAGCAAATGTACAGCGTCAAGAGCAACCGTCACCACCAAGCGCTCTAAAACGCACCGGGCTCTATTACATTCTTCGTGCAAACCTTAACGCGTGCGCAAAAACGCATTAACGCGAGGGGCAAAACCCTTTGCGCAGAACGTCGTATTACAATGTCAGCGCAAAAAATGCGCGGTAACATCTACAGCGGGTGAACCTGCGCGAACCCTGCGCGAGCGTACTGTACATTGCGTGTCCTATACTTAACATTGTGAGCACAAACGCGTTTGTGCGCTGGTACGCGGACGGAATTACAATCTATGCGCAGGATTTAACGCACAGCGTTTGCGCGCATAATTTTACCGTCTTTAAACGCTGGTGTTAACGGCAAATCTGAACGTCCTGGCCGAAACCAAATACACCAGCACGAAAAAAAACAATACAGCAACGTATAGCTACACATTCTACACATACCCAAACAATAAAAGTGAGAAGTTGTGCGTGTTTTTATTATTGCTGCAGCAAATATACTCAGATTGATTTTGACAGGCGCAAAAACTGAACGGAAGACAATTGTGGTTCTTAATACTAGAGATGCACCGATACCGATACTAGTATCGGTGCCGATACCGGGACCTGCACGAGTACTAGGTAGTCGTGCAGGGGCCCTCGATACCTAAACCGATACCGGAAGCCAGCGCTGGGCTGGCTTGCTGGCCGGTTTCGTTGGCGCGCTGTCAGGCTCCTCCGGCGTTTTCTTTCTTCGAGCGGCCACAGGCAGAGGTTGTAGCCCAGCCGCTCATTGAGAACCACGTGCACAGCCGCGATCTCGTGAGATTGAGGAGTTCACGTCATGCGGCTGTGCACGTGGTTCCCAACGTGCGGCCGGGCTACAACCTCTGCCTGTGGCCGCTCGAAGAAAGAAGACGCCGGAGGAGCCTGGCTCACAAAAAAGGATATTTTTCTCCCAATAATTCTCAAAATAAAAATTGGTTTTAATACATTCTCAGATTTCACACGCGTCTGATACACTGGGGGCTCTATTAACAGCTTCGCGCAAAAGCGCACGTGCAGCGCAATTTTTTTGCGCGCAGCGTTAAACGTTAACGCGTGTAAATTAACGCTGGTATTACATTTTTTCATCCGTCAAAAAATATTGCACGTAAAAAGACGCAGAAAAACACGCACATTAACGCTGCGCGCAGAAATCGGAGGGAGGACTGTTTTTTCACGCGATTCAGCCAATCAAACTCACAGTAATGTGCGGTGTCTATGACCGTATCAGAGAGCTCCACAGCAATAAAACTCACAGTAATGTGCAGTGTGTATGAGCGTGAGTTTTATTGCTGTGGAGCTCTGTGATACGCTCATACACACTGCCATTACTGTGAGTTTTATTGCTGTGGAGCTCTGTGATACGCTCATACACACTGCACATTACTGTGAGCTTTATTGCTGTGGAGCTCTGATACGCTCATACACGGCAACATTACTGTGAGTTTTATTGCTGTGGATCTCTGATACGCTCATACACGGCACATTACAGTGAGTTTTATTGCTGTGCAGCTCTGATACGCTCATACTGATACTGTGAGTTTTGAGCACAGGGGCAATAAGAGCTGGGGCCAATAAAAGCTGGGGGCACTCTGAGCTGGGGGCAAACATGAGCTGGGGGCACTCTGAGCTGGGGCACTCTGAGCTGGGGCCAGGGCCGGCCCAAGCCACTGTGCTGCCTGGAGAGAAGGATTAAATGCTGCCCCCCCAAAAGAAAATCAAAACACAGAGCTGCACAGCAATAAAACTCACAGTAATGTGCCGTGTATGAGCGTATCAGAGCTGCACAGCAATAAAATTCACAGTAACTTGCAGGGTGTATGAGCGTATCACAGAGCTCCACAGCAATAAAACTCACAGTAATATGCCGTGCATGAGCGTATCAGAGCTCCACAGCAATAAAACTCACAGTAATGTGCAGTGTGTATGAGCGTATCACAGAGCTCCACAGCAATAAAACTCACAGTAATGTGCAGTGTGTATGAGCGTATCACAGAGCTCCACAGCAATAAAACTCACAGTAATGTGCAGTGTGTATGAGCGTATCACAGAGCTCCACAGCAATAAAACTCACGCTTATACACACTGCACATTATTGTGAGTTTTATTGCTGTGGAGCTCTCTGATACGGTCATAGACACCGCACATTACTGTGAGTTTGATTGGCTGAATCGCGTTAAAAAACAGTCCTCCCTCCGATTTCTGCGCGCAGCGTTAATGTGTGTGTTTTTGTGCGTCTTTTTTACGTGCGATATTTTTTGACGGATGAAAAAATTTAATACCAGCGTTAATTTACACGCCTTAACGTTTAACGCTGCGCGCAAAAAAAATTGTGCTGCACGTGCGCTTTTGCGCGAAGCTGTTAATAGAGCCCCCAGTGTATCAGACGCGTGTGAAATCTGAGAATGTATTAAAACCAATTTTTATTTTGAGAATTATTGGGAGAAAAATATCCTCTTTTTTTTTCCACTTTCCCTTTTTTCTGTGTATTTTATATCACTTTATTATCCATCAATGCGAAACAATGCCACGTGAACCAGATAAGCACCCGGTGGTGTCAGACCTCAGTCAGTATCTCAGGATGACGGGCAGAAATAATTCAAGAAGAAAAAATATATATTTACATATATAATTTATTTCTTCTTATTATTTTTTTTGCATTTTATATTTTTATAATTATATATCACATAATGCAGGTAACTGGCTGGGGATGGACTTCCTGACCTCTGCTTCCACCAGGATGGAGAAGAGTGTCCTTTAAAGTAAAAATGCCCCCCCGTCCGCGGCGGGACCCGTTCCTGCGTCTATACATACTGGTTAATACCCGGACACGCGGGCGCTTTATTTCCTCCCAGAAAGTCCATTAAGCGTCTCGTTTAGCTCCTCCGCGCACTCTGTAATGGTGTTTGTCTTGGTTTTTCCCCTCTTATCGCGTAACCCGGACATTCGCCGGTGGAGTTTGCTCTCCTTCTACTGTTTCATTAAAAGCTCCTCTCATCCAGTGTCTGCGACGTTACGGGTTCAGGGGGGGATGGAGAGGGGGGAGGCTCGAAATTAGATAATATTGTCATTACGGCCGCTCCGCATTACCGGAATGGTTAATTGATGGCTACTCTGAGCTCATGGACCACAAGATTGAGCCGCGGCGGTCTGGGTGCTGTAATTTCCCCGCAGCTCCTGGGTAGACGGCTCGGCGTAATGTAAACCAGTGGACGCGGGCACGGACTCATCTGCCGGGTCTGATGGGAAAGTAATGAGAGTGCGCTTTGCTCTTTACTCCGGTGGTTTGCCAGATCGTTAATTACCTTCCTCTCGTGTTAATTTGACATAATCTACATAAACATAAATCTCGGCCGCTTTTCACGTGTAATTGGTTTGGAATAATTCGCCTCGGGGACTGGAAACCTCTGGCGCCCAAGACGCCATCAAGCCCGAGTCTGCCAACGCTTCCAGTGAGGGTGCTTGCTTACCCCTGCCCGGTGTCTTCTACTCATCTCCTATGATCTAGAGCTCAGTAGAGCATCGCTATATATATATTGTAAATATAAAAGATGGAGCCATCCATAGTCTTCACCACAAAGGGTGAGTGTCACAGTATACCTTACGGTTTGGAGCTCATGGCTGGACACACACCCTGACTTGCCGGACATTTCTGGGACCCCTGGTGGAGGTGAACCCCGGTTTGGGACACTAGGGGGGAGAGAACCACCACCATACGCCGCACTGAGAGCCCCGTCCGACCGCGACGGCTCCGGGGAGTGTGGCATCTGCCGCCAGAAACCGCCAGGTGGACGCTGGCTGCATGGCGAGTCTGAGGGGAGCCGCGGGTGAGTCCAAACAGTGAGTGAGGCATAACTGGATTGATGCTGTAGACTGGTGCCAATGCATGGGGGCTTTGCCCATATGCTGGCAGCCTGGTTGTCCTGGAACAGAACACATGTTTGAAAGCATGGCACAAAGGCAAAGGTTTGCTTGTCCGTTCTGGAATGTTTCACCCCAAAAAAATCACAAACTCCAATAGCAAAGAACACCTGGAGCAGCTGACAGGACAATTTGATCTGGACCCTCCTCCCTCGGTTGAGGGGTACATTGTAACACGGTATACATGCGTGTCATTAACCCACGCCTGCTCACTGCTAGGACTTTTTAATATATTATATATTTGTGTCGTCGGGTTCATTTTTTGGTTATCGCTTTTGCAGATTAGATTACGCTCTTTATTGCTTTCAACGCATAAAACGAGGGAGGAAACAATCTGACGAATGGTAAAACGCGTCCCTAGATCGGAGGGAACGAGGTCAAACAATGAGGGACACTGGGCAGTACTCGATCTTTGCTGATAAGTAACCCTTTCAGGGCATCAATATTATCTATACACACATGTTCATACATCCAAAGCCATCACCATTTCCAATTTCTGATTTTCACCCGTCCTCCCCATCCACCCTCCCACCCAGCCCGGGCCTAAACGTATAGCTCTCCCTTCCAGCTGCTTCTATCTGCATTTTCACCCCTCCTCCCCATCCATCCACCCTCCCACCCAGCCCGGGCCTAAACGTATAGCTCTCCCTTCCAGCTGCTTCGATCTGCATTTTCACCCATCCTCCCCATCCACCCTTCCACCCAGCCCGGGCCTAAACGTATAGCTCTCCCTTCCAGCTGCTTCGATCTGCATTTTCACCCATCCTCCCCATCCACCCTCCCACCCAGCCCGGCCTAAACGTATAGCTCTCCCTTCCAGCTGCTTCGATCTGCATTTTCACCCATCCTCCCCATCCACCCTCCCACCCAGCCCGGGCCTAAACGTATAGCTCTCCCTTCCAGCTGCTTCTATCAGCATTTTCACCCATCCTCCCCATCCACCCTCCCACCCAGCCCGGGCCTAAACATATAGCTCTCCCTTCCAGCTGCTTCTATCAGCATTTTCACCCATCCTCCCCATCCACCCTCCCACCCAGCCCGGGCCTAAACGTATAGCTCTCCCTTCCAGCTGCTTCGATCTGCATTTTCACCCATCCTCCCCATCCATCCACCCTCCCACCCAGTCCCGAGCCTAAACATATACAGGATTATTCAGAGAGAGGTGAAAACCAGGTGAATGGCAGGAGAAGATAACAAGCTAGACCAAATAGCAGCTTTCGAAAGTGAGATAAATGGGAGAATTTTCTGGTTTGGCTATTTTGACCTAGAATTTTCACTTCCCCAGTCATTCTCCTGATTTTCACCTCTCTCTGAATAACCCTGTTAGCTCTTCCTTCCAGCTGCTTCTACTTTTCTTTCTAATGACCCATTTCAAGCCTGAGCTCCTGGTCCACCCAATGCTCTTTTCTTTCTGTCCACCATCTCCACACTCCCCCTTCTCCCTCTTGTTTCACTCCCCTCTGTCCTTTAGATCGTAAGCTCACGGGATTTCTGGCTGAGCACTAGGATAAGGTGCTGTATTAGCAGGACAGTTATCCTACGGGCAGGACCGTCTGACCCTTATGTATCATTATTTGTCATGTCTCACGTTTCGGCTTCTCCATTGTAAAGTGCTACGGAATCTGTTGGCGCTATAATAGTGACTGTAACTGTTTTATGTTGTGCGTCCAGGTAAATATCGATGGAGATGTTATTGTATTATCTAAAGCTGCTGATCTTGTGTATATTTATACATATATTGTGCATAAGGTGCAAGTCAGAGTGCAATGATTACGGTGGACACACCTCTACACTCCAACCGGTGATTCTGGCCAAAACAACAATAAATGGTGAAAATGGACCAAAAATCCAGCGGCCGCGCTGCTAAAACTGTCTTTACAGCTTCTTCACGAGGAGGCGGCAGATGGAGAATTTTAGCAATGACGCTGATCATTACACATGTGCGGCCCAAGTCTGTCGAACGGCACGAGCCCAGGCCGGCGCCGACCGTTTCCCGAAACGCATCTAGTTAAGGACCCGCTTGTTAGCGCCACTTCAGTTGCACCGAGAGGCCGCGGAACTTACAGAACCCCTCATTATTATATATAATTAAATAATGCGATCATTAACGGCGCTGTCAGCGGATCGTCAGCGCGGGGGAGCGTTATTAAAAAAGGCGCAGTTTGGCGGCAGCCCCGGCGTCCTTGCTCCCACTAATTGCCGGGGATGCTGTCTGGGAAGGTTATTTTCTTACCTTTGTGCGCGGCAGGCGCAGTCCGCCGGTGTCACTCAGCCGGTAATTTCAGTGTCAGTTTCTGGTTTTCAATTATTTTGTGACACGCACAATCCCGGTGACAATGAGAGCTTGTCGATCTGCGTTCTCGCCTCTGATGCGCCGCGTCTACATTTATCTTTCAGCTGGGATTAGACGCATCGGATCTGTCTGCCTGTGTTTGTCAGACGCCGTCATATACATTTACACTTATATGAACACACGCGTACAGTGTTTATGTATAAATAAAACCACCCACACGGGACGGCTCTGCTGATGTGCTTTTGCGTGGTCTCACGGATATAAATACACACCTCTGTGATGTATACGTGACAATCGCTGCGAGGCGCGTTATGCCTGGAAACGCTGGAAATTACGAGGCCTGGCGGCTCGGTGCCGGCCATCGATTGGTTAATTCCGTGCGGTCCGGCGGGTCAGACGTTCGGGTTACGTCAGATTGGGCGAGATAAACCGGCGCATTGACACCCTCTGAAATACGCTAACACATGTCATAAACTAGAATACATTGTAACACGGAAAGAATAAAAGCAATAATCCACTCGTCGCATTCTGTACGTTATCAATAAAGTTATTCAGTGATGTACTGATTGCAGGAAAACCTACATTCCCAAAATAACCTGTGACCTTTTACAGCACCTTTTATCTCCCCATTTGCATTAAAATAACCCATTTATTGTCCCCATATCTATCCATCTCTACGTCTGTCTATCCATTTCTCTGTATGTCTGTCTGTATGTCCAGGAATCTCAGGGCATGGCGTTCCATCTACGTCCATGGCAAAAAAAAGCCAAAGGCTGGCCATGTTATTTAGACTAAGCCTGTGGAGGAGACGGTATGAGGAGGGAGACAGGCCTGGGGTGTAGGCAAGGACTATGAGGACTGTATAAAAAGGGTCATATATTTTATTACTGCCTATTGGGGAGAAGACTTTGTAGAGGGAAAGCTGAGGTTTTGTTTTTTTCTTGCCAAGGAGAAGTTGTTACTATGAACCAGTACTGGAATTTCTCCTTGATCCATGGAGATCGTGGAAAGGGAACATGCCTGGTATTTCGTCTTGACCCATGGTGGTCATGAGAAGGGGCAGGCCTGATATTTCATCTTGACCCATGGAGGTTGTGGAAAGGGGACAGGCCTGGTATTTTGTCTTGACCCATGGAGGTCGCGGGAAGGGGGCAGGTGTGGTAGTTCTCATTGATACATGGATGTCGTGGAATGGGGACAGGCCTGGTATTTCATCTTGACCCATGGAGGTCGCGGGAAGGGGGCAGGTGTGGTAGTTCTCATTGATACATGGATGTCGTGGAAAGGGGACAGGCCTGGTATTTCATCTTGACCCATGGAGGTCGCGGGAAGGGGGCAGGTGTGGTAGTTCTCATTGATACATGGATGTCGTGGAAAGGGGACAGGCCTGGTATTTCATCTTGACCCATAGCAGTCATGAGAAGAGGGCAGGCCTGATATTCCGTCTTGACTCATGGAGGTTGTGGGAAGGGGCAGGCCTGGTAGTATTTCGTCTTGACCCATGGCGGTCATGGGAAGGGGGCACGCCTGGTATTTTGCCTTGACCCATAGAGGTTGTGGGAAGGCCTGGTATTTTGTCTTGACCCATGGCGGTCATGAGAAGGGGGCAGGCATGGTAGTTCTCATTGATACTTGGACGTCGTGGAAAGGGGGCAGGCCTGGTATTTCGTCTTGACCCATGACAGTCATGAGAAGGGAGCAGGCCTGGTATTTCGTCTTGACTCATGGAGGTTGTGAGAAGGGGCAGGCCTGGTATTTCATCTGACCCATGGCGGTCATGGGAAGGGGGCAGGCCTGGTATTTCGTCTTGACCCATGACAGTCATGAGAAGGGAGCAGGCCTGGTATTTCGTCTTGACTCATGGAGGTTGTGGGAAGGGGCAGGCCTGGTATTTCATCTGACCGATGGCGGTCATGGGAAGGGGGCAGGCCTGATATTTTTCCTTGACCCATGGCAGTCATGGGAAGGGGGATGGCCTGGTATTTCATCTTGACCCATGGAGGTTGTGGAAAGGGGACAGGCCTGGTATTTTGTCTTGACCCATGGAGGTCGCGGGAAGGGGGCAGGTGTGGTAGTTCTCATTGATACATGGATGTCGTGGAAAGGGGACAGGCCTGGTATTTCATCTTGACCCATGGAGGTCGCGGGAAGGGGGCAGGTGTGGTAGTTCTCATTGATACATGGATGTCGTGGAAAGGGGACAGGCCTGGTATTTCATCTTGACCCATAGCAGTCATGAGAAGAGGGCAGGCCTGATATTCCGTCTTGACTCATGGAGGTTGTGGAAGGGGCAGGCCTGGTAGTATTTCGTCTTGACCCATGGCGGTCATGGGAAGGGGGCACGCCTGGTATTTTGCCTTGACCCATAGAGGTTGTGGGAAGGCCTGGTATTTTGTCTTGACCCATGGCGGTCATGAGAAGGGGGCAGGCATGGTAGTTCTCATTGATACTTGGACGTCGTGGAAAGGGGGCAGGCCTGGTATTTCGTCTTGACCCATGACAGTCATGAGAAGGGAGCAGGCCTGGTATTTCGTCTTGACTCATGGAGGTTGTGGGAAGGGGCAGGCCTGGTATTTCATCTGACCCATGGCGGTCATGGGAAGGGGGCAGGCCTGATATTTTTCCTTGACCCATGGCAGTCATGGGAAGGGGGATGGCCTGGTATTTCATCTTGACCCATGGCAGTTACGGGAAGAGGGCAGGCCTGGTATTTCGTCTTGACCCATGGAGGTCGTGGAAAGGGGGCAGGCCTGGTATTTCATCTTGATCCTCCTAGATCGTGGGGAGGGCAGGCCTCATTTTGAACCATGGAGGTCGTGGGGAGGAGGACAGGCTGGTGTATTCGTTTTGACCAGAGGAGGAGCCAGGCCTGACCCCTGGCAGTGAAATCTTAATAATAGGGTTAACCATATTATTGCTATTGTTGTCTTGGAACGTTGTCTGAGTTTATTCCTCTTTATGTAGTGACTGCGACGATGCGAGGTCTGCGATACAAGATCTTAATTTGATGAGGGATCAAGGTCAGGGGAATAAAGAACAGATAATAGTGTAACGTTGGGCCGGTCTGCGCCGGAGATTTCTCGCCGTTTATAGTCACTGCGCACACTGATACACCACGCCGCTGCTGCTGTGAGGAATAAATTGAGTGAAATCGGGCACTCATGTTTACTTTTAATATAAAATCCTCGGCGGTTTTCCTGGGAGCGGAGAGATTCAGTGCGGGTCACACTCAGCATTCAAGGCGAAGTCTCGGCAATCTGATTGCAAGACGTGTTTACGGTATTTTGCATGAGTGGAACAAGACCCATCAATCTCTAATGGCGGCGGCGCCGTGTAATATTTCACTGTGACGCGCGGCTCATCCGAATGACAAGCATTCAACGAGGACAACTCGCGCTTCACACTGCGATGCAACACGTCGCCGCAGGACAACAACAACAGGTTACCAAACGCTCTCCTTGGGAAAGGTTTAACCCTTCCCCTACCAACTGCCCGATCTACAAACCACAGTGACACCTCAGGGGTTAAGCTGCAGCTGCATGTGTTACCTGACAAAAACAGAAAATACAGCCTGCATGACACAGCAGTAACAAACATAGAAACAAGGCACTATGCAAGCCTGATACACAGCGCACATTACTGTGAGTTTTATTGCTGTGAAGCTCTGTGATACACTCATACACAATGCACATTACTGTGAGTTTTATTGCTGTGAAGCTCTGTGATACACTCATACACACTGCACATCACTGAGTTTTAATGCTGTGAGCTCTGTGATACGCTCATACACAGCGCACATTACTGTGAGTTTTATTGCTGTGGAGCTCTGTGATACACTCATACACACTGCACATCACTGAGTTTTAATGCTGTGAGCTCTGTGATACGCTCATACACAGCGCACATTACTGTGAGTTTTATTGCTGTGGAGCTCTGTGATACACTCATACACACTGCACATCACTGAGTTTTAATGCTGTGAGCTCTGTGATACGCTCATACACAGCGCACATTACTGTGAGTTTTATTGCTGTGGAGCTCTGCGATACACTCATACACACTGCACATCACTGAGTTTTAATGCTGTGAGCTCTGTGATACGCTCATACACAGCGCACATTACTGTGAGTTTTATTGCTGTGGAGCTCTGTGATACGCTCATACACACTGCACATTACTGTGAGTTTTATTGCTGTGGAGCTCTGTGATACTTTCATACACACTGCACATCACTGAGTTTTATTGCTGTGAGCTCTGTGATACGCTCATACACAGCACAAATTACTGTGAGTTTTATTGCTGTGGAGCTCTGTGATACGCCTATGCACACTGCACATTACTGTGAGGTTTATTGCTGTGGAACTCTGTGATACGCTCATACACAGTGCACATTACTGTGAGTTTTATTGCTGTGGAGCTCTGTGATACGCTCATACACAATGCACATTACTGACTTTTATTGCTGTGGAGCTCTTTGATACACGCATACACACTGTACATCACTGTGAGTTTTATTGCTGTGAGCTCTCTGACACGCTCATACACAGCACACATTACTGTGAGTTTTATTGCTGTGGAGCTCTGTGATACGCTCATACACAGCACACATTACTGTGAGTTTATTGCTGTGGAGCTTTGTGATACGCTCATACACACTCCACATTACTGTGAGTTTTATTGCTGTGGAGCTCTGTGATACAGTAATGTGCAGTATGTATGAGCGTATCACAGAGCTCCACAGCAATAAAACTAACTCACAGTAATGTGCACTGTGTATGAGCATGAGTTTTATAGCTGTGGGGCTCTGTGACACGTTGATATACAGTGCACATTACTGTGAGTTTTATTGTTGTGGAGCTCTTTGATACGCTGTTCCAGACTGCCCATTACTGTGAGTTTTATCATCTATAATATAATGTAACAAGTGTTTCTCTGTAAAATAACATAATATATGTGTTACATTAAGCTAATATGTTATATGTTAAAATATAAATGTCAGACTTTTCTTGCAAGACTCGCACACTTCATCTATCACACTTGATATCCTTACACGTCTGAAACACACAAATATACATAAAACAATGTGTACACAACCAAAAACAATACATGCATCGCAAAGCATATCGAGCACTGGCTTAAAGGCCACCAGCATCACCTGGAGTCGTATATACACTGCTCAAAAAAATAAAGGGAGCACTTAAACAACACAATGTACTGTATACACATGAGAGAGCGGGGGATGGACAACATGTGATAAGTGGTAACATTCTATTAAAAGTATCAGATTTATTCTCAGGTCACTGTATTCTAATCATAAGATTCAACTCTACCGTCTGGACAAGTGATACCTGATCTCCTGCACTTCGGCAATCATAGACTACATCCCCCATGATGCTCAGCAAGCAATCAGACGACCTAAATGCCATTCTATAAATGTAAAACCGATGTCACTCGCCGGGGCCAATTAGCGCGCCTCTGGCACAGTGTTAGCCAGGGTACAAGACACGAAATAAAAGCACGAATCGTGAATCGAGGCTCCGGGGCTTTTTATGCCGCTTCTATAGAAGTCCTCTTTTGTGCCGGGCCCTGTGTTTAGCTTTACGCACCTCATCTGGACTTTTCAGCTCCGGAGGAACAAAAAAGAGAGAGCGAGAAAGAGGGGGGGGGGGAAACAACAAAAAGCACCCAAAAAAACTCCCAAAGCGATTTAGCGCTGGAAATAACAGCTATCACGGAGCTTTCTGCTGCACATTAAGCGCATAGATATGCAAATATCACAATTTACAGTGGAGAAATTAGAGCCTGCGAAAAAAAGGAGTCTCTTCACAATTGATTTTATTGCTTTTATTCCCAGCCATGTCCCACGGTAGGGTTTTTAATCGGCGGTTAGGAGACGTGAGCGATAATGAAGAAGGATTGCTCCTATGCAGCAGTCATCGCCGCTCTGACCTCCTTACAATTCCATGTACAAATGGGTCTGAGGAAGGCTGCTGCCAAATTAGCTCTTACCTCCCACCGCGCCAACGCCGCTGCCCCATTATTCACAGGGACCCTACTGGGAGCAGCTGAGCCCTTTTCAATGCTCTGATATTGCATGAATGCCGCTCCGTGCTCCATCATTTACCTGTTAACTCCTTCAGGCGTGCTTTCTGACGCCCCCTGACACCCGTGCCGTGCCGCGACCCCCCCCACCCTATGATAGGGTCATGCCACACAACCCCTGCGATCTGCAGTTTGGAGACGGACAGGCCGGTTTAGGATGAAGAGAGCGCATGTACACAGGTGCTGGCGCGTATCTAAGCCTGCCAACATGCTTTTCTATGCTTGGATGATGAGGATTGCAGTCATCACGATGTGAAACCTGGGCGGTGAGATAATCATACGCCTGGCACTGATGGCAGCGTTGCTAAAATAAGCTTAAAAAATAAAATAAATATATAGTAATACAGAAGAGGCCCTGCTTTTTTATTATGCTCAGGGAGCTGCGCATGATGAGGATTAGAGATGTGCATGCCATTTTTTAATTTTTTTTTCATTTCGTTTTTTTTTTCGGGATGGTACTTTTCGTTTCGGGTAATTTCGGGCAGGTTTGTTTTTCGTTTCGGTCCGTTTCCTTTCGGAATTTCAGATCGATTCGGCATTCTGCTTTAATGGGTTATCTTGTTTTTTTTTGTCGTTTTTGTGAGTTATTTTGGATTGATTTGTATTTCATTTTATATTGGTTATTTCAGAACGGGAAACAGATTACTACCAATAAAATTAAAGTCTTCATACTTATTTCGATTTTTATTTTTTTAAAAAAAAAAAGATTTTTGGGCGTTTTTAGGGTTAAAGTTTAGGTTTCCTAACTTATTTTAAAGAAACTAGGCTTTTTTATATATTTGGACACAGTCACAATTTTATTTTTTTCCGGTACTTACCAAAACCTATTCAAGGTATAGTTATATAATGGATATGGGGTGAAAGGTCACACTCTCAGGTTTAATTTGAGGGTATGTGCATCCAAACTGGAGGAATGGTTTAGGAGTTACATCTCTTAAGAGCAGCCACCCCCCCTTTTTTCAAGGGACCAAAAGTAATTGGACAATTGAATGAAAAGCTGTTTCATGGTCAGGTGTGGCGACTTCTTCATTATTTCTTCATCAGTTAAGCCGGTAAAAGGTCTGGAGCTGATTATAAGTCTGGGATTTACATTTGGAATCTATTGCTGTGAAGCTCCATCATGCGTTCAGAGGAGCTGTCCATGCAAGAGACCCCGGCCATTGTAACGCTTCAAAAACACAACAAATCCATCAGAGAGATAGCGGCAACATTAGCAGCGGCCGCATCAACCGTTTATACATTCTGAGGAAAGAAGAACGTACTGGAGAGCTCAGCAACATAAAAAGGCCTGGACGTCCACGGAACGTGGTGGATGATCACAGGATCCTCTCTATGGTAAAGAAGAACCTATTCACAACATCCAGACAAGTGCAGGACACTCTCCAGGAGGTGGATGTATCATTGTCAAAGCCTACAATCAAGAGAAGACTTCACGAGAGCAAATACAGAGGGTTCACCACAAGATGTAAACCATTCATAAACCTGCAGAATAGAAAAGCCAGATTAGACTTTGCCAAAAAACATCTAAAAAAGCCAGAGCAGTTCTGGAAAAGCATTCTATGAACAGATGAAACCAAGATTAATCTGTACCAGAATGACTGCAAGAAAAAAGTGTGGAGAAGGCTTGAAACAGCTCATGATCCAAAGCACACAACGTCATGTGTAAAACATGGAGGATACAGTGTGATGGCATGGGCATGCATGGCTTCCAGTGGCACTGGGTCATTGGTGTTTACTGATGATGAAAGAAGACAGAAGCAGCCGGATGATTCAGCAGTGTTTAGAGATATACTTGGCATGTATCCAAAATGCAGGGGGAACCAATCGGCCAAAATTGCAATTTTTTTCGGTGTTAAGGAGTGATATAAACAAAATAAATTTGCTAAAAGAAAATTTATTCAATAAAATATAAAAGTCTGACGCGTTTCGCCCCTTAGGACTTTTTCAAGGGCAGTAATAAAGCATAAAATCAATGCAAAATGTCATATATTGAAATTATTTTATGATTTGATTTTATGCTTTATTACTGCCCTTGAAAAAGTCCTAAGGGATGAAACGTGTCGGGCTTTTATATTTTATTGAATAAATTTTCTTTTAGCAAATTTATTTTGTTTATATCATTCCTTAACACTGAAAAAAATTGCAATTTTGGCTGATTGGTTCCCCCTGCATTCCGGATACACGCCAAATACTGAAGCCTCCTTATTTTCTCATGTGTATTCTTGGGGAGTGATAGACCACCTCCTGGGAGTCGACTTCAGCATAGAAACTAAGTATAATTTCATCCTCTTTGATACCTTTCAATACTTTTAGAGATATACTGTCAGCCCAGATCAGGGCAGCCATCAGAAAGGATGGGGTCCCTTACTAAACCTCACGATGGGGCCCCCCGGCACTCCCTCAAACTCTAACAGCTTTTCTCCCCCTTCAAAAAAAAGGACATAACATAGCACCACAGCAATAAAACTCCCAGTAATGTGCAGTGTGTATGAACGTATCACAGACTCCACAGCAATAAATCTCACAGTAACGGGCTGTATATGATGGCCTCTGGGTCTGGGCCTGGTCCCTGGGTCTGGTTTGGGCCTTGGGGTCTGGGCCTTGGGGTTTGTGCTCTGGGCCTTGGGGTCTGGGCTGGGCCTTGGGGTCTGGTCTGGGCCCTGGGTTTGGTCCCTGGGACTGGGCCTTGGGGTCTGGTCCCTGGGGTCTCGGCCCTGAGTCTGGTCTGGGGTCTGGGCCCTGGTCCTTTGGTCTGGGCCTTGGGGTCTGGTCCATGGGCTGGGCCTTGGGGCCTGGGCCCTGGGGTCTGGGCCCTGGGTCTAGACTGGGCATGGTCCCTGGGTCTGGGGCCTGGTCCCTGGGTCTGGGGCCTGGTCCTTGGGTCTGGTCCCTGGGACTGGGCCTTGGGGTCTGGTCCCTGGGGTCTGGGCCCTGAGTCTGGTTTGGGGTCTGGGCCCTGAGTCTGGTCTGGGCCCTGGGTCTGGGCTCTGGTCCCTTGGTCTGGGCCTTGGGGTCTGGTCCATGGGGCTGGGCCTTGGGGCCTGGTCCCTGGGGTCTGGGCCCTAGGTCTAGGCTGGGCCTGGTCCCTGGGGTCTGGACCCTGGGTCTGGGCCCTGGTCCCTGGGTCTGGGCCCTGGGGTCTGGGCCTTGGGGTCTAGGCCTGGGCATCTGGCCCCTGGGTCTGGGCCCAGGGTGTGGGCCCTGGGTCTGGGCCTTGGGGTCTGGGCCCATGGTCTGGGCCTTGGGGTCTGGGTCCTGGGCCTTGGGGTCTGGGCCCTGGGTCTTGGGGTCTGGGCCTGGGCGTCTGGGCCCTGGGTCTGGACCCAGGGTGTGGGCCCTGGGGTCTGGTCCTTGGCCCATGGTCTGGGCCTTGGGCTCTGGGTCCTGGGGTCTAGGCCTTGGGGTCTGGGTCCTGGGGTCTCGGCCTTAGGTTCTGGGCCCAGGGTTGGGGTCTGGGCCTTGGGGTCTGGGCCTTGGGGTCTGAGCCTTGGGGTCTGGGCCCTGGGCCTTGGGGTCTGGGCCCAGGGTCTGGGCCTTGGGGTCTGGGCCCAGGGTTTGGGCCTTCCGGTCTGGGCCTTGGGGTCTGGGCCTTGGGGTCTGGGCCTTGGGGTCTGGGCCTTGGAGTCTGGGCACTCACTGGGTCTGGGGCTTGGGGTCTGGGTCCAGGGTCTGGGCCTTGGGCTCTGGGTCTTGGGTCTGGGCCTTGGGGTCTGGCTCACCACTCCGCTGTCTTCTTTTATTCTCTCTCCTTTTCTTCAGTCTTCTCTCTTCAGCCTGGTCCCTCCGTCTCAGGCGCGCAGCTTCACTGAGTGGAGGGGCGGAGCCAAAGCAACGTGCTTGGGAGGCCCCCACACGCTGCTTGGCCCCGCCCAGCCAGGAAGTGAAGCTGCCAGGAGCTGGAGGAAACACAGTGTCTCCTCCGACTCCTGCAGCAGCAGAGACACAGCTCTGGATTCGGACTCCTTGAGTCCGATACAGGAGCTGTAGAAGGGCGACGCCGCTGCCGAGGCGGGCCCCTTACGGCAGCATGGGGCGTAATGCCCGGATGGCGGCCCTGGTCCACATTCAGCCAAATGCAGCAACGTTGATTGGATGGCGCTTCACAGGACAGATGGACAATGATCCAAAACACACGGCAAAAGCAACCCAGGAGTTTCTGAAGGAAAATAAGTGAATATTCTGCAATGGCCGAGTCAATCACCTGATTTAAACCCAATTGAGCAGCATTTCACTCGCTGAAGCAAAACTAAAGGCGGACAGAGCCACAAACAAGGAACAACTGAAGACGCTGCAGATAGAGCCTGACAGAGCATCAGAAAGGAGGACACCGAGTATTTGAGTTCCAGACTTCAGGCAGTCATTGCCAGCAAAGGATTAAAAAAAAATATTAAAAATAGACATTTTATTTATGATTATATTCATTTATCCAATTATATTTGAGCCCCTGAAAATAGGGGGTGGGGGGCTGTGTATAAAAATCCCTGCAGTTGATAAAATTTGTACTTGATCTTTATGTTCCTTGAATTAAAGCTGAAAGTCTGCTCTTCAAATTCATTTGGATTGTTTCGTTTTAATTTTATTCTGGCGGCAAACAGAGCCAAAAGTATGAACATTGTGCCTGTGTCCAAATATATATGGACCTAGCTGTATATGTATAAATGGCCCCAGTCATATAAAGCAATCAGCACACTCACTCATTCCCCCAATACAAGACTATGCAACTCCTCCATATATGGAGCAGGATCTTGGAGTAAAAGCAGAAAAGTAAAGTAATCGCCATAGGAGGGACCGTATCTGCCAACTGCTCCTCTATCATCCCAGCACTTTGTGGTGTAACGGTATATTTGGTGGATTTTTCACAGTACGCTTCACTCTATCACCGCTCGTTTGGGAACTTTTTCCTTAATTTGAGATCAAGAGATTTAAAGGAAAAAAAAAAAAACTGACTCTGGTGAATGTGATTCGACACATACTGTACCTCTTGTTATTGAGTCTGGCAGCACATCACACGCACAGTTTATCTTTCTGGGTATGCATTAAAGGCGCACAAAACGTCTGAACACTTTGTAACAAATTCCTAGACTGGAACAAAAAATCCCAGCGGCACAAAAATGCAATACAAATTATATAATATTCATTGTACCGGACATACCGTCACTCCACACAGTATTATATCCATTGTACCGGACATACTGTCCCTCCACACAGTATTATATCCATTGTACCGGACATACCGTCACTCCACACAGTATTATATCCATTGTACAGGACATACCGTCACTCCACACAGTATTATATCCATTGTACCGGACATACCGTCACTCCACACAGTATTATATCCATTGTACCGGACATACCGTCCCTCCACACAGTATTATATCCATTGTACAGGACATACCGTCACTCCACACAGTATTATATCCATTGTACAGGACATACCGTCACTCCACACAGTATTATATCCATTGTACAGGACATACCGTCACTCCACACAGTATTATATCCATTGTACCAGATATACCGTCACTCCACACAGTATTATATTCATTGTACCGGACATACTGTCACTAACCTACAGTATTATATCCATTGTACCGGACATACCGTCACTCCCCATAGTATTATATCCATTGTACCGGACTTACCGTCACTCTACAGTATTATATCCATTGTACCAGACATACCGTCACTCCACACAGTATTATATCCATTGTACCGGACATACCGTCACTCCCCATAGTATTATATCCATTGTACCGGACATACCGTCCCTCCACACAGTATTATATCCATTGTACAGGACATACCGTCCCTCCACACAGTATTATATCCATTGTACCGGACATACCGTCACTCCACACAGTATTATATCCATTGTACCAGATATACCGTCACTCCACACAGTATTATATTCATTGTACCGGACATACTGTCACTAACCTACAGTATTATATCCATTGTACCGGACATACCGTCACTCCCCATAGTATTATATCCATTGTACCGGACTTACCGTCACTCTACAGTATTATATCCATTGTACCAGACATACCGTCACTCCACACAGTATTATATCCATTGTACCGGACATACCGTCACTCCCCATAGTATTATATCCATTGTACCGGACATACCGTCACTCCACACAGTATTATATCCATTGTACCGTACATACCGTCACTCCACACAGTATTATATCCATTATGCTGCCATGAAACTGATCTATGTAAATACCCACCATGCCGTGTGTATTATATCAATTTGTGCAGTGCTATGTGTGCCTTATTTTAAAATTAATATGATGTCTAGATATGTTTTACAATTCTCACCTGGGTACACTAATACTCTTCAAACCACCTAAAATGCAGCCACAACAGGCCCGCAATGGAGACAGAGTAATGATTAGGGGCTCCTGTCCCGAGAAGAGACCCTTGTGTACTTCACCACACTCACATCTCCGGTTCTTGCCATTTTAACATAACTGCCGCTCGCCCAACGGACACGCCGCCCGCCTGATAATAACCGCGCGGTTTAAACGAAACCTGTTTGCTCGTAAAATAGAAATAAACATTCCAACAGGCGATTGTGCCGTTCCGAGCAGCCCCTCTGCCGGCAGTTAATAGCGAGGCTCCTTAAATAAAAGCCAGCTCACGCTGGATCAATAAAAATGATGCCCATTTCCCTAATGGCAGCCGATTGCCATTTGCTATTCAAATCAGACGAGATAAATTACAGAACATGCCAGGGAACAGGCCAGTGAATTAAGATAGGCCTCCAGAGGCCCGGCAGAATTATTAATCTTTTAAGACACTATCATATTTCTTCTTGACAGCGCGCAGAGACTCTCAGTCACACGGCACCCAGATTGAAATATCAGATGCTGCTGCTAAAATCAATAGCGCTGGAAACACAATCAGATTTAGTCTCCAAAGGCCCAACTAAGCATCGCCCGCGTCCTTTCTTCCTGGCCCCAAACATCGCACCACCCGCCTCCCCTCCCGCTCCAGAAAATGATTGTTTACTTCAACGCGGAACAAAGGAGATACGATGTGTCAAACAGACGCTTGAAGATGACTCCCTCGCTTCTGAACAGATGCCGACGCGTTCCGTCGAAGAACTCGAGGAAAATCTACCATTTGCGGCTTTTTTTCTGTCTTCCGGGCTATCCCGAAATCCCCCAGTATTCACAGACAGGTCTCCATTGATACTTTATCTCATTGGAGAACAAAACATGTGGTGCCGACGCGTTCCGCGGACCAGCTGAGTATCTCGTCCACCCACCGGTCAACTGCTGGCTGTTACTCGACTGGTCTCTGCTCATGAAAAGGAAACTAATGGGAAATTCACAAAGTGTCAATGTTCTACGGTGAGCGCCAGCTGTTCAGAAGGAAATTCCAACACCGGCAGACATGATTCTTGCAAACAACAATACCATCGTTATTCCTTGGTAAAATGAGTAACCTTCATCTATCCTCCAAGCAGTGCGTCCTGCCGTTGTTTGTAACACCCGGGTGATATATTTCGATCATTTTAAAGTGACGATCTCAGTAGACGACCAGTATAAACTTTGGTAAAACCAACGTTGGGCAACTTCAACGGAAACACCAAAGGAAAAAACTGTGCTGAGAACTACACTAGACAACTACAGAAAACATGGAGGAAGCAACTGTGAAAAGTATGGTACAGTGTTAGTTCCCAAAACATTGAATTCATTGTAGTTTGGCCATACCTGCTCTACTGTAGTACAGAGAGCGGTGGTTAGTGAGTAGTCCCTTAAGAATGTCTAATACATGACATAGGATTGAGTAGGGTGTTGCTAATGCCTGAGAGGAAGCTATGAGCCAAAAAATTCTCAATCACTACCTTTTCAGTTACAACATTTCTGCATACTGTAAAAGCCACAGGGAAGACAGACCCCTGGCTGACACCGGACAGCTGTACTTACTGTATAATAGCATTTTGCTTTCATTTTACCTTCCATGTATTTGTCGTTGTGACGTGCGTCACTTTGGACTTGAAGTGCATGGGCCTAGAAAGGTATTTGAGAGGTTCAGGCCTGAGGTTTCTTATTGCTTTCCTGCCTTTTCCTTTGTTAAAGTCACCCTGTGTCTACAATTATAGATTTAGGGTGTTTGTGTTTTCTGTGCCCTATTCCCTGATGTTTGTGTTATATTAATATTCCTTTATGTATTTATTGTAGAGTCTCCTGTGGTATAACCGTAACTGCATACTGTATATGTTGCGCTGTTTTTTGCCTATGTTTTCATTACCCCACCCCCCAGCAACGAGCTTAAACCCAATCGCTGTGCCACTTCTAACCCTTTGTTTCAATGCTTGGCGTGTTTCCATTGTTTCTGTACCTTCCCCTGTGTGTGTGTTTTAACCAGTTGTAAAATGTAAATAAACTCAGTCTCAGACTGGATTTTTAACCTGCAAGGATCTCCTGTGTTTCACTGGGTTTTGGGCCAGAAGCAGTACTCCTGTGTGATACTGACGGCGAAGGGAACAGTCTGCACGTGAAGAGGGATCACCCACATTACAGTCGTGCTGGAATATATCTTCCCCAAAGTGCCAGCAGATGTCTCAAACGGTTACTCTAAGCAGGGAGCTGCACTCACAGCAAATTCAGTAATATAGGGTGCTCATGGAGCCAGCGGGTCCAACCACCACCTATACCTTCACCAACGAAGAACGGCACCAGGCACTCCAGAAAGAACTGTGCCATTTATTGATGTTTCAGTCAAGCTTGAGGAAGCTCCATATGAACAAAACACTGCGTATTCTTTGATAAATGCCCAAAATTCTTTCTGGAGTGCCTGGTGATGTTCTTGGTGGGGGCAGATACCTCAAAAACAAAGAAATTGAGAATATCTTGTTTATTTTTTACCTGTCTTATAATTTTATTTCAATTAAAAGCTTTCTGAAACAGGGTGGGGGTGCACAGTACCACTAGACCCACCCCTAGCAAAAAAAGAGGGCTACAATCAGGGCTTTTTTTCAGGGGGTACTCAGTACTGGCTGGTGGTGAGGTGCCGGTACTAACAGGAGAGAGCATGATGCTCCTCCCTCCTCCTGCAGTGGCAGGCAGAGAATCGGAAGCACTGGGCAGCTCATGTTGATCCTGAACGCTTTCGATTTTAAGGAGTGTATGTAGGGACTGATAACCCCCTCCCCCGGTAAGTGACAAGGGAGGGCTGCTCCCCCCTCTCTCTGCAGCTGCTGAAACTTTGAACAGCATGCGGAGGGGAGGTGCAGCATGTTTACACACATCTGCCAGAGCTGCGGATTGTCAGGCAAGCGGTGTGATCAGAGCAGCTGGCACTGTAAGGCGGTAATGAGTTTTATTGCTGTGGAGCTCATACACACTGCACATTACTGTGAGTGTCATTGCTGTGGAGCTCATACACACTGCACATTACTGTGAGTGTCATTGCTGTGGAGCTCATACACACTGCACATTACTGTGAGTGTCATTGCTGTGGAGCTCATACACACTGCACATTACTGTGAGTTTCATTGCTGTGGAGTTCATACACATTGCGCATTACTGTGCGTTTTATAGCTGTGGAGTTCATACATACTCAGCAAAACTGTGAATTTCATTGCTGTGGTGCTCACAAATGCTAGGGGATTATTCACTCCGTGCAATCGCTGTAAAAAAACAAACAAAAAAAACGCTAACTGCCCTGCAATACAGATTTTTCTTGCAACAGAACCACTTAGTGGATAACCCCCATAGGGTTACAACAATAGTTGTAGTTCATTTAAAGGAACACAGTATTAAAAATATGGTTCCCTTTTATAGTGTCTTCAAGTGAACTACAACTATTGTTTATTAGGACATGAAGCTAGTCATAATAATCAGTTTTTCCCCAAGCGTGAGAATACCCCCACCTATTTTTCCAGAAAAAAAGCACTGGCTACAATACTTAAAAATACAAAAAAAATAAATTAAAAATAAACAAACAAAACAAAAATTAAAAAAAACATGGCTAAATATCCCAATATATTATATTTTTCCTCTTTTAGGCTAATTTAAGTTTCCTCGGGTTCTCTAAACCTTGAGAAGGGCACAGTATGATTTAGATCACTTCACATCCCCAATGTCTTAGCTGAGGACAGGCTGGTCACTGGCCAGCAAGGCGAGCTCTGTCCGTTTCTCGCACGTGCAGTCTGCTCATTAGACAACCTAACAAAACCGTCCTGTCTCCTAATTAACGTTGCCCAGAGGTTCAGCGAGGAGCACAATCGTCATGTTCTTCAGGAAGAAGACACGATACAGAGGAGAGGTGAATGCATTGCCTAAGCGCGGCGCACCTCTGGGACCATGTGTCTGGTCCTCTGCCAAGAATGACATCATAACTCTCTATGTGACATCCACCAGATGATAACACAAGGCGTCGCAGACACAAGATCTCAGCCGGATGGTCACTCAAACTCCCTGACGAAGGGATCTGGCTGGATCGAAGGAAAAGTATAAAAAACAATTAAAAATAATCATCTATAATCACATCACTTATTAAAACCAAACAGGGGTGGAGAGAACAACCTACAGTTGTGTTCAAAATGATTCAACCCCCACTGAAATTGAGTGTTTTGGCCAGTTTGACATTGATTTTGATCATTCAGTCATCTTGCTTACAATTAAATCAAAGAGGCACGTGTAGGTCAGACAAATATAACATAACATTTATAATGAAATAACCACAAATGTCTTTTCTGTGCTCACATCATTATCAGTTTTATTCAACCCCCAAGTGACATTCAATCTTAGTACTTAGTACAACATCCTTTTACAGTTATAACAGCTTTTAAACCTGAAGCATAGCTTGACACAAGTGTCTTGCAGCCATCTACAGGTATCTTCGCCCATTCGTCATGGGCAAAAGCCTCCAGTTCAGTCACATTCTTAGGCTTGCGCACTGCAACTGCTTTCTTTAAGTCCCACCAGAGGTTCTCAATCGGATTTAAGTCAGGTGACTGCGATGGCCACTCCAAAATGTTCCAGCCTTTAATCTGCAACCATGCTCTAGTGGACTTGGAGGTATGCTTGGGATCATTGTCCTTTTGAAAGGTCCAACGTCTCCCAAGCCTCAGGTTTGTGATGGACTGCATCACATTGTCATCCAATATCTCCTGGTACTGAAGAGAATTCATGGTACCTTGCACACGCTGAAGCTTCCCTGTACCTGCAGAAGAAAAACAGCCCCAAAGCATGATTGACCCCCCGCCATGCTTCACAGTAGGCAAGGTGTTCTTTTCTTCATAGGCCTTGTTCTTCCTCCTCCAAACATAGCGTTGATCCATGGGCCCAAACAGTTCTAATTTTGTTTCATCAGTCCACAGAACACTATCCCAAAACTTCTGTGGTTTGTCCACATGACTTTTGGCATACTGCAGTCGACTCTTCTTATTCTTTGGAGACAGCAAGGGGGTGCGCCTGGGAGTTCTGGCATGGAGGCCTTCATTACGCAGTGTGCGCTGTATTGTCTGAGCTGAAACTTCAGTACCCACATCTGACAAATCTTTTCTCAGTTCCTCAGCAGTCACACGGGGACTTTTCTCCACTCTATGCTTCAGGTAGCGCACAGCAGTCGAAGTCAGCATCTTCTTTCTGCCACGACCAGGTAGCGTTTCAACAGTGCCCTTTGCCTTGAATTTGCAAATGATGCTTCCTATGGTCTCTCTTGGTATGTTTAACATCTTTGCAATCTTCTTATAGCCATTGCCCTTCCTGTGAAGAGTAATCACCTCTTCTCTTGTCTTCCGGGACCATTCTCTTGACTTCACCATGTTTGTAACCACACCAGTAAATGTCTAGAAGGAGCTGAGTATCCCAGTCATTTTAAAGCTGCCTAATTGGTGCTTATTTGCTTTATTGCTGCTCCGTGACATCCACAGGTGTTTTCAATACCTGATTGAAAACACTTTAATGAACCTCTGCTCTTCAGAGTGGTAGTCTTTAAGGGGTTGAATAATTGTGTCAATGAAGAATTCACAAAAGAAACATTTACTGCTGTATTACAAAACCAATTGATGTCATGTTAGTTGCATATGGTTCTTTAAAAAGTACTTGTAGGATTTCATTCTCAATACAATTACAAATGTCACTAAATTCCCTAAAACCCTTTACAGCATTGGGGGTTGAATAATTTTGAACACAACTGTATCAATCCTTTTCAAATGCTGTGTATTAGGTGATGCTCTCTATATGCAGAGCCCGGGGGACAGCGACGGTCAGGACCACCCGGACTCTTAATTACAGGGTTATGCAGAGAGCGTGAAAAGCAGGAGAATGACTGGAGAATGAAAAATTCTAGGTGAAAATAGCCAAACCAGAAAAATTTGCCCTTTCATCTCTCTTTCCAAATCGGCTATTTTGACCTAGAATTTTTCATTCTCCAGTCATTCTCCTGCTTTTCATGCTCTCTGAATAACCCTGTTAGTAAAAACTGATCTCTTTTGGTTTTAATTGAATAAAAACAGAATTTATGGATAATTTGGTCCAAATGTTCCAGTCTGGTAACTCTGTAATAATATACATTATTTAACAATAACCCAGCCCCCACTAGAGACACAATAACAATGGAAGTCATGGAGCTGATAAGGTGGGCCAGACACCTCAAGGGAGCAGTGAGAGAGCCCCAAGCCAACACAGAGAGCACAGCATTGTGTCATCTGGCTTTATCTACCTCCAAGGCTTTCGTAGAGGAGCGCACTTATTGCGTTTAACATATTAAAGATAAAGAGCATGCTATAAAGCCAGACTGTTACTGCAAGCTAAGCGCGCGCATAAACTGATAGACTGCTATCGCATTCTAGCCAAATGAAAGCAAGGTCGGTCACACTGTGGGACTTAATACGGCTGCTTTATTTATTTATTATTTATTTATTTATAAAGGATTTAACCAGGAAGGATACGTTGAGATTTCTCTTGTTTAACCAGAGAAAAGAGGATACAATGTTTCAGGTCCATACACGGGCCTTTATCAAGTATGCTACAACATTATAAGCGCACATACAGTGTATAGTGCACACTAATAGTAGTATATTAGTAGATTCATCCTGTAACAGAATGTTATTACACACACAGTGACACATTATGTGATACTGTTACTGCACGCTTAGAGTATGTATACTGTAACAGGATTTCAATCATTGCATCATGTGATAGAATGTTACTAAATACCAAGCTTATACATTATGTGATACTCTAAGCGCACGATAACCGTATCACATAATGTATATGCTTGGTATTTAGTAACATTCTATCACATGATGAAATGATTGAAATCCTGTTACAGTATACCTGTTACAGTCCTGTTACAGTCCTGTTACAGTCTCTTTCCTCCTCCTGCCGATACCAACTGCGTAATATTTCCAGAATTCGGCCATTTCTTACCGCTGTCGCCACAAAACAACTCATACACGCCCTGGTAATCTCCCGACTCGACTATTGCAATAATCTCTTATCTGGCCTCCCTCTGTCCCGCCTCTCCCCCCTACAATCCATCCTGAACGCCTCTGCCAGACTAATTCACCTCACCCGCCGCTCTGTCTCTGCCGCTCCCCTCTGCGAGTCCCTTCACTGGCTCCCCATCCACTGCAGAATTAAGTTCAAAATCCTTATCCTTACCTACAAAACCCTCACTAACTCAGCGCCCCACTACCTGTCCTCACTAATCACCAAATACACCCCAACCCGCTCCCTAAGGTCAAACAGTGACCTGCGCCTAGCTTCTCCCCGCATCACCTCTTCCCATGATAGACTGCAGGATTTCTCACGCGCAGCCCCCACTCTCTGGAACGCTCTCCCTCCTACTGTCAGACTTTCCCCTAACTTCTCTTCCTTCAAACGCTCCCTTAAAACATTCCTATTTAGGGAAGCCGACCCCCCAACTCACTGACGCAACCATCAATCACTCTCACCTTACAGTCCTGTCCTCCTGTTTCCAACCCCAACCCTCCCAGATTGTGAGTTCCTACGGGAATAGGGCCCTCATCTCCTCCTGTACTGTTTGTCAAATGTTGTTCAATGTATTGTAACCCTGTCTGTACTGTGCTTATTGTACAGCGCTGCGGAATATGCTGGCGCTTTATAAATAAAGAATAATAATAATAATAGTATACATACTCTAAGCGCACGGTAACCGTATGTATACTGTAACAGGATTTCAATCATTCCATCATGTGATAGAATGTTACTAAATACCAAGCATATACATTATGTGATACGGTTACCGCGCGCTTAGAGTATGTATACTGTAACAGTATTTCAATCATTGCATCATGTGATAGAATATTACTAAATACCAAGCTTATACATTATGTGATACGGTTATTGCGCGCTTAGAGTATGTATACTGTAACAGGATTTCAATAAATGCAGTTTGTGATGTTCTGTCTGTCTCACTTACTGCATGCACCCTTTTATAGGTTGTATCTGCACGCTTACTGCATGCATCATGTGATATCAAGTCTGACTCTGCACACTTACTGCATGCATTCTGTTACAGCTTGTGTCTGCACGCTTACTGCATGCATTCTTTTACAGCTTGTGTCTGCACACTTAATGCATGCATTCTGTTACAGCTTGTGTCTGCACGCTTACTGCATGCATTCTTTTACAGCTTGTGTCTGCACGTTTACTGCATGCATTCTTTTACAGCTTGTGTCTGCATGCTTACTGCATACATTCTGTTACAGCTTGTGTCTGCACGCTTACTGCATGCATTCTTTTACAGCTTGTGTCTGCACGCTTACTGCATGCATTCTTTTACAGCTTGTGTCTGCACGCTTACTGCATGCATTCTGTTACAGCTTGTGTATGCACACTTACTGCATGCATTCTTTTACAGCTTGTGTCTGCACGCTTACTGCATGCATTCTGTTACAGCTTGTGTATGCACACTTACTGCATGCATTCTGTTACAGCTTGTGTCTGCACGCTTACTGCATGCATTCTTTTACAGCTTGTGTCTGCACGCTTACTGCATGTATTCTGTTACAGCTTGTGCCTGCACGCTTACTGCATGCATTCTGTTACAGCTTGTGTCTGCACGCTTACTGCATGCATTCCGTTACAGCTTGTGTCTGCACACTTAATGCATGCATTCTGTTACAGCTTGTGTCTGCACGCTTACTGCATACATTCCGTTACAGCTTGTGTCTGCACGCTTACTGTATACATTCCGTTACAGCTTGTGTATGCACGCTTACTGCATACATTCCGTTACAGCTTGTGTCTGCACGCTTACTGCATGCATCCTGTTCCAGCTTGTGTCTGCACGCTTACTGCATGCACCCTGTTAAAGCTTGTGTCTGCACGCTTACTGCATGCATTCTGTTACAGCTTGTGTCTGCACGCTTACTGCATGCATTATGTAACAGCTTGTGTCTGCACGCTTACTGCCTACATTCTGTTACAGCTTGTGTCTGCACGCTTACTGCATACATTCCGTTACAGCTTGTGTCTGCACGCTTACTGCATGCATTCTGTAACAGCTTGTGTCTGCACACTTACTGCCTACATTCTGTTACATCTTGTGTCTGCACGCTTACTGCATGCATTATGTAACAGCTTGTGTCTGCACGCTTACTGCCTACATTCTGTTACATCTTGTGTCTGCACGCTTACTGCATGCATTATGTAACAGCTTGTGTCTGCATGCTTACTGCCTACATTCTGTTACAGCTTGTGTCTGCACGCTTACTGCATGCATTATGTAACAGCTTGTGTCTGCACGCTTACTGCCTACATTCTGTTACATCTTGTGTCTGCATGCTTACTGCATGCATTCTGTTACAGCTTGTGTCTGCACGCTTACTGCATGCATCTGGTGATAACCTATCTCTGCATGCTTACTGCCTGCATCTGGTGATAAACTTTCTTGGCACACTTTGTGCATTCATCCTTTTCCCTGCATGCTTAGTGCCCACATCCTTTGTTAGCTTGTCTCTGCACACTTGGCCAGTGCTTCCTATGCTGGTCAGTTAGTGCACGCTTAGTGAATGGATCTTTCGATATCGTTACTGAACGCTTAGTGCAACTCTAAAACATGGGACGTGCGCTAACGCCGGCTATTTGCTGCGTGCTTAGCGCGCGGACTAAAACACGGAGACACAGAACATACGCCATGGCTGATTTAAAAATCTATTGCACCACTAAACAGAACGCCGTGCGACATGCCTCGCGCGAATGGAAAATATTATGCAGCGAGTTTGGCGTAAAAACACAAGGAACATCTGCTCAAGTTCACAGGATTCATTGCTGGAACGGAGCCGCTGCGATCCCCACCAGCCGCGGAGCTAAACTTAAACAATGGAACACAGAGGACGCTTTACAGGCACAAATCAAACTCACGGGAAGGCAAAATCCGAAAATCCTCCGCGTGCTTGGCAGCCCGCGTGCAATGTGATGCTCTTAAAGCGGAAGGCTGTGGGGAAACCGGGAAAAGTATGATGGGTGGGATTCGGGATTCTCATCGTGGAGCAGAACTGGTGCTCACCGGCGGCACAGTCAGGTAAACATTGGGTATTCGGGTATCACCCCTGTGACGGAACCTACCGTCACTGGGGCATCTGGAGGGGGCTGTGGGCTAGCCTCCTGCCCAGCGACTATGGCACGTGAAAGAGACTATTGGGGAACTGGTGGACCTTTTAAATATATATGGTATTGCTCGGTTTTAAACATTCCCCAGCAAACTAAAGATTTCTGATGTCTGTGTGTTATTCACTTATGTATTTATTGTAGACTCTCCTGTTGTATATATTGTGTACATTCCCTCTATTATCTAACCCCTCTCTGTATAGCGCAGACCCCTGTATTACCTGCTCTCTCACTATTGTGTACATTCTCTCTATAAAATATTTCTTTGTTCTACCTGCTTTCTCTCCCCCCCTTCTCCTCCCAGTAGGTCCCATTGTCCATTGTTTGAAGGTCCTGTGCAGTTATTTGATCTGTGATGTTATCTGTTTGGTTGTATTCATGAAGGGGGTTGTTCCTTGCCTGGGTAACTGTAACTGTGTGTGTGTGAATAAACTAGTCAGTCTGCTTTTGATTTTCAACGGTGTGCATCCATCTTTCAACTGTAGTTAAAGTTTAGGTGAACTGTTAGGGAAGATTGCTCCGGCAACAGTGGGGGACTGTTTAAAGTGAAGACAGCCTGCTGACAGAGGTACTCAGTTAGGGTACTGTCGCTCCGTCACAACCCCTTGCTCCCCAGGCTCCATGGGCACACTTTGTTTTGGGCAAAAATATTAAGAAATCAATTCAACAAGAAACAAACGCCCAAACGGCTCTGCCAGAGAACTGGAACCAGACACACAGCTGTGACAGATCTCATTACCCCGACAGGGTCACGTCTGCCAATGCTGCTTCCTTGCTGGACCCCCGTGTTCCCATCATGACTCTCGTGCCTTCCTCCAGTACCTTAGCCGCAGCTTAAAGACGGGTACATGTAGAGAGTCTAGCGTCCCCCAGAAGTAAGTTGTGGCTATAGATTTGAAGCTACCCACACCATGAGTCGTAACTGCATGTAGGGTCAGAATGGAATGCTTTTTTAAATCAGGGACAGACACGCATATATTTATACTGTCACACATGGGTCATTTACATACACAAAACCTCCTCTAGAAACTATTGGGGGACCTAATCAGACACATTTGCTTCTTGGAATGTGAAACCTTATTAGGTTAGGTACAGTTAAATTAAACATTATGTAACATTTCTAAACGAGGCAGGACAATGGTAATCGGGATGATAAACAGATGACAGTCAGCAGATTTACAAACTATTCAAATATAAACAGAGATCAACACATTCCTGAGACAAAGGTAGACTGGGTGGTTAAACCTCTCAGCAAGATAACAAGATACACATGGACCAGACCATAGACAGATAGACAATAACATTCTTGCATAACACAGATTACACAAACATTCTGCACACAAGAGTTCTGCACCCTACAAATCTGCCTCTAGGTCCATGCACCCCAAGCCCAAGTTACGTCACAACAGTGAGACAAGAACATGTCAGTTCTGCCACCGAGATATGGCAAGCGACCAGCAGGGCTCTCACTGCACGCTTTGACATGAAAAATGAAATAAATCATATATAATATACAAAAACCAGCCCTCTGAGGACATTTCTGTTCTTTAATGTTCCAAAGAGTCAGTGATTCGGTTTTTCTGCTAAACCTTCATCAGGACGAGGCCGTGGACTAAAGAGGAGCTTTAAAGTGCCACTTTCTCGAATCTCTAATGGAGGGAACAGTATAGAAGAAGAAAGGCGTGTGCTAAGTAAAGGCCGTCAATGTGTGCCAGGGCTCACAAAGTGAGGTTAAGTGACTCGTTGCTCCTTGGGGGAGGGACTTGTTAAGCAGGTCTAATTCTGATTGGTGGGAGGATCGATCCATACAGTCGCTTATTAACTCCATCCCACAGCTTGGAATAAAACGGCGGCCATAACACCTAGACATTATAGGGACACTATAGGGTTAAAAGAGGAGAGGGTAGGAAATAGAGAGGTTAAACATCAACCCCTCCGGACCCCCTATTCTGGTTTTATCCCTTTAGTTTCCTTAAAAATTCCCCTGAATCCAGTTTTGGTCTCCCTCTGATCTTTGCAGGATATGATATGCTTCCTACTCAGCATGTCATGTGACCGTAGGAGGGGCTGGGCACTCCAGCTAATCGAGTACTCTCAATGCAGGAAGCTTTGGTCCCATTGGATGAGGCTGGAAGTACTCCAAGTTCAGGAAACCTGAGCGTAGGGTTCCCTGAGCTGAGGGTCTGGGTGGGGCTAAGCCCCTATACCTGGATGGCTGAATCAGCCGTCTGAGCCCCCCTTCAGAGGAGGGTGTAGGGGGCTTACAGCACTGTTATAACTCAGATAAGACGGAGAGCTCACACTGTCCAGAGTGTCCCTTTAAGGCTAGAATCTGCTGGCCCCAATTTTTCTGAGCCTCCATATGCCGCGTCATCAATACAATATAAATCATCTTATTCTTTCGTGTTGCTGATTTTATCCCATTAAACCATGTATTGGTACCGGGTTACAGTGTTTATATTTTTTAAATGCACAGATTTTAAACATTAAAACATACTGCAGAAAGCAAGGGGATAATTTACCTTTATTCCCCCTATTTCTGAAGTTCCTGTAAGGACCAATCGGAATGAAGACTGCGTTCCAGCGTCATAACTTAAAACGAGTCCCTTTCGGAGTAAATCAGAGGTCAGTCAGGATACAGAACAGCAGGAGACGCGTAGAGAAAAATATGCCTCAAAATAAGAAGCTTCTGATAATGAGATTTACACCGGTTCAAGAGACAACATCAAACCGGCGCGGCTGTGCGAGCTGGGGACGCGGCGGACACATCCCCTCCAGGTGAGGCGTCTTCAAAGATGGCTTGCAAGTCTTAAAAGTCACATATGAAACTGAGGGTCTGGGAGGTCAGGGACGTGCAAGGAAACCCAACAGAGAGCCACCATCTTTCCGAATAATAATCCTCTTTGGACGCGGAGCGAGTAAGCCCGGCTTCCAAAACGCCTTTGATAGACTCTTAAAAGGTGTCTTTACCCAGCATTCGGCGCCTTGTGTCGCTTTCGGGCAGCGCCATAAAAACCCAAAGAAGAGACGTTCGTAAATTAAACAAGAAATAGATGACAATATTACTTTTTCAGACATGCGGGAACCTGGCGTCAGGGTGGAGCAACGATATGACCCGCAAAAATGCAGGAACGATTTATTTTTGGGTTGTGTTGGTGATTAGGTTTTTGTTCCCGAGATCCTCGCCGTCACCCGCCTCAAACCTGCCAACGCTGTAAGGAAAGACCTGGATATCAGGACGACTGGCGCGACTGGCTCGAATAAATTTAATGATGATTTTAATGGGATTTTCATCAAAAAAGTATTAAAAAATGTCAATAACAGATAATAATCGCCCACTGATGACCGGTCGCCAGCAAGGAGATAAATAAAGACAAGACAAAATAATAACTCCGACTACTTTGTACTGTGGAATGATATACAGTTGTGTTCAAAATTATTCAACCCCCACTGAAATTGAGTGTTTTGGCCAGTTTGACATTGATTTTGATCATTCAGTCATCTTGCTTACAATTAAATCAAAGAGGCACGTGTAGGTCAGACAAATATAACATAACATTTATAATGAAATAACCACAAATGTCTTTTCTGTGCTCACATCATTATCAGTTTTATTCAACCCCCAAGTGACATTCAATCTTAGTACTTAGTACAACATCCTTTTACAGTTATAACAGCTTTTAAACGTAAAGCATAGCTTGACACAAGTGTCTTGCAGCGATCTACGGGTATCTTCGCCCATTCGTCATGGGCAAAAGCCTCCAGTTCAGTCACATTCTTAGGCTTGCGCACTGCAACTGCTCTCTTTAAGTCCCACCAGAGGTTCTCAATCGGATTTAAGTCAGGTGACTGCGATGGCCACTCCAAAATGTTCCAGCCTTTAATCTGCAACCATGCTCTAGTGGACTTGGAGGTATGCTTGGGGTCATTGTCCTGTTGAAAGGTCCAACGTCTCCCAAGCCTCAGGTTTGTGACGGACTGCATCACATTGTCATCCAATATCTCCTGGTACTGAAGAGAATTCATGGTACCTTGCACACGCTGAAGCTTCCCTGTAACCGCAGAAGCAAAACAGGCCCAAAGCATGATCGACCCCCCGCCATGCTTCACAGTAGGCAAGGTGTTCTTTTCTTCATAGGCCTTGTTCTTCCTCCTCCAAACATAGCGTTGATCCATGGGCCCAAACAGTTCTAATTTTGTTTCATCAGTCCACAGAACACTATCCCAAAACTTCTGTGGTTTGTCCACATGACTTTTGGCATACTGCAGTCGACTCTTCTTATTCTTTGGAGACAGCAAGGGGTGCGCCTGGGAGTTCTGGCATGGAGGCCTTCATTACGCAGTGTGCGCCGTATTGTCTGAGCTGAAACTTCAGTACCCACATCTGACAAATCTTTTCTCAGTTCCTCAGCAGTCACACGGGGACTTTTCTCCACTCTACGCTTCAGGTAGCGCACAGCAGTCGAAGTCAGCATCTTCTTTCTGCCACGACCAGGTAGCGTTTCAACAGTGCCCTTTGCCTTGAATTTGCGAATGATGCTTCCTATGGTCTCTCTTGGTATGTTTAACATCTTTGCAATCTTCTTATAGCCATTGCCCGTCCTGTGAAGAGTAATCACCTCTTCTCTTGTCTTCCTGGACCATTCTCTTGACTTCACCATGTTTGTAACTACACCAGTAAATGTCTAGAAGGAGCTGAGTATCACAGTCATTTTAAAGCTGCCTAATTGGTGCTTATTATGCTTTATTGCTGCTCCGTGACATCCACAGGTGTTTTCAATACCTGATTGAAAACACTTGAATGAACCTCTGTTCTTCAGAGTGGTAGTCTTTAAGGGGTTGAATAATTGTGTCAATGAAGAATTCACAAAAGAAACATTTACTACTGTATTACAAAACCAATTGATGTCATTTTAGTTGCATATGGTTCTTTAAAAAGTCCTTGTAGGATTTCATTCTGAATACAATTACAAATGTACACTAAATTCCCTAAAACCCTTTACAGCATTGGGGGTTGAATAATTTTGAACACAACTGTATCTTTATTATCGGTCACAGCTACAAACCCCACCAAATATAAAATAATATATATAACATATAAACAGGAAAATAAAGACAGTGCTGATAGAGCTCTCCACACTTCAACCGTACCTCTCATAAAAACCAAAAAAACAACTTAACTCCGTTCCCCTCTCCCATACTTCTAATACGCAAAATTCCACCTTATACCAAGAAACCCTACCTCAGCACTGCCTACCAACCCCCGCTGTGACAAAGGGAAAAAAAAAAAACACAAATACCCTGAAAAACAAACCCAAAACATAATCCCTATGATAAAGGGAGGGAGGGTGGGGATCCTGCTTTCCAGTTTACCTCAGGAAAAAGGCGGCAACGCCACTGAGCGTGCGCCTTTTAACTGCTCCTACGACCCCGCCCCCTAATCTTCCCGCTCTAACTGCTTCCCTAGCTGAAATCTTCCTTGCGTGCCGGCATCAGGGGCAACTCAAGGGCCCTCCATCTGAGTTGTTCCAGGCCTCCAAAAAGGAAGATAGTACATACAGAGTGGTCTGAAAGCAAAAAAACACCTGGAAATACAGAGAAAAATCGGATGTGCGGCCGGGAGCCTGACACCGAAAGCTGGACTGAGGGAGGATGATGCGGGTCAAGAAGGCGGGCGTATGCTGGGCCCAGGGAGGCGTCCTTCTGTTACCCATAAGTCATCATTTTAATTTTTATGTGGAAGCGAGGACTAGATGTGCTTTGACGAAAATATGTATGTATTTTTATATATATGGAATTTCGGTGCTCTTTCTTTCCCAGCACTTCTGGGAATCAAATTCCCTGACCCTGAGGTGAATTCAGCAATCCCCACAAGGTCCCCGAAGTGCAGGGAGCAAGCCGCCGAACGGGATCCAAAAAATCATTGAAAATCCGCAAATTTTTACTGCGATATTATATGAGGACATATCTGCGAGTTCCCCTCACCCCCTTTATTGATTCAGAGACGCTTCGACTACCATTTTATTTTATCTATTTTTTTCCCGCTGTTATTCCCCGGCTGGGGATAGATTTGAGACTTTTTGGTTTTATTTTTTTCTGAAATGTTTTTTGACGACTTTTGCTATAACCCCCCCCCCCCCCCGTTTCTCGACATTTTGCAGATTTTTCATGGGACACTCCCCCCCTTTTTATGTTATCTGTGTTTCTTATGAGCGCATAACATTTGGCCCTGCGAGGCCTACTATGCTGGTCAATCTGTGATCTTTTCTTTCTGAAAATAAAAATCTTAAATACAAAAATCCGACCCGAAAAAAAAAACTGGATCGATTCGAAACGCCGCAGAAAAACCGAAAAACCGCCGAATGCACTCCACGATCTGCAGCAAAAAAACCCGCCGAACGCGCCCGTAAAATGTCAAAGATCTGCCGGACAGAGAGCCGACCAACCGCCGGAAAAAGCCGACAAGCCGCCGAACGGGGGGGGGGGGGTGTTTGAGAGAAAACTCCCAAAACACTGCGATTTAAAAACTGTGTTTGAAAATGAACTACTGCACAAAAATGCCTGAGAATAAAATCGAAGGACCTATGAATAATAATAAAAAAGGTCTGTTACAGAAAAAATAAAAATCGCTATTTAAAAAAAAAATAAGAAATCAGAAAAAAAAAAAATCTGAAACAAAAAATTCACTGAAAAATGCTTAAAAGATCCTATAGAGATTTTTTTTAATTTTTGCAAAATTAAAAGAATAAACGGTTTATTAGATAATGGATAAAAACGGGAATATTTTTATATTGAAACCTATAGGATTCGCCTGAATAAACCTGCCGAATGAAACCACCGAACATCAGGGCATTTCATTGACATTTCACTGACAATTCGGTGTCTCTGAATAGATTAACTATTGCTTCTCTATGGGGGATTTCCCTGCCGTCGAACAGGCACTGTATTTTGCAGGCAATTCTAAATATCTGGTTTAAATTATCCTAAGCTATAGGTATCCGGTTTAAAATATTCACACAACCCTTTTTTTCTTTTCCTTTTATATAGATATATATCCAAACAGAGTATTGGCCACACTCAAGTGTATATAAAAATAACAAAATATGTATTAAATCATTTAAAAAGTAGCAAAACTATGTTTTGGTTCGCCCAGACTCATTACCGTATTGTGGGCACCGTAACTGATCGGTCTGTTACTTTTTAAATGATTTAATAAATATTTGTTTGTTTTATTTGTCATAATAAATATTTGTGCGGCCACATTAAAAACAAGTGACACAAATAAAGGCTCTGCATGAGGCGAAACGTCGATTGTTTTTAATGTGGCTTAAATAAAGATTTATTGTTTCATCAAAGACCCTGAGAGCATCCACAGAGACATTAGTGTGTATATATATATATACACTGTATACACACACACACCTATATTGCTGTGTATATGTACGAGCTTTGAACGGGAGCGCGTGTAACGAATATTCGCAGCCATCGGTCGCCCGCTCTGCTCTCGCTACCTGTATTAAAAAACAAACAAGGTGCAGAATGTGGAGACAACAGGTGTGGCGCCGCTGCCGCTGGAGGCGCTCCTCAGGGCGGTGGTGGCAGACATGCGTCCCGTGCTTTCCTGGCTGTGAAGCCGCTCGCTGTCATTGTGATTTTTTGCTGACGCAGCACGAGGTGCCTCTTGCCAAAGCCGGCTGGCATTTGACATCTTTTTCACAGCCGTTCCTCTGCCAAGATACACAAATAGTGAACTTTAGCCCTAATTTGCTGCTTTCCATCTGAAATCAATGTACAAAAAAAGCACCAGCAGGACAATAGGCCTCGATATTAACGTCACGCCATTGGCTGCCAATCCAGAGTCCCGCGCGTAGATCACCGGGGCTCGGCTTTATTAGTTCCTCTATGGGTATTTGTATCTGCGGGTGTCAGGAGAGGTCGCAACGAGGAGCGTGAGGCTGCGGCTTCTAACTGGCTCTGACCAATCACGAGACTTTATCCACCCCCCAAAAACCATCCCCAGAATACCCTGACCCCAAAACCATCCCCAGAATAACCTAACCCCCCAAAAACCATCCCCAGAATACCCTGACCCCAAAAACCATCCCCAGAATACCCTGACCCCAAAAACCATCCCCAGAACAACCTGACCCCAAAACCATCCCCAGAAAACCCTGACCCCAAAAACAATCCCCAGAACAACCTGACTCCAAAACCATCCCCAGAATACCCTGATCCCAAAACCATCCCCAGAATAACCTAACCCCCCAAAAACCATCCCCAGAATACCCTGACCCCAAAAAACCATCCCCAGAATACCCTGACCCCAAAAACCATCCCCAGAACAACCTGACCCCCAAAACATCCCCAGAAAAACCTGACCCCAAAAACCATCCCCACAATACCCTGACCCCAAAACCATCCCCAGAATAACCTAACCCCCCAAAAACCATCCCCAGAATACCCTGACCCCAAAAAACCATCCCCAGAATACCCTGACCCCAAAAACCATCCCCAGAACAACCTGACCCCAAAACCATCCCCAGAATAAACTAACCCCCCAAAAACAATCCCCAGAATAACCTGACCCCAAAAACCATCCCCAGAATAATCTGACCCCAAAACCATCCCCAGAATAACCTGACCCCAAAAACCATCCCCAGAATAATCTGACCCCAAAACCATCCCCACAATAACCTGACCCCAAAAACCATCCCCACAATAATCTGACCCCCAAAACCATCCCCAGAATAATTTAACCCCCCAAAAACCATCCCCAGAATACCCTGACAACCAAAACCATCCCCAGAATAACCTAACCCCCCCAAAAACCATCCCCAGAATACCCTGACCCCAAAAACCATCCCCAGAATACCCTGACCCCAAAAACCATCCCCAGAACAACCTGACCCCAAAACCATCCCCAGAAAACCCTGACCCCAAAAACAATCCCCAGAACAACCTGACCCCAAAACCATCCCCAGAATACCCTGACCCCAAAACCATCCCCAGAATACCCTGACCCCAAAAACCATCCCCAGAACAACCTGACCCCAAAACCATCCCCAGAAAACCTGACCCCAAAAACCATCCCCAGAACAACCTGACCCCAAAACCATCCCCAGAATACCCTGACCCCAAAACCATCCCCAGAATAACCTAACCCCCCAAAACCATCCCCAGAATACCCTGACCCCAAAAAACCATCCCCAGAATACCCTGACCCCAAAAACCATCCCCAGAACAACCTGACCCCAAAACCATCCCCAGAATAACCTAACCCCCCAAAAACCATCCCCAGAATAACCTGACCCCAAAAACCATCCCCAGAATAATCTGACCCCAAAACCATCCCCAGAATAACCTGACCCCAAAAACCATCCCCAGAATAACCTAACCCCAAAACCATCCCCAGAATAATCTGACCCCAAAACCATCCCCACAATAACCTGACCCCCAAAACCATCCCCAGAATAATTTGACCCCCAAAACCATCCCCAGAATAATTTAACCCCCCAAAACCATCCCCAGAATACCCTGACCCCAAAAACCATCCCCAGAATACCCTGACCCCCAAAACCATCCCCAGAATAACTTAACCCCCCAAAACCATCCCCAGAACAACCTGACCCCAAAACCATCCCCAGAATACGCTGACCTCAAAAACCATCCCCAGAATACACTGACCCCCCAAAACATCCCCAGAATACCCTGACCCCAAAAACCATCCCCAGAAAAACCTGACCCCCAAAACATCCCTAGAAAAACCTGGCCCCCAAAACCATCCCCAGAATAATCTGACCCCAAAACCATCCCCAGAATACCCTGACCCCAAAAACCATCCCCAGAATACACTGACCCCCAAAACATCCCCAGAATACCCTGACCCCAAAAACCATCCCCAGATTAATCTGACCCCAAAAACCATACCCAGAATACCCTGACCCCAAAACCATCCCCAGAATACCCTGACCCCAAAAACCATCCCCAGAATAATCTGACCCCAAAAACCATCCCCAGAATACACTGACCCCCAAAACATCCCCAGAATACCCTGACCCCAAAAACCATCCCCAGAACAACCTGACCCCCCAAAAACCATCCCCAGAATAACCTGACCCCCAAAAGCATCCCCAGAATAACCTGACCTCAAAAACCACCTCCAGAATAACCTGACCCCCAAAACCACCCCCAAAATAACCTGACCCCCAAAAGCATCCCCAGAATAACCTGACCCCCAAAACCATCCCCAGAATAACCTGACCTCAAAAACCACCTCCAGAATAACCTGACCCCCAAAACCACCCCCAAAATAACCTGACCCCAAAAACCATCCCCACAATAACCTAACCCCCAAAACCATCCCCAGAATAACCTGACCCCCAAACATCCCCAGAATAATCTGTCCCCAAAAACCATCCCCAGAATACACTGACCCCCAAAACATCCCCAGAATACCCTGACCCCAAAAACCATCCCCAGAACAACCTGACCCCCAAAAAAACATCCCCAGAATAACCTGACCCCCAAAACCATCCCCAAAATAACCTGACCCCCAAAACCATCCACAGAAAAATCTGACCCCCAAAATCATCCCCAGTATAACCTGACCCCCAAACCATCCCCAGAATAACCTGACCTCCAAAAAACCATCCCCAGAATAACCTGACCCCCAAAACCATCCCCAAAATAACCTGACCCCCAAAACCATCCACAGAAAAATCTGACCCCCAAAATCATCCCCAATATAACCTGACCCACAAACCATCCCCAGAATAACCTGACCCCAAAAACATCCCCAGAATAATCTGACCCCCAAAACCATCCCAAGAACAACCTGACCCCAAAAACCATTCCCAGAATAACCTGACCCCAAAAACCATCCGCAGAATAATCTGACCCCCAAAACCATCCCCAGAATAACCTGACCCCCAAAACCATCCACAGAAAAACCTGACCCCCAAAACCATCCCCAGTACCCCCAAAAACCATCCCCAGAATAACCTAACCCCCAAAACCAGCCCCAGAATTCCCTGACCCCACAAACCATCCCCAGAATAACCTGACCCCCCCAAACATCCCCAGAATAATCTGACCCCAAAAACCATCCCATGAATACACTGACCCCCAAAACATCCCCAGAATACCCTGACCCCAAAAACCGTCCCCAGAACAACCTGACCCCCAAAAACCATCCCCAGAATAACCTGACCCCCAAAACCATCCCCAGAATAACCTGACCTCAAAAACCACCTCCAGAATAACCTGACCCCCAAAACCACTCCCAAAATAACCTGACCCCCAAAACCATCCCCAGAATAACCTGACCCCAAAAACCATCCCCAGAATAATCTGACCCCCAAAACCATCCCCAGAATAATCTGACCCCAAAAACACCCCCAAAATAACCTGACCCCCAAAACCATCCCAGAGATAAAACCTGACCCCCAAATACCATCCTCAGAATATCCTTGACCCCCAAAACCATCCCCAGAATAATCTGACCCCAAAAACCATCCCCAGAATAACCTGACCCCAAAAACCATCCCCAGAATAACCTGACCCCCAAAACCATCCCCAGAATACCCTGACCCCAAAAACCATCCCCAGAATAACCTGACCCCCAAACATCCCCAGAATAATCTGTCCCCAAAAACCATCCCCAGAATACACTGACCCCCAAAACCATCCCAGAATACCCTGACCCCAAAAAAACGTCCCCAGAACAACCTGACCCCCAAAAAACATCCCCAATAATACCTGACCCCCAAACCATCCCCAGAATAACCCTGCCTCAAAAAACCATCTCCAGAATAACCTGACCCCCAAAACCATCCAACAGAATAACCTGACCCCCAAAAACCATCCCCAGAATAACCTGACCCCCAAAACCTCCCCAGAATAACCTGACCCCAAAACCATCCCCAAAACAACCTGACCCCCCAAAAACATCCCCAGTAAACCTGACCCCCAAAACCATCCCCAGAACTACCTGTTCCCCAAAAACCATCCCCCCAGAATAATCTGACCCCAAAACATCCCAAGAACAACTGACCCCAAAAACCATCCCCAGAATAACCTGACCCCCAAAACCATCCCAGAATAACCTGACCCCCAAAAACCATCCACAGAAAAATCTGACCCCCAAACCATCCCCAGTATAACCTGACCCCCAAAACCATCCACCAGAATAACCTGACCCCAAAAACCATCCCCGTATTAACCTGACCCCCCCAAACCATCCCAGAATAACCTGACCCCCAAAAACCATCCCCAGAATAATCTGACCCCAAAACCATTCCCAGAACAACCTGACCCCCAAAACCATCCCCAGAAACACCTGACCCCCAAAACTATCCCCAGAATAACCTGACCCCAAAAACCATCCCCAGAATAACCTGACCCCCAAAACCATCCCCAGAATAACCTGACCCCCAAAACCATCCCCAGTACCCCCAAAAACCATCCCCAGAATAACCTAACCCCCAAAACCATCCCCAGAATTCCCTGACCCCACAAACCATCCCCAGAATAACCTGACCCCCCCAAACATCCCCAGAATAATCTGACCCCCAAAACATCCCCAGAATACCCTGACCCCAAAAATTGTCCCCAGAACAACCTGACCCCCCAAAAACCATCCCCAGAATAACCTGACCCCCAAAACCATCCCCAGAATAACCTGACCTCAAAAACCACCTCCAGAATAACCTGACCCCCAAAACCATCCCCAGAATAACCTGACCCCAAAAACCATCCCCAGAATAATCTGACCCCCAAAACCATCCCCAGAATAACCTAACCCCCAAAACCATCCCCAGAATACCCTGACCCCACAAACCATCCCCAGAATAACCTGACCCCCCAAACATCCCCAGAATAATCTGACCCCCAAAACCACCCCCAAAATAACCTGACCCCCAAAACCATCCACAAAAAAACCTGACCCCAAAACCATCCCCAGAACAACCTGACCCCCAAAACCATCCTCAGAATATCCTGACCCCCAAAACCATCCCCAGAATAATCTGACCCCACAAACCATCCCCAGAATAACCTGACCCCAAAAACCATCCCCACAATAACCTAACCCCCAAAACCATCCCCAGAATAATCTGACCCCAAAACCATCCCCAGAATACCCTGACCCCAAAAACCATCCCCAGAATACACTGACCCCCAAAACATCCCCAGAATACCCTGACCCCAAAAACCATCCCCAGAACAACCTGACCCCCCAAAACTATCCCCGGAATAACCTGACCCCCAAAACCATCCCCAGAATAACCTGCCTCAAAAACCATCTCCAGAATAACCTGACCCCCAAAACCATCCACAGAATAACCTGACCCCAAAAAACATCCCCAGTATAACCTGACCCCCAAAACCATCCCCAGAATACCCTGACCCCAAAAACCATCCCCAGAACAACCTGACCCCCCAAAAACCATCCCCAGTAAACCTGACCCCCAAACCATCCCCAGAACTACCTGTCCCCCAAAAACCATCCCCAGAATAATCTGACCCCAAAACCATCCCAAGAACAACCTGACCCCCAAAACCATCCACAGAAAAATCTGACCCCAAAAACCATCCCCAGTATAACCTGACCCCCCCAAACCATCCCCAGAATAACCTGACCCCCAAAAACCATCCCCAGAATAATCTGACCCCCAAAACCATTCCCAGAACAACCTGACCCCCAAAACCATTCTCAGAACAACCTGACCCCCAAAACTATCCCCAGAATAACCTGACCCCAAAAACCATCCCCAGAATAACCTGACCCCCAAAACCATCCCCAGAATAACCTGACCCCCAAAACCATCTCCAGAATAACCTGACCCCCAAAACCATCCCCAAAATAACCTGACCCCCCAAAAACCATCCCCAGAATAACCTGACCCCCAAAACCATCCCCAGAATAACCTGACCTCAAAAACATCTCCAGAATAACCTGACCCCCAAAACCATCCCCAAAATAACCTGACCCCCAAAACCATTCCCAGAATAACCTGACCCCCAAAACCATCCCCAAAATAACCTGACCCCCAAAACCTTCCACAGAATAACCTGACCCCCAAAAACATCCCCAGTATAACCTGACCCCCAAACCATCCCCAGAATAACCTGACCCCCAAAAACCATCCCCAGAATAATCTGACCCCCAAAACCATTCCCAGAACAATCTGACCCCAAAAAACATCCCCAGAATAATCTGACCCCAAAACATCCCCAGTATAACCTGACCCCCAAACCATCCCCAGAATAACCTGACCCCAAAAACCATCCCCAGAATAACCTGACCCCCAAAAACTATCCCCAGAATAATCTGACCCCAAAACCATCCCTAGAATAACCTGACCCCCAAAACCTTCCACAGAATAACCTGACCCCCAAAAACATCCCCAGAATAACCTGACCCCCAAACCATCCCCAGAATAACCTGACCCCCAAAAACCATTCCCAGAACAATCTGACCCCAAAAAACATCCCCAGAATAATCTGACCCCCAAAACCATCCCCAGAATAATCTGACCCCCAAAACCATTCCCAGAACAATCTGACCCCAAAAAACATCCCCAGAATAATCTGACCCCCAAAACCATCCCCAGAATAACCTGACCCCGAAAAACATCCCCAGAATAACCTGACCCCCAAAACCATCCACAGAAAAATTGCCCCCAAACCATCCCCAGAATACCCTGACCCCAAAAACCATCCCCAGAATAACCTGACCCCCAAACATCCCCAGAATAATGTGACCCCAAAACATCCTCAGAATACCCTGACCCCAAAAACCATCCCCAGAATACCCTGACCCCCAAAAACCTTCCCCAGAATAACCTGACCCCCAAAACCATCCCCAAAATAACCTGACCCCCAAAACCATCCTCAGAATAATCTGACCCCAAAAACCATCCCCAGAATCTGACCCCAAAAAACATCCCCGGAATAACCTGACCCCAAAACCATCCCCAGAATAATCTGACCCCAAATTCCTTAACCTGGCCCTGCTCACATATTTAGGGTATCTTTTTAGGGGTTCCTCCATATATTCAGGGTGTGTGGGTGTCTTTTTAGGGGTTTTCCTCCATGTATTCAGGGTGTGTGGGTGTCTTTTTAGGGTCTCCTCAATATATTCAGGGTGTGCGTGTGTTTTAGGGGCTCCTCCATATATTCAGGGTGTGTGGGTGTCTTTCTAGGGGTTTTCCTCCAGATATTCAGGGTGTGTGGGTGTCTTTTTAGGGTCTCCTCAATATATTCAGGGTGTGTAGGTGTCTTTTTAGGGGCTCCTCCATATATTCAGGGTGTGCGGGTGTATTTTTAGGGGTTCCTCCAGTTATTCAGGGTATGCGGGTGTGTTTTAGGGGTTCCTTCATATATTCAGGGTGTGTGGGTGTCTTTTTAGGGGTTCCTCCATATTTTCAGGGTGTGCGGGTGTGTTTTTAGGGGCTCCTCCATATATTCAGGGTGTGTGGGTGTGTTTTTAGGGGCTCCCCAATATATTCAGGGTGTGTGGGTGTTTTTAGGGGCTCCTTCACATTTTTGGGGTTTGTGGGTGTTTTTAGGGGCACCTTCACATATTTGGGGTGTGTGGGTGTTTTTAGGGGTTCCTTCACATTTTTGGGGTGTATGGGTGTTTTTAGGGGCTCCTTCACATTTTTGGGGTGTGTGGGTGTTTTTAGGGGCTCCTTCACATTTTTGGGGTTTGTGGGTGTTTTTAGGGGCTCCTTCACATTTTTGGGGTGTGTGGGTGTTTTTAGGGGCTGCGCCACATGTTTCGGGTGTGCGGGTGTATAACAAAGCATGTGACACATCTGGAAAGTTTCGGAATTTCCATGTTTAACGCTTGTTGTAGTAAAGAGTTTCCCAGTAAACAAGAGGTTAATTTGTTATCAGTATCATTGACCGATACAATAAAAGCCACAGCTGGTCATGAAAGGGTTCATTAATATGTGAGAGTAATTAGCAGGTACTCAGCATTGGGGCGACGCAGCCCGTGGGTCACCTCCGGATCCACCTCGGGCATAAAACAAGGGGCAGAGATTAAAAGAAATAAATAAATTCCGGAGCCGGACGACAAAATCTCATCTCAGAATGTGGAGAGAGGGGCGAGGTCCGGGTAAAATACAGGCTGGAGGCACTGCCGAGATACAACGCCTTTTACACAAAATTTCCTAATAATGCAGGAAAGTCGAAACATCCCGAAACACGGAGGGGTCTATTCACTAAATGGCGAGCTATCACAGGAAAACCTCAAATTACTGAGCCAGCAGAACGTATTCCATTTTATTCTCGTAGGGTTCATTCTCGCCTCCTTCCTGGTGAATCTCGGATCACCATTTAGTGGATAGACCCACTCTAGCTCATTCCTTTCCTCTTCTACTGCGCTGCGGTTTATGTTGATGCTATACTAATAAAAACAAAGATATCTACAAACTAAGCGTGAAATAAACACGTGATCCGACCTGATCCTACTTGATTATTTTGACTGATCTGCCCCCCCCCATGACACCCACCTGCCCAACCACCACCACGGGTGATTTGGTGACGGGACGTCTGGCTGAGAAAATAAAAAATATTCATAATTTTATGTTTTTATTTCAGTTTTTAGGTTTTATTTTCACACCAGTCTTTGGGGGAGGAGCGGGCGGCAGAGGACGGTGAGACCCCCGGTCGGTAATAACGCCAGATCCCACCGGAGACACGTTAGATCTCACATGAGGAGCCGCTGGATTGTGCGGGATCCAGGATCTAAGTCAGTGAATGGCTCCTTGTCTTGAGCCTGGGTCCGGGGGGGGGGTGTCCTTGGTGAGGCCATGTGAGGATACAGCGGTGCTTGAAAATTGGCACGGCGCGGGCCGGAGAGGGGCCGCTTCTCATGCTAAGCAGGCATATTTCTCAGATGCCATCAGAGTGGCCGATCCGAAACCCAAGGCGACTCCGGGCTGACAATGCTGGCCATTCTTCCACCGACGTCTTTGTGTCAGGATTCCTGTCCTGCCTCCTGCGGACTTTCCGAATCAATTTCCATGCCGCGCCGCACTACGAATCGAAAAGGCCCCAGCGGCGCAGAATATCATGAAGCGCTCAACTCTGCAACACGTGAGCGGGCGGCAGTGACGCGACTTAGCAGCGCATCTCCGGATCTGTCCGAAAGCAGGAATCCGAGGAGCAAACTGCGAGCACAGCGTGGCTACCAGCCCCGGCCACCGAGTCACAGGTGATACCAAGAAACCAAACTCCCGAGCAGGGAGATAACACACATAGGTATGGGAACCTTCAATTGTCCACTGCGGCACAACGCTGGCACAACGCTGGCACAACGCTGGCACAACGCCGGCACAAAGCAACCTGTTACTAGGGGCTAAAAGGAAAAAAATATCTGATCTCTGATGCCACTGCCGATCCAAAAGGAAGGATAAAATATATATATATTCCCTTGTACAAACAGGTCAGCAGAGATCAGACTGTAAACACGTTATAAGCAGTGACGTGCGGTGAGGTCAGTAACTGGTGAGGCACTGACTAGTATCAGAGCCAGATATACACAGGTTCTGTAGGTTCCGGTTCAGTGTCCCTCAGGATCTGACCATTCAGTGCTCCCCAGAAACTGGCTGCTGTTATAACACCAGAGTGCCAGCAGTGTGCCATAACACCAGAGTGCCAGCAGTGTGCCATACACATTCCAGTATGCCATAATACCAGAGTGCCAACAGTGTGCCATAACACCAGAGTGCCAGCAGTGTGCCATATACATTCAAGTGTGCCATAATACCAGAGTGCCAGCAGTGTGTCATATACATTCCAGTGTGCCATAATACCAGAGTGCCAGCAGTGTGCCATACACATTCCAGTGTGCCATAACACCAGAGTGCCTGCAGTGTGCCATATACATTCCAGTGTGCCATAATAGAGTGCCAGCAGTGTGCCATACACATTCCAGTGTGCCATAATACCAGAGTGCCAACAGTGTGCCATAACACCAGAGTGCCAGCAGTGTGCCATACACATTCCAGTGTGCCATAATAGCAGAGTGCCAGCAGTGTGCCATACACATTTCAGTATGCCATACCAGAGTGCCAACAGTGTGCCATAACACCAGAGTGCCAGCAGTGTGCCATACACATTCCAGTATGCCATAATACCAGAGTGCCAGCAGTGTGCCATAATACCAGTGTGCCATATACATTCCAGTGTGCCATAATACCAGAGTGCCAGCAGTGTGCCATAATACCAGTGTGCCATATACATTCCAGTGTGCCATAATACCAGAGTACCAGCAGTGTGCCATATACATTCCAGTGTGCCATAATACCAGAGTGCCAGCAGTGTGCCATACACATTCCAGTGTGCCATAATACCAGAGTGTGAACAGTGTGTCATAACACCAGAGTGCCAGCAGTGTGCCATACACATTTCAGTGTGCCATAATACCAGAATGCCAGCAGTGTGCAATAATACCAGTGTGCCATAATACTGCTGCTGTCAAGGCTTCCCAAGAATTGTTGCTGCTCTCAGGGCTTCCCACGATCTTTGCTGTGGTCCAGGATGTGCCTCCTGGCACATAGCCCCGCGGCAGGCCCCCATGACTGACGACGAAGGTCCTATGACTGTCCTCACATGGCTCTGCCTCCCATGGGGGCATTTTTTAAAAAAAATTATTGAATGGCTTGAGACCAATGGTGCTTTCCCATTGGCTCAAGCAATTCAATTGCTCGCAGTGCCTCTCAGAGGCATTGAAGAGCGTAGATTCAGGAAGTAGGCAGCTCGCGTTCAGCTACGCAATTTGCGTAGGCTAGGCTGGCTCAGTGCTGTCGCTGCTGTCTGTGTAGTGAATCACACACACAACAGCCGGCAAACTGAAAGGAATAAAAAAAGCGGAGGATAGAGAAGGACGGCGAGGGAGCGTGGAGCAGGTGAGTATGAGAACTTGTTTGAATATAAAAATGTTATTTTACAGATTAAATACATTACAAACACAACAGCACAGCACATTAATTTACTGGAATGGCCGCCCCTGACTGCGCGTCCCTGGTTATAAGATCCCCCATACATATACACCAAATCCTAAATCCAAGCAGGTCAACGAGCTTCCTCTTAGGACAGAGAAACGTGTCCGAACGAGGCTGGACTTACTGATACAGTAACACAGTGACAGAAACAGAACAAACACAGTAACACACCGAGTAGCAAACAGAGTAACACACTGAGTAACATATGGAGTAACACATGGACTAACACACTGAGTAACACACAGAGTAACACACATAGTAACACACGGAGTAACACACGGAGTAACACACGGAGTAACACATGGAGTAACACACTGAGTAACACACAGAGTAACACACGGAGTAACACATGGACTAACACATGGAGTAACACACTGGGGGTTATTCATTCAGAGAGAGGTGAAAAGTAAACCAGGAGAATGAATGGAGAAGTGAAAATTCTAGCAGGGTTATTCAGAGAGAGGTGAAAACCAGGAGAATTGGCAGGAGATAAATAGGAGAATTTTTCTGGTTTGGCTGTTTTTTTTTTCAAAATATATTTATTAGAGATTGAAGCAATACAGCATAAAAGAAAGGAGATGACATGTAGTACAAAGAAATGACTTCCCCTGACGCATATGCATAGACAACTTCCAACAAAGTAATACGACTCGTTACAACCGTTAGCCATTCAGATTACTTTCCAGCGCTCTTGAATATGATGTCGGCAGCAGAGGCGGGTCTGTGAGCGAATTCGACAGAAACCATTCGGTGAATTGAAAGTCCTGTTTGATCCGGGACACAATGTTCTCAGGTAAATGATGGATAAAAGGCCCCCAAACTCCAAAAAAAAAAACCACCCTGTCTTCTTTATGAAGACTCACCTCCGCCCAATCATGTCTAAAGATAGAGTAGAACCTGGAGTAGAACATCGAGAACGAGGGGGGGGGGACCTCTATCCACTGGCCCAAAATGGCTTTCTTTGCGGACGCTGCAGTAATGCCTAAAAGCATTTTCTGAGCCCTGGATAATGGACCTGCTTCCTGATCAGAAAGAATGTTACATAACACCTAGACATGTGCATTTGTTTTAGTACTAAAACGATTTAGTCCGAATTTTGTAATAATTTAGTTTTCGTATGACTCAAGAGATATGAAACTGCTGAGTACGAAAAACGAAAGAAACTAAAATAAAATGCGCTACATTTTAGTTTCAGTCCTTTTTGTAATATTACATTGATGAGTGAAGGAGACCAGCAATGAAGAGCGCAACATCGCAAAGCTACAGAAAAGGTTTGTATGTGTAATCCTTCCCGACCCCTACCCGAAAATCTGACAGTGATAGAGCTCCAGAATACTCACTCGCAGCACAGACAGCCAGCACAGGAGAGGAAACCTTTACTTAACCCTTGCATGTCCATGAGGCAGACAAGATTATAAAAGCAGCTGGAGAAGGGCTGGATAGTAAAAACCCCTTTATAACAAGCAGCGCTAGGAGAAGAGAGGGACTTTATAAAATGTGTGTTTGTTTTCCCTAGATTTAAAGTGCTTTATTTTATTATAAAAATAAATTTGCACCAGTCATCTCTTCTCTGAGCTTTCAGACCGATTTACGTTAATATTTTCCCTCTCCCCTGCTTTTATATTCCTGTGTCTCCCCCACAGAGATACAAAGTTTAAGTAAAAGTTCCCTCTCCTGTGCTGGATAAGCATTGCATTCCGAAGTTTTGCACCCTCCACATGCCAATGCAGTAAGATGTTCTATACAGAGAGGGGCATTAATTAATGCAGGTGGATGTTGTATACATTATACAGAGAGGGGTATTAATTAATGCAGGAGGATGTTATCTACATTATACAGAGAGGGGTATTAATTAATGCAGGAGGATGTTATCTACATTATACAGAGAGGGGTATTAATTAATGCAGGAGGATGTTATCTACATTATACAGAGAGGGGTATTAATTAATGCAGGAGGATGTTATCTACATTATACAGAGAGGGGTATTAATTAATGCAGGAGGATGTTATCTACATTATACAGAGAGGGGTATTAATTAATGCAGGAGGATATTCTATACATTATACAGAGAGGAGCCTTTTTTGTTAGCCCTTTAAATCCAGTGGCTGTGAGCGCTGAGATCGGCTGCTTGTTATATTATCTCTCAGTACAATGTATCAGGCTCAGCTGTTACAGTAACTGACTGTAACAGCTCTCAGAGTTTCAGTAAAACAAGGAAATAATATTGTTCTAACCTCTTATATATAAAAATATTATTTACTAGTTTTACTGAAACTCTGAGCGCTGTGATGAGCAGCAGTCAGTTACTGTAACAGCTTTGCCTGACACATTGTGCTGAGAGTGAGTGATACTGTAACAAGCAGCGATCTCAGCCATCTGAGGAGCCACTACAATAGTAATTGTATCCACTGGTTTTCGGATGAATGAAATTAGTTTTCATACTAAAGAACTGAAAACAAATTTCTTTAGCAACTAAATAAATTGCATTTTAGGACTAATCCATTAGTTCAAAACGAAATTTTGTGCTGTGCACATGTCTAATAACACCCACTCTGGAGAGGTCGGCATTCCCAGGTTCAAAATTCGGGATCCGAATCTCCTAATGGTGTTCCAGAAAAGCCTAATGCGGGGGCACGACCACAGGCAATGAAAGAGATCCGCCTTATCTTGTGAACATGGTTTGGCTATTTTGACCTAGAATTTTAACTTCTCCAGTCATTCTCCTGGTTTTTACCTCTCTCTGAATAATCCTGACTGAGTAACACAGTTTGGTATATAGACAGGTTGGAAGATATATAGACAGGTAGGCATATAGACAGGATGGTAGGTACTGTATATAGACAGGTTGGAAGGTATATAGACAGGTTCGTAGTATATAGACATGTTGGTATATAGACAGGTTTGTATATAGACAGTTTGGTATATAGACAGGTTTGAAGGTAGACAGGTTGGTAGATATATAGACAGGTAGGTATATAGACAGGTAGGTAGGTATATAGACAAATAGGTAGGTATATAGACAGGTTGATAGGTATATAGACAGGTATATATAGACAGGTATATAGACAGGTAGGTAGGTAGGTATATAGACAGGTTGGTAGGTATATAGACAGGTAGGTATATAGACAGGTAGGTATATAGACAGGTAGGTAGGTATATAGACAGGTTGGTAGGTATATAGACAGGTAGGTATATAGACAGGTAGGTATATAGACAGGTAGGTAGGTATATAGACAGGTTGGTAGGTATATAGACAGGTAGGTATATAGACAGGTAGGTAGGTATATAGACAGGTTGGTAGGTATATAGACAGGTAGGTATATAGACAGGTAGGTATATAGACAGGTATATAGACAGGTAGGTAGGTATATAGACAGGTTGGTAGGTATATAGACAGGTAGGTAGGTATATAGACAGGTAGGTATATAGACAGGTAGGTATATAGACAGGTAGGTAGGTATATAGACAGGTTGGTAGGTATATAGACAGGTAGGTATATAGACAGGTATATAGACAGGTAGGTATATAGACAGGTAGGTAGGTATATAGACAGGTTGGTAGGTATATAGACAGGTAGGTATATAGACAGGTATATAGACAGGTAGGTATATAGACAGGTAGGTAGGTATATAGACAGGTAGGTAGGTATATAGACAGGTTGGTAGGTATATAGACAGGTAGGTATATAGACAGGTAGGTATATAGACAGGTAGGTAGGTATATAGACAGGTTGGTAGGTATATAGACAGGTAGGTATATAGACAGGTATATAGACAGGTAGGTATATAGACAGGTAGGTAGGTATATAAACAGGTTGGTAGGTATATAGACAGGTAGGTAGGTATATAGACAGGTAGGTATATAGACAGGTAGGTATATAGACAGGTTGGTAGGTATATAGACAGGTAGGTATATAGACAGGTAGGTATATAGACAGGTTGGTAGGTATATAGACAGGTAGGTAGGTATATAGACAGGTTGGTAGGTATATAGACAGGTAGGTAGGTATATAGACAGGTTGGTAGGTATATAGACAGGTAGGTAGGTATATAGACAGGTGGTAGGTATATAGACAGGTAGGTAAGTATATAGACAGTAAGTATATAGACAGTGTTTCCTCCCACGCCGATACATATATTATTCTATAGAAGCTGTTACATGGGGAAGATGAGGAGTTCTCTCTGCGAGTATAATTCCCTGGATCAGGACGTGCACCGGGTGGACGCGGTATTTGGGGCAGAGGGCCGGCGATGGAGGCTGTGATTGCTTTAGAAAGGAGGATTTCATGTGATAAACCAGGCAGTCTGCAAACCCGCTGTCCCTGAATGATCCCTGACAGCTGCTTCAGTTCAGCACCAGAACATAATCAGACAGCACCGCCACCCCGCAGGAAAGGACCAGGGTGTACCGGAACGGAGAAACCGAGGCTCTACCCTGACAGCAAGGCCTTGTGTAGTCTGAAGAGCTAGCAATCATTGTGACGACAGCTTATTACCCTTGCTGCTCCCACTGGGAGGCTATTCCATGTATCTACTACCCTTTCTATATTACTGTTACTGCCCCCACTGGGAGGCTATTCCATGTATCTACTACCCTTTCTATATCACTGTTACTGCCCCCACTGGGAGGCTATTCCGTGTATCTACCACCCTTTCTATATCACTGTTACTGCCCCCACTGGGAGGCTATTCCATGTATCTACTACCTTTTCTATATCACTGTTACTGCTCCACTGGGAGGCTATTCCATGTATCTACTACCCTTTCTATATCACTGTTACTGCCCCACTGGGAGGCTATTCATGTATCTACTACCTTTTCTATATCACTGTTACTGCCCCACTGGGAGGCTATTCCATGTATCTACTACCCTTTCTATATCACTGTTACTGCCCCCACTGGGAGGCTATTCCATGTATCTACTACCTTTTCTATATCACTGTTACTGCCCCCACTGGGAGGCTATTCCATTTATCTATTACCCTTTCTATATCACTGTTACTGCCCCCACTGGGAGACTATTCCCTGTATCTACTACCCTTTCTATATCACTGTTACTGCTCCCACTGGGAGGCTATTCCATGTATCTACTACCTTTTCTATAACTGTTACTGCCCCCACTGGGAGGATATTCCATGTATCTACTACCCATTCTATATCACTGTTACTGCCCCCACTGGGAGGCTATTCCATGTATCTACTACCCTTTCTATATCACTGTTACTGCCCCACTGGGAGGCTATTCCATGTATCTACTACCCTTTCTATATCACTGTTACTGCCCCACTGGGGGCTATTCCATGTATCTACTACCTTTTCTATATCACTGTTACTGCCCCACTGGGAGGCTATTCCATGTATCTACTACCCTTTCTATATCACTGTTACTGCCCCACTGGGAGGCTATTCCATGTATCTACTACCTTTTCTATATCACTGTTACTGCTCCCACTGGGAGGCTATTCCATGTATCTACTACCCTTTCTATATCACTGTTACTGCTCCCACTGGAAGGCTATTCCATGTATCTACTACCCTTTCTATAATCACTGTTACTGCCCCCACTGGGAGATATTCCATGTATCTACTACCCTTTCTATATCACTGTTACTGCTCCCACTGGGAGACTATTCCATGTATCTACTACCCTTTCTATATCACTGTTACTGTCCCCACTGGGAGGCTATTCCATGTATCTACTACCTTTTCTATATCACTGTTACTGCCCCACTGGGAGGCTATTCCATGTATCTACTACCCTTTCTATATCACTGTTACTGCCCCCACTGGGAGGCTATTCCATGTATCTACTACCTTTTCTATATCACTGTTACTGCTCCACTGGGAGGCTATTCCATGTATCTACTACCTTTTCTATATCACTGTTACTGCCCCACTGGGAGGCTATTCCATGTATCTACTACTTTTCTATATCACTGTTACTGCTCCGGGAGGCTATTCCATGTATCTACTACCTTTTCTATATCACTGTTACTGCCCCACTGGGAGGCTATTATGTATCTACTACCATTTCTATATCACTGTTACTGCTCCCACTGGGAGGTTATTCCATGTATCTACTACCCTTTCTATATCACTGTTACTGCTCCACTGGGAGGCTATTCCATGTATCTACTACCCTTTCTATATCACTGTTACTGCCCCCACTGGGAGGCTATTCCATATATCTACTACCATTTCTATATCACTGTCACTGCCCCACTGGAGAGGCTATTCCATGTATCTACTACCCTTTCTATATCACTGTTACTGCTCCCACTGGGAGGCTATTCCATGTATCTACTACCTTTTCTATATCACTGTTACTGCTCCCACTGGGAGGCTATTCCATGTATCTACTACCCTTTCTATATCACTGTTACTGCCCCCACTGGGAGGTTATTCCATGTATCTACTACCTTTTCTATATCATGTTACTGCTCCACTGGGAGGTTATTCCATGTATCTACTACCTTTTCTATATCACTGTTACCGCCCACTGGGAGGCTATTCCATATATCTACTACCATTTCTATATCACTGTCACTGCCCCACTGGGAGGCTATTCCATGTATCTACTACCCTTTCTATATCACTGTTACTGCTCCCACTGGGAGGCTATTCCATGTATCTACTACCCTTTCTATATCACTGTTACTGCTCCCACTGGGAGGCTATTCCATGTATCTACTACCCTTTCTATATCACTGTTACTGCCCCCACTGGGAGGTTATTCCATGTATCTACTACCCTTTCTATATCACTGTTACTGCTCCCACTGGGAGGTTATTCCATGTATCTACTACCCTTTCTATATCACTGTTACTGCTCCCACTGGGAGGCTATTCCATGTATCTACTACCCTTTATATATCACTGTTACTGCACCCACTGGGAGGATATTCCATGTATCTACTACCCTTTCTATATCACTGTTACTGCCCCCACTGGGAGGTTATTCCATGTATCTACTACCCTTTATATATCACAGTTATGTCTGCAAAAGGCGTAAAGGGAGGGGCTTAAGATGGACACTAGCAATGATATAACTGCAAACTTTACGGCTGCAAAGCATCATGGGAGAGGTAGCACAGCCCGCTATGTCACGTGCCGCTCTGCGCAGCGGAGTCATATATGTATGTTTTCTTTAAGGATGACAAAGCATCATGGGATTTCTACGCCCTCCAGGAGAGATTCTGATTGGAGGACCTGTCTCTGCGCCGGTGCATGGCTGTGTTGGCGCGGTGCAGCGGAGCCGGTTAATGCCCCATATGCAGCACGCTTATGTCTTAGCTTTAACCAGATTAACGTGTTGGGCGCGCTGCGAGCGAATGGGATTACAGCCTCAGATTAAAAATATAGCTAAAGGCAAGAGGAAATAAATTCTGCTTTAAACGCCGCCTCGGCTTCATCCTTTAATAGAGGCGGCGCGGTGCGGGCCTGGGCTGCAGCGACGCGCGGGAAACCAGGAAAGAAGAGAATCCGCCAGGATGGGAGCAAATCCACACCTTTACACACAATATAGGGATCACGTCCAGGATCGAGCGCCAGACGGCTCCGGGCAATATGGAGAATGAGGGGTGATGCCCCATCAGGGGAGGGGCACCAGAAAGAAAATGCCCAGAACTCAAAGGGCAAAAGCAATGACTGAAAGTAACAGGGGCAAAGAGCGGGCATGAAGAGAGCTTTAATATGGCAGGATACGGGCACCATGGCATAAAGACATATTAATATACCAGTATATGGGCACCATGGCATAAGGAGGGTATTCATATGACAGGATACGGGCACCATGGCATAAAAGGGGGTATTTATATGGCAGGATATGGGCACCATGGCATAAAGACATAAATATACCAGTATATGGGCACCATGGCATAAAGACATAAATATACCAGTATATGGGCACCATGGCATAAAAGGGGGTATTCATATGGCAGGATATGGGCACCATGGCATAAAGACATAAATATACCAGTATATGGGCACCATGGCATAAAAGGGGGTATTCATATGGCAGGATATGGGCACCATGGCATAAAAGGGGGTATTCATATGGCAGGATATGGGCACCATGGCATAAAAGGGGGCATTAATATGGCAGGATATGGGCACCATGGCATAAAGACATATTGATATACCAGAATATGGGCACCATGGCATAAGGGGGGTATACATATGGCAGGATATGGGCACCATAGCATAAATACATATTAATATACCAGTATATGGGCACCATGGAATAAGGGGGGTATCCATATGGCAGGATATGGGCACCATTCACATATGGGGGCATTAATATGGCAGGATATGGGCACCATGGTATAAAAGGGGGTATTTATATGGCAGGATACGGGCACCATGGCATAAAAGGGGGTATTCATATGGCAGGATACGGGCACCATGGCATAAAAGGGGGTATTCATATGGCAGGATACGGGCACCATGGCATAAAAGGGGGTATTCATATGGCAGGATGCGGGCACCATGGCAAAAGGGGGTATTAATATGGCAGGATGTGGGCACCATGGCATACAGGGGGTATTAATATGGCAGGATGTGGGCACCATGGCATAAGGGGGTATTAATATGGCAGGATGCGGGCACCATGGCATACAGGGGGTTCAGTGCCCATTCAGAGACACAACACTGAATTTCGGTAAATACATTAAGGGGATTATTCACTAAACTGTGAGGAATTACCACGGGAATATTGACTTTCTGATTCTGAATTATATGTGAGCGATTTTGCCTTAAAATTGACAATTCACACGTCAGCCCTATAGATGAATTCACAGTTTAGTGAATAAACCCCTTAATGCATAACCTGATAAAACCTCTACAAATTAACAGCGTCAACGCCGGAACGTTCAGAATCTTGCGCAGCTTCCCCCGCTGTGACGGCCGACCGAGGGGCCGACTAACTTACTGTGACTGGGGGGGGGGCTGCAAGAGTTAACCCTTTAAGGGTCGAATTGCACCTATTCTGTGATCGGCTTCCTGACGGCAGCGCGCACCTGATCAAGAAGCGAAACACTGGCCTGAAGAAGGCACCTGTCAATGAATGGGTTAATTTCAATGTCATTCTTTATAAAGTGTATAAAGTAGGACGTGCGTGACGCGTCGCAGGAAGCTGTGTGTGCGTCTGACGCGTGGGATTCCAGGCGGCACGCTATGGTGCAGTACGTGGAGAGAGGGGAGCAGCATGCTGGTGGTCTCCGGTGGTCCGTGACGCTGAGTGGTTGCCGCACTCGTCTCTGCGATTTTCTGCTAATAGCTTAATGTGTTTACGCGATGCTCTGCGCTGGCACCACCGATTATTATGACTGGCAACACAAACAATCCCCGCGCCAATCCTTTCCGCGTGCCGGTGCCCGCTGCAACCAGAGGAGCTGCACCGATTTATTTTCGGTTCTCTTTCAAGCGTGGCGCCCGTCCGAGCCCGGATTCCCGTAACGAGCGTCCACAGACACGTAGACACCGTGGCCGAGCCTCAAGCACAGCACGCGGAGATTTATTCCCCTCCTGTAACGCAAACCCCCCCATAAACTGAGGCGCTTTGGTGCAGCTGGTAAGACCAGTGCGGACGCATGGCGCAACGCGGTGATCCTCCCCCGGGCAGAGGACGCAGTGATCCTCCCCCGGGCAGAGGACGTAGTGATCCTCCCCCGGGCAGAGGACGCGGTGATCCTCCCCCGGGCAGATGACGCAGTGATCCTCCCCCGGGCAGAGGACGTAGTGATCCTCCCCCGGGCAGAGGACGCGTTGATCCTCCCCGGGCAGATGACGCAGTGATCCTCCCCCGGGCAGAGGACGTAGTGATCCTCCCCGGGCAGAGGACGCGGTGATCCTCCCCGGGCAGAGGACGCGGTGATCCTCCCCCGGGCAGAGGACGTAGTGATCCTCCCCCGGGCAGAGGACGTAGTGATCCTCCCCCGGGCAGAGGACGTAGTGATCCTCCCCCGGGCAGAGGACGCGGTGATCCTCCCCCGGGCAGATGACGCAGTGATCCTCCCCCGGGCAGAGGACGTAGTGATCCTCCCCCGGGCAGAGGACGCGGTGATCCTCCCCCGGGCAGAGGACGCGGTGATCCTCCCCCGGGCAGAGGACGCGGTGATCCTCCCCCGGGCAGAGGACACGGTGATCCTCCCCTGGCTGCATGCTGAAGGAAATGATAGGAAATAGTTCTCAGTGTCCTTCCGCTGGCCACATGGGATTGCTTACATTTGATCTCATAGGGGTAGTCCCGTGGACTACAGGAGACTCTTCCAGCAGTAGGGATGCCTCCTGTGTTAGATAGCGGCTCACTCGTAACAGAGCCGGTCATTGTGGGCTATGAATACTGTAACAGATCTCAGTCCCCCGACCGGGTCACATGTGTCAACGCTGCTTCCTTGCAGGACCCCCACCCCCCCCGTGCTCTCCCCAGCAGACTCTCGTGCCTTTCCCCAGCCCTTAGAAGAAGATTAAGACAAGTAACGAGCCTGCTAGCACCCCAGAAAGAACACAAGGCTGCAGATTTCCAGGTTTTCGGGATCAAAATTGAACTGACACAGTGAACACCTTTATTGAATATATAGGAGTCCAAGGAGGGGCCAATGTGACACGACACTCCGGCGTCTTACAGCACCACATCATAATCCCTCTCCTAGAAAAGGTGCTGCGTTCCCCATGTTCTTACGATTTTACTGCTCCTACTGCTTCTACCCCAAATGTCACAAAATACATTACCGGCCAGAAAAGGGCCCCCGGTGTAAACCTCACCTCAGCCGTTATGTACAAATCCGCAGGCTTTACCGGCTCCGGTGTGGTCACACCTAACTCCAAAACTAGCCCATACTACTACAAGCAGAATGATGAGGAGGAGGACAGCTCCTTTTATAACATCAGTATGTATATGTTTTGTACCTGTGTCTTTGTATCTGTGTGTATATATAGGTTTTGTCTATGTGTCTTTGTATCTGTGTGTATATATAGGTTTTGTCTCTGTGTCTTTGTATCTGTGTGTATATATATGTTTTGTCTATGTGTCTTTGTATCTGTGCGCAGTGGTGTATTTAGGTTTTGTGCTGCCCTAGGCCTGACTAAACTCATGCACCCCCCCAATTTAAATTTGAGGCACCCCTTCCTGTCAAGGGCACACCTCTTCCTGGTTAATCCCCACCCTTCCTCTTTAAGCTCCACCTTTTCCTCTTAGAGCTCCGCCTTTTCCTCTCTTTATATTAAAAGTGGATACCAAGTGCCTATTTGTATATTTTGTATACCATTTAAAATGTATCTATTGAGATAAATAAAATTATGAAATGTTTAAATTCAAGCATTTTTACAAAGAACAACCACGCATGTCAAGTAAACGGGATCACAGCCGCACTAATTGGTTGAACAATAAAAATCAAACAGAAACGTGCGCTGCATATGAGTGTATCACAGAGCTGCACAGAAATAAAACCCACAGAAATGGGCACTGTGTATGAGCATATCAGAGCTGCACAGCAATAAATCCCACAGAAATGTGCAGTTGTCATGGTGGCAGTACCACCAGGCACGCACCACCCTATCCTTGCCCTCCGATCCTTGGAAGTGGTCGGTCTGTATATATATCCCTAAGAATATAACTCGCAGCAAGGTGAGGACCAGGTTCCTGAGAGAAGCCCCTATGGGCAGAGATGCACTGTAACCGGCAAGGACAGATGAAAGCAACACAGGGTTAACAAAAGACCTCTGTACGGCAATACCAAAGATTCCCTGCACTGAAAGGCCGGTCTTTAGGATAGCCGGATCTAATCTAAAGGAAAGTATTACCTTGAAGCCGTACAGAGTCTTTTGTTGTATACAGATGACAGGGTTTCCTGGAAACGGTACAGACAAGGAATATAATATAGAGGAGTCACATAGAGGAAAGCCAAAGGTCATAACCAGAGAGAGTACGTCATACAGCATATAGGAATAGGAACCAGAAGGGAAGTCAGCCAAGCCAAAAATCAGTAACCGGGGAATCAGAATGGAACATAAACAGCAAACCAAAATACAGAAATAGACAGAACAAAATACACAGAAGGAACTGACATAAACTGGAACAGAAATAACAGAGGCAAAAACTGAACAAGGATGAACAAACGGAGGATATCAGGAACACAGCAAGGAGCTCTCAGGACACAGGATGCAAGGAGACCAGGCAAAGTAAAATGACCCAGCAATGTACTATAGGTACATTGCTCTAATATAGGCTGGGGAATCAAGGCAAGGGTAAACAGGTGAGCAGCACACAGAACACCAATTAACCCCTGGGAGGCCACCCAGGAATTGGCAGCAACAGAAACACAATGGAAAAAACACAATATACAAATACAGAGGGCAGGAAGACAGGGTTGGAACGTAGGAACGTGACAGCAGTGTGTATGAGCATATCACAGAACTGCACAGCAATAAAACTCACAGTAATGTGCAGTGTGTATGAGTGAATCCCAGAGCTCCAGGGCAATAAAACTCACAGTAATATGCAGGGTGTATCACAGAATCCACAGCAATAAAACTCCCAGCAATGCAATATGCAGTGTGTATGAGTGTTTCAGAATCCACAGCAATAAAAATTCCAGCAATGCAATGTTTTGTTTTCAAATATTTTTTTGGCAAGATTCCCCCCCCTTTTTTTTTTAATAGCAGTTTTTCTTTTTTCTGTAACAGAACTTTTTATTATCAATCATAGAATCTTATATGTAAATTCCAGACATTTTCGTTCAGTAGTTCTTTTGAAAACAGCAGGCCACGGGTTTGCGGTGGCAGCATTCAGCGGCCGACTCCATGCACTTTGGGGACCCTGCAGTGAATGGTGAATTCACTGCAGGGTGGGGAAATTTTATTCCCCGAAGTGCAGGGAACTACAGAACACCAAAAAGTTGGCGTCATTTCGGTGCTCTGTGAGTAACCCATTTAGTGGTGAGGTTTAAAAAATTAGGGGTGGGGCCACCCGGTGCGGGCCGCCGCCCCCTGGAAAGTGCCGGTCTAGGCCAAAATACACCACTGTCTGTGTGTATAATATATATGTTTTGTCTATGTGTCTTTGTAACTGTGTGTATATATAGGTTTTGTCTGTGTCTTTTTATCTGTGTGTATATATATGTTTTGTCTCTGTCTTTGTATCTGTGTGTATATATGTTCCTTATGTATCTCTATTATGTTTGTACTTCCACATTGTAAAGCGCTGCAGAATCTGTTGGCGCTTTATAAATGATTATAACTACAGTTGTGTTCAAAATGATTCAACCCCCAATGCTGTAAAGGGTTTTAGGGAATTTAGTGACATTTGTAATTGTATTCAGAATGAAATCCTACAAGGACTTTTTAAAGAACCATATGCAACTAAAATGACATCAATTGGTTTTGTAATACAGTAGTAAATGTTTCTTTTGTGAATTCTTCATTGACACAATTATTCAACCCCTTAAAGACTACCACTCTGAAGAGCAGAGGTTCATTCAAGTGTTTTCAATCAGGTATTGAAAACACCTGTGGATGTCACGGAGCAGCAATAAAGCATAATAAGCACCAATTAGGCAGCTTTAAAATGACTGTGATACTCAGCTCCTTCTAGACATTTACTGGTGTGGTTACAAACATGGTGAAGTCAAGAGAATGGTCCAGGAAGACAAGAGAAGAGGTGATTACTCTTCACAGGAAGGGCAATGGCTATAAGAAGATTGCAAAGATGTTAAACATACCAAGAGAGACCATAGGAAGCATCATTCACAAATTCAAGGCAAAGGGCACTGTTGAAACGCTACCTGGTCGTGGCAGAAAGAAGATGCTGACTTCGACTGCTGTGCGCTACCTGAAGCGTAGAGTGGAGAAAAGTCCCCGTGTGACTGCTGAGGAACTGAGAAAAGATTTGTCAGATGTGGGTACTGAAGTTTCAGCTCAGACAATACGGCGCACACTGCGTAATGAAGGCCTCCATGCCAGAACTCCCAGGTGCACCCCCTTGCTGTCTCCAAAGAATAAGAAGAGTCGACTGCAGTATGCCAAAAGTCATGTGGACAAACCACAGAAGTTTTGGGATAGTGTTCTGTGGACTGATGAAACAAAATTAGAACTGTTTGGGCCCATGGATCAACGCTATGTTTGGAGGAGGAAGAACAAGGCCTATGAAGAAAAGAACACCTTGCCTACTGTGAAGCATGGCGGGGGGTCGATCATGCTTTGGGCCTGTTTTGCTTCTGCGGTTACAGGGAAGCTTCAGCGTGTGCAAGGTACCATGAATTCTCTTCAGTACCAGGAGATATTGGATGACAATGTGATGCAGTCCGTCACAAACCTGAGGCTTGGGAGACGTTGGACCTTTCAACAGGACAATGACCCCAAGCATACCTCCAAGTCCACTAGAGCATGGTTGCAGATTAAAGGCTGGAACATTTTGGAGTGGCCATCGCAGTCACCTGACTTAAATCCGATTGAGAACCTCTGGTGGGACTTAAAGAAAGCAGTTGCAGTGCGCAAGCCTAAGAATGTGACTGAACTGGAGGCTTTTGCCCATGACGAATGGGCGAAGATACCCGTAGATGGCTGCAAGACACTTGTGTCAAGCTATGCTTCACGTTTAAAAGCTGTTATAACTGTAAAAGGATGTTGCACTAAGTACTAAGATTGAATGTCACTTGGGGGTTGAATAAAACTGATAATGATGTGAGCACAGAAAAGACATTTGTGGTTATTTCATTATAAATGTTATGTTATATTTGTCTGACCTACACGTGCCTCTTTGATTTAATTGTAAGCAAGATGACTGAATGATCAAAATCAATGTCAAACTGGCCAAAACACTCAATTTCAGTGGGGGTTGAATAATTTTGAACACAACTGTATATACAATTACACAAACAAACATATTAATTCATATATACACGCGCACATACAGACACGTACAAATATACTCACATCCATACATATATACACAGATATACACTCGCACAAACACATATACATTCACACATATATAAACATATACACACACAGTGTTGGCACCCCGAGCTGGTTGTCCCTGTGCCGTCACAGAGGGTGGGTTTAGTGTTGTTGGTTGCAGGAGGACAGGATTAAAGGAGCTCATAGTCAGAATTGCAATTAATGGCTCTCAATAGAAATGTATGCCGGTGTTTACCGGAGAGATATTGTTATGCGCGCGGCAGATTAAATCTAATCACTCCGCATCCGGTTTGTTTTTTAGCCGTCAGTAATGATTGATTCTTGGGGGATTAATGTTTAAATTATTAGGGTATGTGTGCGGACCCGAGCGCATTTATCCTGAGCTGAACCCTGCGCCGGGACCTGAATCCAAACTCCGGCTCAGAGCAGCCGGGCTTCACCAGGGATCTCCCTGCTTCATTTAGGTCTGTTTGAAGGGGTTAAAAATGATACCTACAAATGACAGCTTCACATCTGTCAATGCCACTTCCTTGCCGGACCCCCACCCCCCGCGCTCTCCCCAGGAAGACTCTCATGACATCCTCCAGTACTCAGATGAAGCTTAAGGACCGTGACACATAGAGAGCCTGCTAGCATCCCCCAGAAATAAGACGAGGCTGTATATCTGGAACCTTTAAGGGTTAAAATGGAAGTTATTTTATCGGGGACAGGCACAGCTATTTATACGGTCAAACACGGGTTATTTACAAATTCAAAACCACTCCTAGAAGAAGCTGTGGGAGTTTCTCATGTTACCGAGGACAGATAATTTAATAAGCATTTGCTCAACATTCCTAGATGAGACAGGACAATGACAATTGTTGATGGTAACAGATTACCGCCTAAAACAGCAGACAATGGGGCAGTGTTTGCCTGACAAAGCAGATCAACAAACTACTGAAATAAGAACAGATATTAACACATAATCGAGAGCAATCCTATCAGCAAATAACACATATCTATGTTAATGCATGGCTGTGTGTACATGTAGATATGTGTACGCCTTTCTCTACACAAATACCTGTCTACGCTGTATGTTCACATCTGTGTCTTTTCTTGAATTTTCGAACTAACAATCCTGCATTATCACCTGTTACTATGTACATTTGCCAGAGATCACCTTTTACCATATACCTGTGTCAGTGATCCTCTGATACTATGTATCTCAAAATACATAGTTACAGATAATCTCAAGCAGAGATACATAGTAACGTGTAATCTCAGGGAGAGATACATAGTTACAGGTAATCTCAGGCAATGATACATAGTTACAGGTAATCTTAGGCAGAGATACATAGTTACAGGTAATCCCAGGCAGAGATACAGAGTAACATATAATCTCAGGCAGAGATACATAGTTACAGGTAATCTCAGGTAGAGATACATAGTAACAGGTAATCTCAGGCAGAGATACATAGTAACAGGTAATCCCAGGCAGAGACACATATTAAGAGGTAATCCCAGGCAGAGATACAGAGTAACATGTAATCCCAGGCAGAGATACAGAGTAACAGGTAATCCCAGGCAGAGATACATAGTTACAGGTAATCCCAGGCAGAGATACAGAGTAACATGTAATCTCAGGCAGATATACAGAGTAACAGGTAATCCCAGGCAGAGATACAGAGTAACAGGTAATCTCAGGCAGAGATACATAGTAACAGATAATCTCAGGGGAGATACAGAGTAACAGATAATCTCAGGGAGACATACAGAGTAACAGATAATCTCAGGCAGAGATACAGAGTAACATGTAATCTCAGGCAGATATACATAGTTACAGGTAATCCCAGGCAGAGATACAGAGTAACAGGTAATCTCAGGGATAGATAGAGTAACAGATAATCACAGGGAGACATACAGAGTAACAGGTAATCCCAGGCAGAGATGCAGAGTAACATATAATCACAGGCAGAGATACAGAGTAACAGATAATCTCAGGCAGAGATACATAGTAACAGAAAATCTCAGGCAGAGATACATAGTAACAGATAATCTCAGGGAGATACAGAGTAACAGATAATCACAGGCAGAGATACAGAGTAACAGATAATCACAGGCAGAGATACAGAGTAACAGATAATCACAGGCAGAGATACAGAGTAACAGATAATCACAGGGAGAGATACAGAGTAACAGATAATCACAGGCAGAGATACAGAGTAACAGATAGTGTCCGGCACAGATACAGAGTATCAGGTAATCCCAGGCAGAGATATATAGTATCAGAGGATCCCTGGCAAAGTACATAGTAATAGATGATAATTCAGAATTGTTAGTTAGAAAATTCAAGTGAAGACACAGCATAGACAGGTATTTGTGTAGAGAAAGGCACACACATATCTACGTGTACACACAGCCATGCATTAACACAGGTATGTAGGAATAGGCAGTCATTTGGAAAGGTTTGCAGTAATAAACATGGAAGGACTCTGAGCAGATCAATCACAATTTAAGGTTCTAAACTTCGAAAATTCTGCTTTCATCTTCAGGAAAAGATACTTTAGTGTGAAAAAGAGTTAAAAATATCGAGGGCCATATCTATGTAACCCCACTTCCTCCATAATGTAGGCGTGGCACATTCCTCACAAACAATGCGGCATTCCATTCTCATAAATGAGTCACATTTCATTGTCATGACTCCAAAAGGGACATAGCAATAAAATTCACAGTAATGTGTGGTGTATATGAGAGTATCACAGAGCTCCACAGCAATAAAACTCACAGTAAGGCGCAGTAGGTATGAGAGTATCACAGAGCTCCACATCAATACAACTCATAGTAAGGTGCAGCGTGTATGAGCGTATCACAGAGCTCCACAGCAATAAAAATCACAGTAATGTGCGGTGTGTATGAGCGTATCACAGAGCTCCACAGCAATAAAACTCACAGTAATGTGTGGTCTGTATGAGCGTATCACAGAGCTCCACAGCAATACAAGTCACAGTAAGGCGCAGTAGGTATGAGAGTATCACAGAGCTCCACAGCAATACAACTCACAGTAAGGTGCAGTGTGTATGAGCGTATCACAGAGCTCCACAGCAATAAAAATCACAGTAATGTGCGGTGTGTATGAGCGTATCACAGAGCTCCACAGCAATAAAACTCACAGTAATGTGTGGTCTGTATGAGCGTATCACAGAGCTCCACAGCAATACAAGTCACAGTAATGTGTGGTGTGTATGAGCATATCACAGAGCTCCACAGCAATAAAACTAACAGTAATGTGTGGTGTGTATGAGCGTATCACAGAGCTCCACAGCAATAAAAGTAATGGGCGGTGTGTATGAGCGTATTACAGAGCTGCACAGCAATAAAACTCACAGTAATGTGCAGTGTGTATGAGCTTATCACAGAGCTCCACAGCAAAAAAACCTCACAGTAATGTGCGGTGTGTATGAGCTTATCACAGAGCTCCACAGCAATAAAACTCACAGTAATGTGCCGTGTGTATGAGCTTATCACAGAGCTCCACAGCAATAAAACTCACAGTAATGTGTGGTCTGTATGAGCGTATCACAGAGCTCCACAGCAATAAAACTCACAGTAATGTGTGGTCTGTATGAGCGTATCACAGAGCTCCACAGCAATAAAAGTAATGGGCGGTGTGTATGAGCTTATCACAGAGCTCCACAGCAATAAAACTCACAGTAATGTGCGGTGTGTATGAGCGTATCACAGAGCTCCACAGCAATAAAACTCACAGTAATGTGCAGTGTGTATGAGCTTATCACAGAGCTCCACAGCAATAAAACTCACAGTAATGTGCGGTGTGTATGAGCGTATCACAGAGCTCCACAGCATTAAAAGTAATGGGTGGTGTGTGTAATAAGAGTCATCTAACATAGTCTGCCGTGTTCCTCATTCTCACATAATGCCCCTCTTTATCCCAGTAAAACGGAGTTTTGGTTCCCATAATGCTCGCTGCTGCCAGTCATGTGACATGCAAACGCAGATTTGAGTCCTTGGCACAACCTTAGAGCGGATGTAAATGTAACCTTCAGACCTGTCCCCGTTTGCACCGCTGCGCTTTTTAATTTATGATCTATATCATTGCAACTATAAAAGGCAGCGCGCAGATAAGCCGGTGTTTGTCATCTGGCATTAATTGTGTGTGTGCGTGGAGGCGATAAAGGAGGCGATAGAAAAGCAGAAAGAAAAGGGTGTGAGGGGGATCAGTGATTAGTCAAGACAAAAGGAGACAAAATAGAGAAAGAGCTGTCCTAGAAAACACAGGCAGCTTCATCACTTATATACTGAGTATCAATGGTTTCTGGGGACTGAATATACACTGTAAGGCGAGGGTTAATAAATTCCAAAAGTCACACAGTATACAAGTAAGGGGAGTATTATATATATATATATATATATATATATATCAAATAATGCACATTATACACAGTAAGGAGAGGGTTAATATATCCTTAATATTGCACATTATACACAGTGAGGAAAGGGTTAATATATTTATAATATTGCACATTATACACAGTGAGGAAAGAGTTAATATATTTATAATATGGCACATTATACACAGTGATGAAAGGGTTAATATATTCCTAATATTACACAATATACACAGTAAGAGGAGGGTTAATATATCCCACATGTTTTACATAGTAAGGAGAGGGTTAATATATTCCTAATATTGCACATTGCACAGAGTAAGGAGAGAGTTAATATATTCCTAATATTGCACATTGCCAGAGTAAGGAGAGGGTTAATATATTCCTAATATTGCACATTGCCAGAGTAAGGAGAGGGTTAATATATCCCTAATATTAAGGTTATACATAGTAAGGAGAGGGTTAATATATCCCTAATATTAAGGTTATACATAGTAAGGAGAGGGTTAATATATTCCTAATATTACAGGTTATACATAGTATAATTAATTATAGGTTAATATATGCCTAATAGTATAGATAATGTCATGTGAAGTAGAGGGTTAATACATTCCTCATATTACACAATATACACAGGATTATATAAACCCTCTCCTTACTAATATTACACATTATTTTACGTCACGTTACAGATTATGTTATGGGAAGGAGATGGTTAATGCATTCCTCACGTCACGTTAGTTACAGATGATGTTATGGGAAGGAGAGGGTTAATGTATTCCTCATGTCACGTTACAGATTATGTTATGGGAAGGAGATGGTTAATGCATTCCTCACGTCACGTTAGTTACAGATGATGTTATGGGAAGGAGAGGGTTAATGTATTCCTCATGTCACGTTACAGATGATGTTATGGGAAGGAGAGGGTTAATGTATTCCTCAGGTCATGTTACAGATCATGTTATGGGAAGGAGAGGGTTAATGCATTACTCACGTCATGTTACAGATCATGTTATGGTAAGGAGAGGGTCAATGTATTCCTCACGTCACGTTACAGATCATGTTATGGTAAGGAGAGGGTTAATGTATTCCTCATGTCACGTTACAGATCATGCTATGGGAAGGAGAGGGTTAATGTATTCCTCACGTTACGTTACAGATGATGTTATGGGAAGGAGAGGGTTAATGTATTCCTCGCGTCACGTTACAGACGATGTTATAGGACACAGCAGTAAAACTCACAGTAATGTGCAGTGTGTATGAGCGTATCACAGAGCTCCACAGCAATAAAGCTCACAGTAATGTGCAGTGTGTATGAGAGTATCACAGAGCTCCACAGCAATAAAGCTCACAGTAATGTGCGGTGTGTATAAGAGTATCACAGCGCTCCACAGCAATAAAGCTCACAGTAATGTGCAGTGTGTATGAGAGTATCACAGAGCTCCACAACAATAAAGCTCACAGTAATGTGCGGTGTGTATAAGAGTATCACAGCGCTCCACAGCAATAAAGCTCACAGTAATGTGCAGTGTGTATGAGAGTATCACAGAACTCCACATTTCTATGGAAGAAAAATCCAACACCGGCCGGCGAACTAGCTGCAAACAGTGTAACTCCGGCACCACTGCTGTTCTTCAGTAAAATGCAGAATCTGCGCTCCGCGTGTAACACCGGGGATAACGCCGGCGGAGATTATGTTGGCATATATCCTGAATAACTTTATTTGGAAGAATTTACACACGAGAAGACGACACACCACACAGCAATCTGGAGCGGCAGCTCCACGAAAGGTGGATTCAATGCAGTTTCTCCGCTCTTGATCCACCATAGTTCACTAGAGGTAAAACCACGGCGATGTCTCGCTACAAACAGTATCAGGGTTACTCAAAGAGAATCGAAAAGTCACTGCACGTTCGGTGACTTTTCATTCTCTTGAATTCGGTGCGATTTGGCGATCCCATTTCGGCGACCCTGCGGTGTATTCAGCAAGCACCACAGGGCCGTCGAAGCGCAGGGAAAACCTGCCGCAAACCCGACGAAAAGTCACCGCAAAAACCCGGAGAACGCACACCAAAACCCAAAGAAACATCTGGATTAACGCCGCCGAAGACGCCGGAAAAACCCGAGCAGGAGGCGATCACACGCAGCGAAGCCACCGGAAAAAGCCGACACCGCAGACGAGTGAAGTGAATAAATTAGAAAAACAGTTTGTATGAATGTTTGAAAAGTGAAACACTGTTTGCAAAGAAACTACTGAGCGAAAATATCTGAAATTTACATATAAAATCCAATGAATGATAATAAAGAGGGAAGTTACAGAAAAAATAAGTTTAAAAAAAATCTGACTTTTTTAAAAAAGAAAAAATCCAGAAAAATGCTTAAAATTTCCTAAAAAATCTATAAATAAAGAGACTTTTTGCTGCAGAATTTCATAATGAACAGTTTATTAGATATTGAATTAAAACGGGAATATTTTTAACATTGAAGCCTATGGGATTCTCCTGAATAAATTTGCCGAATTAAACCACCGAATGGCAGTGCATTAGGGGAACCTTTCACTGCTGGTTTGTGTTCTCTGAATAGACGAAGCAGTGCTTTTTCATGGGGATTTCACTGCCCTCGAACAGGCCCCGAACAGGCACCGTATGTGCAGGCAATTCGCCAGGATTTGGCGAATTGCCTGCTCTCTGGATAGCCGAATGGCCAGGAAAGGTAACTGATTTTCAGCATTCGGTTACCTTTCTCCAGCCATTCGGATCTCTTTGAATAACCCTGTAGGATCGGGACCCACTCACAACTTTTTTTGGGTGTCAACTTTATGTAGCCAATCGGATCCCCGAGTCCATGGTATGCCAGGCTGCGAGACTCCCAGCCGGAATCCCCTATCACCCTATTTGAGCCGGTGATCCAATCTGAATCGTGTGGTATTTGGTATCAATCAATACCAAGCCCCGCTCCGATACTAGGCGGCCTGCCCGGCGGCTCGGCCACTAAATAATGCCTTGGCATTCACCATGGTGTTTTCCCTGGTTGCTCGCAGGAATACGGGTGAGAGCAGAGGCGCCCGGTGCTGTACTCAAAGCTGCACTATCAAATTTGGGCGTAGTCTTCGGCAATCTCTGTAACCACCGCCTACACAACCTCCCCATGTGGGGCGTACGGGCGGCATTTATGGAGACTGCTGAAGGCTTTGCACGGGTTTTACTTTGCATGAATGTCAATACAGCACTGATCGCCTCTGCTCTCACCCACAGCGTCTTCCAGCCGGCAAGCAGGGAAAGCACCGCGGTGAATGCCAAGGCTCCAGCATGTATTTTAGCAGCCGAGCTGCCAGCCCGGCCGTGTATTGCCCGGTATCAGATTGGAACTTGGTAATGATTGATTCTGAATACTGCACGGTACGGACTGGATCGGCGGCTCAAATAGGGCCATCCTTAAAAAGCGCCATTCTTTTTTCCAACGAAGGCGCGGGGCTTACTCATCTGAGTGGAGGGTGATGTCCACCAGTGGCCTGCCATCATTCAGCAGAGGAGTGGAGCTTACCCCACTGAGTGGGGGGTGATGTCCACCGGTGGCCTGTCATCTTTCAGCGGAGGAACAATGCTTATCCCACGGAGTGGAGGAGTGATGCTTACCCTGCGGAGTGGAGGGTGATGTCCTCCGGTGGCCTGTCACCTCTCAGTGGAGGAGTGATGCTTACTAGGGATGAGTCGAACACCACCCGAGTTCGGTTCGGATCCGAACCCAAACTTTCCAAATGTTCGAAATCCGAACCCGAACTCGAACTCAATACAAGTCAATGGGGCTGAAAATTCGTTTTTTTAGAGTGCCCTCCAAGAGGGCATATATGCTAGATATTTGCCATAAAAGGTGTATGGGGGTCCGGGTAGTGCCCTGGGGGACAGGAAACAAGGACAAAAAGTAAAAAAAAAACGTTTTTAAAGGGACAGTGAGTTTTCCATGAAATAAGGGTTAAAAATAAAAACAAAAAATTCCTTCAAATATCGTGCCTAGGAGGTCCCCATAACCTGCCCGTGAAGTGGCGGATTTCTAGGATGTATAGAAACATTTAAAAACAAAAAAATGACATTTCAAATGACGGTAAATGCTTTTCCTTTAATCTATCCATAAACAACTGCTTGGGGCGGCAGCCTGTATCAAAAGAGGAGACATTTTCGGACACGCAGAAAAAGTTTAGTGATTTTTTGGGCTAAATTATTGTGAAACTTATGAAGGCTTTGGATGAAAGTAACAATAGGTGCTTTAAGGCTGGGGTCAGACTAGCGCACTTTTAACGTGCGTTTAGGCGCACTTAATCACGGCCGCACTAGCAGAAAATGACACGCAATGACGGCCAATATACGAAGTACGGCCGCACGAAAGTCCGGCCGTGCAACGCAAGTGGAAAATTAACGCATTTTTTCGAGAACGCTGAACCGCTAATACTGACGTACAGAGTGCGCTGCGTCTGCATAGCGGCGTGTATGCATGATTAGGAGACGTCAGACGCTGCTCATATCCGGCCAACATAACGTCCAGACACCCAAAGTTTCCTGGTTTGGATCCGTAAAAAATCACGCACAAAAATGTGCATCGTATGACCGTTTAAGCGCTTTCCGTGAAAAAACACCTCAATGCGTTCGGACGCACTTTTTGCCGTTCGCTGCGAAAAATGCGTTCGTTTGACCCTAGCCTAAAATTGGGCCTTTAGCGTCGGCAACAGTGCCGTCACACAGTAACCCCTCTGAGGATATGAATCTGATACAGGCGTCAGTGGCAGTGCAGCCAAATATTGTGCCATTGGTGCCAGGTCAGCAAGTATCATCATACAGTAACCCCTCTGTGGTATTGTGGAAGAGTGCAGGGGTGGACCATGTGGTCAGGGCCGGTGCTAGACTATTTTGCGCCCTAGGCAAGACCAGCTACTTGCACCCCCCCAAAAAAAAATGACACAACATGAAACTGCTAAATTTCTTTTTACTTAAGAATAAAGTTTGAAAAGCACCAATGGTAAAGGTAAAATAAATATAAATAAACTGTATTAAAATTTTAAATTAACTCTATTAACCACTTCAATGCTAAGGACGCGCTCAGCGCGTCCTCAGCATTACCGCTGGTGTGCTGAGGACGCGCTGAGCGCGTCCTCACATTGGGGTCAGCGTTCGGCCGGGTTCCGGCCGATCGCTGGCCCCTCCGGTGCGGGCTGACATCCTGGATGTCAGCCCGGCATCCGGACCAGCAGCCGCCATTATTAGGTGTCATCGCGGGGGCGCGATGACACCTAATTCAGGCGCCCCCCCCGCATGTGCGGAGGAGGCGCCTGAAAGGGAGGGGGGGGAGGTCCTTCGGACCTCTCTCCCTCCCGATCGGCGGCGCACAGGGGTTAAACCCAGGCATCATTTGGAAGGGCACAGCCTGCCCTTCCAAATGATGCCTGACATTAACCCCTGGGGAGCTGGATCGCAAATCGGCGCTGAAAAGCGCCGATTCGCGATCCTTCCCGGGAGCTGGCCGACATCTTGGATGTCGGCCAAGCCTCCGGGAACTCCCCCAGAGGACTGGCGTCATCGTGCGTAGCACGATGACGCCAGTCCTACAGTTAACCCCTAACTGCCACCAACTGTGGAGATAGGAGTTCCAATGAACTCCCTATCTCCCGATCCGTGGCAGCTAGGGGTTAAATTTTTAATATCGTTGGATCGGCCAGAGCATGGCCGTTCCAACGATACCAAACATGAAAGTTAAAAATGTTGTTAAAAAAAAAAAAAAAATAAAACTAAAAAAAATTAAAAAAAAAAAAATTAAAAAAAAAAAAATAAACACTTTTTTCTTTTTTGGGGTTTGTTAATGCAGCAATATTGTTCCCATTTCAATTATAATGTGAACAATGATGCTGCACTAACGATTTTGTTGTTGCGTGCGTTTGTTAAAAATAGTGTCATTTTCCCCAAAAAAAAAAAGGAACGAGACCCCATCTCTAATTTTTTTAACAAGCGCACCCCATACAAAATATAACCGCAATTGCTCGCATGTTAAAATGTGGAAAAAAACACTTTACACGTTGTAAATTATTGAAAATACATATTTTATTGCATTTTTTTGTTATAATATACAGACATGACATAACGTATACATATAATAATGACATATTATGAATCTACCGAGTCTGACGGAAAGAACGATATATAATATGTCGGTGCATATAACTAAAATAAGCCTTCAAAACACGTTTAAACATGATGCGCAAAACAGGTAAAAAATGACCTCAGCACAGGGGCGGGAAAAGCCTCAGCAGCGAAAGGGTTAAACTAATTAAAATTAACTGTATTGAACAAATATAAATTAACGAAAAAAATAAGAGTTGTCACGTAAGTTTCAATTTCAGACACATCAAAATTTCACTTTGCGTGCCTTATCCTTTGCAAATTTTCATCATGCGTATATATATATATTGCCCAGGCCAATCCCCTGGTGGAGATAGGGGGTTTATTTGAACCCCGATATCTCCAGGCATCTAGTGGGTCATGGAAGGTGTCAATCAAAAGGCCTGAGCATGGCCTTTCGAATGATACCCAACATGACCAGGTATAAAGTAAAAAAACTAAAAAAAAAAAAAAAAAATGTATTTTTTTTGTGTGTTATTTTTATTAATGCAGCAATATTGTTCACATTGCAATTATAATGTGAACGATGATGCACTAATGATTTTTTTCTATGGGGTGTGTTTGCTATAAATCACGTAATTCCCCCCACGAAATGTAACAAGTCCCCATTTCTAATTTTTGTACAAGCGCAGCCCATAGAAAACATAACCGCAGACGCTCATGTGCTAAAATGTGAAAAAAAAAAAACACTTTACACACTGCAGATGATTAAAAATTCAATTTTATTGCATTTTTTTCATAATATACAGCCAGGACAGGACGTATAAAAATTATATATTATGAATCTGCGGAGTCTGCCGGAAAGAACGATATCTAAAATGTCAGTTATTTAACAAAATGTGGCTTCAAAATCGCGTTTAAACATGATGAGCGAAAGCGGTAAAAATGAGCTGAGCACACAGCAGTGAAATGCAGCATATTAGAAGTTTTAGGAGGGAAACTAACACTTCTCAAATCTCAATCAGAAGCAGACACCACCCCACCCCCTCAGTATAGTCTACAATGTATCAAATTGATTAGACCAGACTAAAAACACCTGTTATGCCATTTGAAAAACACAGGTCATTTAGAGTTAAGAATCTTTGCACGTACACATTAGTTTTTAATTCAATATCTAATAAACCGTTGCTTATAATATTCTGCAGTAAAGAGTCTCTTTATTTCTAGATTTTATAGTATTTTTTTAAGCATTTTCTATACTTTTTTCAAAATTTCTTTTTTTTTTGCGAACTCGAACCGAACACACCCAAAAAGTTCGAAGTTCACGAAATTTCGAACGACCACCGTTCAGTTCGAACTCCGAACTGATCGAACCGAACAGCTCATCCCTAATGCTTACCCCGCGGAGTAGAGGGTGATGTCCTCCGGTGGCCTGTCACCTCTCAGTGGAGGAGCGATACTTACCCTGCGGAGTGGAGGGTGATGTCCTCCGGTGGCCTGTCACCTCTCAGTGGAGGAGTGATGCTTACCCCGCGGATTGGAGGGTGATGTCCTGCGGTGGCCTGTCACCTCTCAGTGGAGGAGTGATGCTTACCCCGCGGAGTAGAGGGTGATGTCCTCCGGTGGCCTGCCATCTCTCAGTGGAGGAGTGATGCTTACCCCGCGGAGTGGAGGGTGATGTCCTACGGTGGCCTGCCACCTCTCAGTGGAGGAAGATGCTTACCCCGTGGAGTAGAGGGTGATGTCCCTTGGTGGCCTGCCACCTCTCAGTGGAGGAACGATGCTTACCCTGCAGAGTGGAGGGTGATATCCTCCGGTGGCCTGCCACCTCTCAGTGGAGGAGCGATGCTTACCCTGCGGAGTGGAGGGTGATGTCCTTCGGTGGCCTGCCATCTCTCAATGGAGGAGCGATGCTTACCCTGCAGAGTGGAGGGTGATGTCCTCTGGTGACCTGCCAGCTCTCAGTGGAGGAGCGATGCTTACCCCGCGGAGTGGAGGGTGATGTCCTACGGTGGCCTGCCACCTCTCAGTGGAGGAACGATGCTTACCCCATGGAGTAGAGGGTGATGTCCCTTGGTGGCCTGCCACCTCTCAGTGGAGGAACGATGCTTACCCTGCAGAGTGGAGGGTGATATCCTCCGGTGGCCTGCCACCTCTCAGTGGAGGAGCGATGCTTACCCTGCGGAGTGGAGGGTGATGTCCTTCGGTGGCCTGCCATCTCTCAATGGAGGAGCGATGCTTACCCTGCAGAGTGGAGGGTGATGTCCTCTGGTGACCTGCCATCTCTCAGTGGAGGAGAGATGCTTACCCCGCGGAGTGGAGGGTGATGTCCTCCGGTGACCTGCCATCTCTCAATGGAGGAGCGATGCTTACCCTGCGGAGTGGAGGGTGATGTCCTACGGTGGCCTGCCATCTCTCAGTGGAGGAGCGATGCTTACCAGACCAAGTGGATAATATAATGTGCTAATACACAGATAACCTCGGTGTGACGCTTAGGCCGCTCTGCCTCCTCGGCTGCCGAAAGCTACGTAGGTTTATCCGATGATTTATCAGGATAGAAACCCGAAACGCCTGCGTACAGACGCCTGATAAAGGCAATCGAGCACTAAATGGCAAATGCATCAAACATATGAACGGCAGCAGCTGTGCGGCATGTTCCTCTTACCTAGCGGAGCTGCGTTTTCTCAGCTGCCGATGACTTGTCACTGGGATTCCTGGCAGACCGAGAGAGTCTTTTTTTCCCATGAAATGTGAATATGTTCCATTTCTTGCAGTTCACGTCGTGATTTTAGACACAGAGTCTGCTCCGAAACCGCGGTCGATCTCTTGCCCTGACAGTGCCGTTTCCTTGACGAGTCGGTGGAGAACTTATTGACTGGCCATTTTCTTTTGCCAATGTTGCACTACGCAGCATGGTGGCACCACACTCCGAACTGGTCATGACGCTGCCACTGCCGAGGCTCCGTCAGTCACGAGCAGAAGACACTTCAGTATTGCTGGGCTTTACCCGCAGTAATTCACAAAAAGTTGACAGGCGCCAGCAACTTGTACCGCCACCAACAAACCAACGCCAACCAGAGTATAGTGGTTTCCCCCAAACCAGTGAAATACAGAAAACAAAGGTACGTATCTGGTGGCGCGATGATGGTCGCTGAATGGTAGGTGGTGGTTCCCTTAGTTCGTATGAAGCATATGAAAAAGAATAATACAATATATAGTGCAGATGGTACTAACACAAAAATAATATGTACCAATGTGGTATATTCCACTCACAAATTAAAGAGCCCGAACACTGGCTCTAAGTGGGTCGAGGCTTTTGGGTGTTTTTGCTTCTCCGTTCCTTAAGGTGACCCACGCCTTATACTGGATGGAGAGTAGCTCATACAAATGGACATGGAAAGAAAACAGAAACAACTTCCTTGTGCAGATCTTCCAAAGTTCAGATGGCATAGATATACGTGGCTGTTAAACTCACATTTGTAGGAGCTTATAGACCAAGCTCGTGGTTTGTGCACTTCAAGGCTCGCATAGGGTGGAACCCAAACCCGTCTTCAAATCCAGGATGTCAAGGGGACAATCAAATTTAAAGTTTAAAATTATTTATTAGAACATTTACCCGCAGTCTCCATGTTTTACAGCAGATTTCATGACCATAAAGACACATCCACGCTTCCTTATCAAGCTGGACTATAGTATGGCCAGGCGCCACTGGCTGTGAGTTACCCATTAGTGGCTGGATGGCACTGTGTCCATGTCAAGAAGGTTGCATCTGCCACCATACATGCTCCGAACTTCATGCTTTGGGACAGATGCTACTCTTATTTGAGGACACCAAGAATGTGTCAGATGATCAACTAAACCCTAGTTTATTTATACACTGCCCGGCCAAAAAATAGTCACCACATCCCGTACAAGCCTGTTATGATCTGGGGCGGCTTCAGTCGGTGAGGTCTAGGTTCAGCAACGTTACGTGCCCAAAAAAATTAGGTCATGTGGTCACACACTGTAGCGCGCGTGCAAATTGACGTACCGAAAGCATCCCTGTCGAAACGCTAGACGCAAGTTAGACGTGGCTGTAAAGCGCAATCCTCCATAGGATGATCGAGCCTTGCAGCGCTGAGCGCACTGATTGCGCTCAACGAGGGGGCCAGACGGGCGTTGAGTGGAAGGAACGTCCCCTCTCACAGACGTTCCTTCCACTCTTTAAAACTTTCGTCTGTCACCAGCCTTAACACAAACTAAATACACACTGTCCGGCCAAATGTAAACTCGCCTCCTCCCATACAACATGTTAGGATCTGGAGTGGCTTCAGTTGGTCGGGTCTAGGTTCGGCAATGTTATGTGCCCAAAAAAATAGGTCATGTGACTCCCTGAATATACTGAATGAGCAGGTTTTCTCATCAATGTTTTTTCTCCCCTGATAGCACAGTGGGCATATTCCAAGATGGCAATGCCAGGATTCATCGGGCTCAAATCATGCAAGAGTGGTTGAGGGAGCATGAGACATCATTTCCACACATGGATTGGCCACCGCACAGTCCAGACCTTAACCCCATTGACGTTAATCTTTGGGATAATGTGCTGGAGAAGACTTTACGCGGCGCCTCGACTCGCCCATCATCAACACAAGATCTTGCCACAAATTAATGCCACTCTTGACTGGAATAAATGCTGTGACATTACATGAGTTTATCGACACGATGCCGCGGCGAATGCGTGATGCAATCACGGCAAAAGGTGACACAACCTAATAGTACAGTGTGTGACTTGTTTCTGGCCAGGTGGTGTATAATTATCCAAATAATGAGAATTACTTTAAAATGGAAATCCAGTAGTAAGTGAACTAGGTTGGAGGGCTGGCGGCCAAGGTAAAGAACGTCTATTGTTCAGGCGACCGCAGAAGCCCAGTCCTTGCAGCTCACTCTCCACCAAGGAAGTGTATATTTAATAGAGATTACCGATGCGTTTGCAATTTTTTCCGAGTTAAATAAACTTCTGAATAGAATTCGCTGACTTATATCACTGAAAATGGAACGAGACAAGGTCTAGACACGGTGAACGAAACCTGAATAAAGACAACCCATCTTGGATTGCTACGAATGTGTTGTGAAGTCCAACATGGCAAAAACAAGGTTGACAAGTATTTTTGTAAGTATTTGTAGAACACAGAGACGGGAAGAACGTGCGAGAGAATCTAACTGGAAGAGTCCTTTCAAAAGTCCCCGAAATAATCAAATGAAGTAGTGCCCACTCAATGTCTTGCCATGGCGATGCCACCAGCCTGGGTTTGATATTGTTGCTGAAGGTTTATGATGTTGGCAGTGGCGGCTGGTGAGGTTTTCAAAAAGACAAAGATCTAGACTCCACCCACAATGTGGAGTTTAATCACACCTACTTAAACTACTGTATTTAACTAAAAACATATCACCCTATGTACAGTATATCACATTAAACTGTGCTGAGGTGTTGAAGGGGCAGAGGGAGCAGGGTAAAAAAGACCATCTGCCTGCTCTGATGCCTTTGTTAACTACAGAGTGGAAAAGAAACCACGCAGTCACGCCAGGATCCGTCCCCCTGATGATCTGAGCCAATCAGAGCCCTTTCACACTGTCCAGGACGTTCTGCTTCAGTCACCCACTATGAAAATAAATGGGAAAGTCTTAGAAATCTCTTAGAAGGACAGAGTGAGCATGTGCAAAGAACCCTCAGGTAGGGCAGCTGTGAAGGAAAGTCTCTTTATGGTGCCATGACGAGTTACTATGGTGTCTCTTCAATACTGGCGTTAATCAGGAATATGGAAACAAACCCAAAAGCATTCTTAAATAGAATTTTTTAATTTACTTAATAAATAATAAACCTCTTTGGGGAAATACTCTCGTGAATATGGTGCAGTTTGTGCAATTCTGACTTTGCCAAATTCTTAATTTCATATTATTAACAGTGCACGACATTCTGTTATCTTAATTTTTAGCTAAAAACCAAGGGGGAGAAACTCTAGGCCTAAACCATTACGATGCCATTTTTTTTAAGCAAAAACATGGTGGGGCCTGAGTGCCCCAGGGATCAGCCTCCATTGGTTGTTAGATGTTATTTCTGGGAATATGACTTTTTTCCCTGAAGATCGTTATAGGGCCAGGATACTGAAAGCCAGTAAGTCACTGCTCTACATGCATAGGCATGGTGTGACGTGCGTCATTTGGCCTTGGGGTGTAGGCCTCTTTTGCTTTATTATTTTCATTGCCCTCTCATGTGCAGAAGGTTTGTGTATCTATTGTTTGTTGATAGGAGTAACGTCCAGGTTTACCCTGTCAAGAATGACCACCTACAAGAGACAGATAAGGACAATCTGTTAACTGTAATCTGTTATCCCGGTTCCCATTGCCCTGCCTCATTAGAAATGTTAAGTAATGTTTGATTTAATTGTCTGTTTCAGTGTTTCAGTCCCCCAGCAGTTTCTGAGTGTTTTTTGTATATGCAAATGTCCCCTGTGTGACATCTACAGCCTTGTCTTATTTCTGGGGGATGCTAGCGGGCTCTATGTGTCCTGGTCCTTAAGCTTTATCTGGGGACTGGAGGAAGGCGCAGGAGTCTGGCTGGGTAGAACATGGGGGAAGCAGCATTGACAGATGTGACCCTGTTGGGGTACAGAGATTTGTCACACATGGGTCAAACACCTCGTCCGACGACACAACTGGAACCGATTACCCGTCAGACTCATTCATTATTTTGTATTAACATGGACACAGCATCCCTCATATCCCAGGTGTCTCCTTACAATGCTGTCTCTCGATCGAGGAACGCGCCAAGCTCTCCCTTTAGTGTTTCCACACCAGGGGCATAATATACGGTGGCGTCTTCACTGGTAAACACAGATCAAGGGTGTCGTTTACAAACTGAGAGCAGGATCCGAGGTGCCCCTATGAACATTACCGCTTTATTAAGTGCGGCGCCACCTTTCAGGCGCTGGAAAGTGCCGCAGATTTATGGCTATGAGGACGGTTTGCCATTAATCTGCCTTACTTAATATCATGAGATAATAGCGTTCATTCTGCTGCGAGGAGACTTCAATCAATAACATGTCGGTATGGAAAAAAAAAATTATATACGTACGAGCAATGTGAGAAAAACATGTTTTTTAAGAGCTTATACGCTAAATGAACTGTAAATGGCTGCTGAGTTTATTTTCTTCCCCAGCAGTTCAATTACTGCGTGAAAAAGAGCGGTGGAAGAACCGGGGACCATCTGTGAAAAACAAGAACAGTTACTGGAACGAGAAGAACGAGGGGGGAACAGCTGAAAAGAACTAGCACATTCAATATTTACTGAACTGTCTGAAGGCTTTTCTGTGCTGCTCGATTCAGATTTATTGCCGTGAAAACGTGCTGCTAGAAGGAACGCGGATAGCGAGCTGAAGATGGATAGGTTTGCAAAAGGGATGTTGCAGACCTTGCACCAACGAGGAACTCAGTGCCAGCACCCAAGTGTCTGGTGACGACGATCCTTTCAGAGCCCCACCAAGATGAAGTTTAACTGTAACCTTCTAGATATCTCTCAGGTTTTTCCACAGAACATACATTTTCTAATTGCAGAGGTCTGTGGTCTTCTCTGAAAGATGAGGTCCTCACCGTCCTGCTCTTTGTTTGAGGACACCTGGAACTGTCTTCTTCTGCTCCAGGACTGGCAGATGAGTTCCTGATTTAATCTATGGAGTCCGAGATGGTGGATGTGTTGCCTCCAAGAGTTCGGTCGGAACGCCACATGCCAAACAGCATCGCATCTGCCAACATGGTTCCTCTACCCTTTGTTGGTTCAACACCTCACAATGTCCAGCGAGCCTAGAATATTACATTTGTCTGGCTGCCAACATGTCCTCTAGACAATGTCTCACCAGACCAGTCATGGTCTTCGTCTATGGTTCCACTTTGCTATGGTTGTGTTATATCACTTGCCGTGGCGGCGTGGCCTACCCACAATCGACCGACACTTATGAAGAGATTTGATGGAAACCACCAATGAAAGACACAGGTGTCTATTCACAAAGCACCGGTATCGAATGCAATTTGATGCTTTGATTTTCGGCGCATTTTGTCTGACTTCGACGATTTGATTTCACTGAAAATTCGGTGAATTCGCTGTCTATCAAATGGTCACAGTATTTAGCCGAAATTGGACTCGACGAAGCAGTTATCAGACATCGGTGAAAACAGCCGAAATGTGCCGATAACCGCTGAATTACAGCGAGCTGGAAAAAAAAAGGAAGTCTCCTAATCTCCTAACGGGAGGTTAAACAAAAATATAGTAAAAAAAAAAAAAATGTGTGTAAATAATAAAAAAGGTGCTTTAAAAAAAAAAAAGTCTAGCCCATAACCTTTCAGCCCCATGACTTCCAGACCTCACCGGACCCCATGAACAAAGGCTGGGTTATTATACCACTGGGATGTAGAGGGGACGTATCTACACACGGTGTCCCAGAGACAGAGATTTTGGCATCCAAAGCATGGCTCAGAGTGACAGGCGTGGTAGTCCTGGGTAAGGTAGATGCAGATGGATGGGCACAGTGAGAAGGACACCACCAGCTTTAGATAAATGGTCTAAAGTCGAACCAGAGGAATTGGAGTATCTTGAGGTCTGGGCGCCCCTATGCGCTCTCTTACTGGAATTATGCCAATGTCCGACTGATTGGTCTCCAGTGTCAGCACGTTCTCATTACGCACAGTATGGAAAGCACTGAGGTCTCCGGAGCTCGGACGATGAGTCAGTGGAGACAACACAACTGCCCACAGCTTTGCCCAGGCTCCCTTATAAAGGCTGAGGTGACTGGGAGGGGCTAGCTGAAGGACTAGACCATGTTACACCATAAAAGGGGGGAATCCACAACATACAGCATCTATAACACGATATACTTTATCCCTAAGAGATTATTTGCTCATATTCTGGCTCCAAAAACCCATCACAAAAAAAAGGTCTGGGCAGGCCCTCAGAATCCTGCATGGTATTATGGAGCAGATCCTGGGCTCACAGGAAACAGACGCTGCGCTGGTGAATTAGGCCTCGGCTTCTGTTTGCTCCTAATTTTATTTTGGCAAATAACCTTTACTGGATCCGACCGGCTCAGAAAACGAGCTCTAAAAAGTGACTTTTATATAAAGGTGACTGTTAAAACAACAGAGAAAATGATAACATAATGCTTTAATTAATGAACAAATCAAATGAATCCAGATTCTATCGAAGGATTATTCAGACCGTATCACCTACCAACACCGACACAAATCACACAGATATAACCCGGCCCCTCCCTGACACAAATCACACAGATATAACCCGACCCCTCCCCGACACAAATCAACCAGATATAACCCGACCCCTCCCCGACACAAATCACACAGATATAACCCGACCCCTCCCTGACACAATCACACAGATATAACCCGACCCCTCCCTGACACAAATCACACAGATATAACCCGACCCCTCCCTGACACAATCACACAGATATAACCCGACCCCTCCCTGACACAAATCACACAGATATAACCCGACCCCTCCCTGACACAAATCACAGATATAACCCGACCCCTCCCCGACACAAATCACACAGATATAACCCGACCCCTCCCTGACACAAATCACACAGATATAACCCGACCCCTCCCCGACACAAATCACACAGATATAACCCGACCCCTCCCCGACACAAATCACACAGATATAACCCGACCCCTCCCTGACACAAATCACACAGATATAACCCGACCCCTCCCTGACACAAATCACACAGATATAACCCGACCCCTCCCTGACACAAATCACACAGATATAACCCGACCCCTCCCTGACACAAATCACAGATATAACCCGACCCCCCCCGACACAAATCACACAGATATAACCCGACCCCTCCCCGACACAAATCACACAGATATAACCCGACCCCTCCCTGACACAAATCACACAGATATAACCCGACCCCTCCCTGACACAAATCACACAGATATAACCCGACCCCTCCCCGACACAAATCACACAGATATAACCCGACCCCTCCCTGACACAAATCACACAGATATAACCCGACCCCTCCCTGACACAAATCACAGATATAACCCGACCCCTCCCTGACACAAATCACACAGATATAACCCGACCCCTCCCTGACACAAATCACACAGATATAACCCGACCCCTCCCTGACACAAATCACAGATATAACCTGACCCCTCCCCGACACAAATCACACAGATATAACCCGACCCCTCCCTGACACAAATCACACAGATATAACCCGACCCCTCCCTGACACAAATCACACAGATATAACCCGACCCCTCCCTGACACAAATCACACAGATATAACCCGGCCCCTCCCCGACACAAATCACACAGATATAACCCGACCCCTCCCCGACACAAATCAGATATAACCCGACCCCTCCCTGACACAAATCACACAGATATAACCCGACCCCTCCCCGACACAAATCAGATATAACCTGACCCCTCCCCGACACAAATCACACAGATATAACCTGACCCCTCCCTGACACAAATCACACAGATATAACCCGACCCCTCCCTGACACAAATCACACAGATATAACCCAACCCCTCCCTGACACAAATCACACAGATATAACCCGACCCCTCCCTGACACAAATCACACAGATATAACCCGACCCCTCCCCGACACAAATCACACAGATATAACCCGATCCCTCCCTGACACAAATCACATAGATATAACCCGACCCCTCCCTGACACAAATCACACAGATATAACCCGACCCCTCCCTGACACAAATCACACAGATATAACCCGACCCCTCCCGACACAAATCACAGATATAACCCGACCCCTCCCTGACACAAATCACACAGATATAACCCGACCCCTCCCCGACACAAATCACAGAGATATAACCCGACCCCTCCCGACACAAATCACACAGATATAACCCGACCCCTCCCCGACACAAATCACACAGATATAACCCGACCCCTCCCTGACACAAATCACACAGATATAACCCGACCCCTCCCTGACACAAATCACAGATATAACCCGACCCCTCCCCGACACAAATCACACAGATATAACCCGACCCCTCCCCGACACAAATCACACAGATATAACCCGACCCCTCCCTGACACAAATCAAACAGATATAACCCGACCCCTCCCCGACACAAATCACACAGATATAACCCGACCCCTCCCCGACACAAATCACACAGATATAACCCGATCCCTCCCTGACACAAATCACACAGATATAACCCGACCCCTCCCTGACACAAATCACACAGATATAACCCGACCCCTCCCGACACAAATCACACAGATATAACCCGACCCCTCCCGACACAAATCACACAGATATAACCCGACCCCTCCCTGACACAAATCACACAGATATAACCCGACCCCTCCCTGACACAAATCACACAGATATAACCCGACCCCTCCCTGACACAAATCACACAGATATAACCCGACCCCTCCCTGACACAAATCACACAGATATAACCCGACCCCTCCCTGACACAAATCACACAGATATAACCCGACCCCTCCCTGACACAAATCACACAGATATAACCCGACCCCTCCCTGACACAAATCACACAGATATAACCCGACCCCTCCCTGACACAAATCACACAGATATAACCCGACCCCTCCCCGACACAAATCACACAGATATAACCCGACCCCTCCCTGACACAAATCACACAGATATAACCCGACCCCTCCCTGACACAAATCACACCGATATAACCCGCCTCAGTCTCCAATGCCCCTTTTCGGCTGATCCCATTTCAGGGGCAGGTTGGTCTGGTGGCAGGGGTTCATACCCGCCGCCTCTCAAGCTGGAGTTCCAGTGTTTCATAAACAGATACAAGAAGCCAATACATGGACACAGGTGAATGAACGGGAAACACAGTTGTTTCTGTCACTGCTTAGTTTCATGTTTGATCAGTTTTGTGATAGAGTAAGTAACAAACATGAAGTGACCATGTGATCCTCACATATGGCCGCCTTGCATCATATAAAGCAGCGGCACGCATCACGCGGGCACCGCGCCGGACCCCGGGAAGCCGGAGCTTACTGTGCGGTCATTAGGTAATAGCAGCTGCACGACAAATTCTGTAATCTCATTCGGGACAAGATCTAATATCTGCGCTAATCCTGAACGCGGCCATTGGTTTTTATTTATTCTGAATCTACATTTTGTTACATTTCTTTTTATATTTTAATATTTTTAAAGCATTAATGTATCAGTCTGGCATAATGAGCAGATCTAGGTCTCGCTGGGGTTTAACTCATCTCTTTCTGAAATTTTAACAGAGGTGCGTTATGGACATGATAAATGCCAAAAACATGATTCAAGAAGCATTAGCGGCTCCGCGTCCAGCCGCGAGTGATGTACTGCTACAAGTGCTAACATGCTGCATGAAAATTCATGACCCGGCCAGAGGACCCCAAACACGTGGAACCCCAGCACAAGTATTACACAATCCACAGCAATAAAACGCACAGTCTGCAGCGCTACGTTATTTGCGGCTCCTACACTACACACGTTGCAGAGCCATGTGACCTGCGCAGGAAAGCTTCACGGACTTCCAGGTTTGCGAGAGGAGGAGAAACACGCGGCGAGGGGGAGAAGGTGAGAAAAAACATCCAAATAAAGAACAAAAACAATTACTAAAAGAATGGGCAGAGACGGCCAGCAAAGATAAAACAAGGAGCATCCCTTAAAAAGTGTCAGGAGAGCTGGACCTCCTCAAATCGAAGATACAGATACAGAGAGATCAGTGGCGTAGCGTGGGTTGTCAGCGTCCAGGGCAAGGCAAGAATTGTGCGACCCCCCCCAACCTGTGGACACGGTAACACACACCGATTCCCTTCTACCAGTAGAGTATTGACCCCCGTTACCCCACAAGCTCATGTATATTAATGAAATACTGATATAATTGTTCTAATTTCATAGTTACATAGTTATATAGGCTGAAAAAGACATGTGTCCATCGGGTTCAGCCTCTCCCACATCACCTACTGCTGTTGATCCAAAAGGCAAAAAAGAATAATAAAAAATGAAACACACATGCCCCCCACACTACGCCACTACTACCAGTCACCCTGTCCCAGTATACCCTAGCATAGTTCCACTCTCACACTATACCCAGTCACACTCTCCCAGTACCCCAGTCACTCTCTCCCAGTACCCCCAGTCACTCTCTCTCCAAGTACTTCCAGTCACTCTCTCCCAGTACGCCCACTTTCTCCAGTACCCAGTCACTCTCTCCCAGTACCCCCATTCACTCTCTCTCTACAAGCACTTTCAGTCACTCTCTCCCAGTACCCCCAGTCACTCTCTCCCAGTACGCCCACTTTCTCCCAGTACCCCCAGTCACTCTCTCTCCAAGTACCTCCAGTCACTCTCTCTCCAAGTACGCCCACTTTCTCCCAGTACCCAGTCACTCTCTCCCAGTACCCCGTCACTTTCTCCCAGTACCCCCATTCACTCTCTCTCTCCAAGCACCTTCAGTCACCCTCTCCCAGTACCCCAGTCACTTTTTCTCTCTCCAAGTACCTCCAGTCACTCTTTCCCAGTATCCCCAGTCATTCTCTCTCAATCCAAGCCAAGTACCCCCACTTTCTCCCAGTACCCCCAGTCACTCTCTCTCTCTCTATCCAAGTACCCCCAGTCACCCTCTCCCTGTACCCCCTGTGTGTTGGTCACGCTGCTCTGGTGTCACACAGTGTTGCCTACCTGCATGGAGTTGCTGGTTGCCAGGAGGGAGCTGTCCAAGGGGCTTAATGGAGACCAGATTTTAAATGTGCTACAGGGCAGGCGCCTCCCTCCGTTCTCCCTGTTCAGCAGCAGCAGGGCTGCCAAGTTGTGGGGGGCTGGCACAGGGCTTCAAGGGGGGCTGACAAGCGTGGTACAGGGTGTTTCATCGGATAATGCTGCGCTGCTTCCCGTGACTCATATCAATGTTAAGGAGGAGTCAGGACAGGACCGGAGTTTTCTGTCCTGGTCCTCCCTTCCGGACGCTGAGTGCTAAGTCACCGTCGGCGCTGCAAAATTGGCGGCTGCACGTGCAAGGTCCTCTCACGGACACCAGAGTCCGTGAGTGGACACCTTGCTGATCCCTGCTGGAAAATATTAGATGTTCAAATTTCTTTTGAAATTTTGCACCCGTAAGAAACTTGGGCCCGGGACGACCGCCCCCGAGCCCCCCCCCACACTATGCAAGATACATATAGATAGAGATACAGATAGATACAAACAGATAGATACAGATACAGATACAAACATATAGATGCAGATAGATACAAATAAATACATATAGATACAAACAGAAAGACACATATAGATGCAGATAGATACATATAGATACAAACAGATAGACACATATAGATGCAGATAGATACATATAGATACAAACAGATATATACATATAGATGCAGATAGATACAAACAGATAGATACATATAGATACAGATAGATACATATAGATACAGATAGACACATATAGATGCAGATAGATACATATAGATACAAACAGATAGACACATATAGATGCAGATAGATACATATAGATACAAACAGATATATACATATAGATGCAGATAGATACAAACAGATATATACATATAGATGCAGATAGATACAAACAGATAGATACATATAGATGCAGATAGATACAAACAGATAGATACATATAGATGCAGATAGATACAAACTGATAGATACATATAGATACAAACAGATACAAACAGATATATACATATAGATGCAGATAGATACAAACCGATAGATACATATAAATACAGATAGATACAAACATATACATACAGATAGATACAGATACAGACAGATTTCCACACACACACACGTCAGCCATATATTTGTGCAGGAGGCGGTGTTCGGGCGTCAGTAACGTGAAGGACGCTCTGCTTTCACCGAGTGAATTCGATTGGCAGAGGAATTTGCAGAAACATGGATTTGCTCGTGTAGCAACACAAGGTCATTCTTTCTTCACCTTCGTCCAATTACTAAATTCTTTGTTTCGCGCGCGCTAATAACAATGATGTGACGAACAAAGGTAAGGTCGCCCGTTACTTACCATGCTGTCGCACGGCTTTATCTGCGGGTTCTACCGAGGTGAAGTGATTTCAGCATCGAACGGGACTCCGGGCGCTCTGAAAGGAAACAGGTTAAAATATCTCTGCGTTATAATTGGGATTTCAGATTTAATTAAAAATTAAACTTTCATAATGTTTCACCATCCAAAGCAATGCTCTATCACTCAAGCGTGACTTTTTCCTTTTTTTTTTTTTTTTTTCCTCTCTCCCCGTGGTGAGAAAAAAAAAAAAAAAAAGTCTTTGTGGAATATAATTTTATTATGAAAGAGGTGGGAGGCGGCAGAGAGATGTTACAAAAGGACAAAAATGCAAAACGGAGACGGTGAAGAAATTTTGAAACAAAAGGAGAAAAAAAAAGTAAAAAAAAATGTAAATCACTTTTTTTTTTTTTTCCTTTTCTTTTACAATTTATGAACAATAACGAAAGATATTTATGTGAGGAACGGTGACAAGCGGGGGGGGGGGCTCTGAGCGCGGAATAAAAGACAAAAGCATTTACATTTAATGCAAACGTGGGGGGGGATTGATTATTAAACACACATGTAATAAGAGCACAAGGGGATACATAAAAAAAAACAACAGCGGTGACAGCTCCCCGCGGAGTCTACGTGTTTGTAAACTGCACTTCCCATGATGCTCAGCCAGCCTGTAAGTGTCACAGTGAAACAGACCTAGGGGGTCAGAGCACCCCCCTACTGCGCTCTCTCTCGCTCATACATATATATATATCATTTTAGCCCAAAAAAATAAATATATACATATAAAAGTATTTTATTTATTTGTAAATCAAAATGTACTTTTTTTTTTAATGGAAAAAATCCAGAATAATTAATAATATTGGTATTTATTTGTAAGTCGTACCAAGTAATTTTATACTGTTAGAATAAATAAGAGCAAATGAAAGAGGATACATAAAAAACAACAGGTGACAGCAGCTATCAGGGTTATTCAGAGAGAGGTGAAAAGCAGGAGAATGGCTGGAGAATGGAAAATTCTAGGTCAAAATAGACAAACCAGAAAAATTCTCCCATTTATGATTTATCTCACTTTCCAAATCGGCTATTTTGATCTCGAATTTTCCATTCTCCAGTCATTCTCCTGCTTTTCACCGCTCTCTGAATAACCCTGTTAGTGTTTGTAAACTGTATTTCCTATCATGCTCAGCCAGCCTATAAGTGTCACAGGGAAACAGGCCTAGGGGGTCAGAGCCCCCCCCCCCCCCAACTGTGCTCTCTCTCTCTCTTGTATATATATATATAATTTTAGCCCAATTTTTTTTTTATTTATTTGTAAATCAAAATGTACATTTTTTTAATGCAAAAAAAAATCCAGAATAATTAAGAATATTGGTATTTATTTGTAAGTTGTACCAACAGGGTTATCCAAAGAGATTCGAAAAGTCACCGCACGTTCGGTGACTTTTCGTTCTCTTCAATTCGGTCCTTTTGCCGATTGCATTTCGGTGACCCTGCGGTGTATTCAGCAAACACCACAGGGTCCCCGAATTGCAGGGAAAAGCTGCCGAAAACCTGACGAAAACTAACCGAATGCACGCTGAAAACAAGCAAAAACATCTGGATTAACCTTCGAAAAAGCCGAACAGGAGCCGAAAAGGAGCCGAAAAGGAGCCGAATCACACAGAGCCGAAGCAGCTGTGACGTAGAGGAGGCAGTGAATAAATTAGAAAAACCATTTGTATGAATCTGGAAAAAGAAACGCTGTTTGCAAAGAAACTACTAAGCGAAAATGTCTGACATTTTCACAGGAGGTCCAGAGAATGATAATAAAGAGGGCTGCTACAAAAAAAAATAAGCAAACTGAAAAAAAAAAAAAAAAAAAAATCGGACTTTTAATTTTTTTTTAAAAAATTCTGAAAAATGCTTAAAGTATCCTAAAAAATCTATAAATAAAGAGACTTTTTGCTGCAGAATTTTATAATGAACGGTTTATTAGATATTGAATTAAAACGGGAATATTTTTAACATTGAAGTCTATGGGATTCTCCTGAATTAACTTGTCGAATTAAACCACCGAATGGCAGGACATTAGGGGAACCTTTCACTGCTGGTTTGTGTTCTCTGAATAGCCGAAGCATTGCTTCTCTATGGGGATTTCACTGCCCTCGAACAGGGACCGAACAGGCACCGTATGTGCAGGCAATTCGACAGGATTTGGCGAATTGCCTGCTCTCTGGATAGCCGAATGGCCAGGAAAGGTAACCGAACGCTGATTTTCAGCGTTCGGTTACCTTTCTCAAGCAATTCGAATCTCTTTGGATAACCCTGCAAGTATTTTTATACTGTTACAATTTGGAAGGAAAAAATAAAGAAGAGGAAAATGAAAGGGGATACATAAAAAACAACAGGTGACAGCTGCTATGTGTTTGCAGACTGCATTTCCTATCATGCTCAGCCAGCCTGTAAGTGTCACAGGGAAACAGATCTAGAGGGTCAGAGCCCCCCCATACGTTCCCTCTCTCTTATATATATATATATATCTATAATTTTTAGCAAAAACATATACATACATATAAAAGTATTTTATTGATTTGTAAGTAAAACGGAAAATTTTTAGACAATTATTATTTTTAATGGAAAAAAAAACCCTGAATAATTAATACTATTATTATTTAATTGTAAGTCGTACCGAGTATTTTTATACTGTTACAATTTGGAAGGAAAAAAAATAAAATAAGTAAGTAAGGGGCAACTGAAAGCTGATACATAAAAAACAACAGCGGTTGCAGCGCCTACGTGTTTGCAAGCTGCATTTCCTATCATGCTCAGCCAGCCGAAAAGTGTCACAGGGAAACAGATCTTGGCGGCCAGAGCACACCCCCCCATTGCAATCTCATAGATATATATATGGAAGGAATATATATATATATATATATATATTGTGACGGTGTGATTAGGAGCAGTGTGATGGATCACAGAGTTATCAGCAGGCACATGGAGGATTCATTTTTTCCCCTACAGGGTTAACCAACTGCCAATACCTAATTAGGGCTTCCCTGCCCTTATAGGCGAGGTGGTTCCCTTTGAGAGGGCAGTATTGGTGCAGAAAGAAGGGAAGCTTAATCCTGAGCCCAGAAGGAAGGTAGATCATGTTTTGTTTTTACAGATTGGTAAACGGCTTAGCCGCCCAACATGTCAGTTAGCCTCTGCATCAAGGAGCGGGCATTTGTATTTGTTTATTGTTCTGATCCTTAAGTACCCTGCAGTGGCTGCACAATAGCGAGAAGCGGAAGCTCTGATCTCTGTGTCCAGCGGCTAGATCACTATATATATATATACACACACACAATTATTTTTAGTGAAAAAAAATTAATTATCCTTTTATCTGTAAGTAAAACGTGAAATTTTTAGACAATTGTGATTTTTAATTAAATAAATATGTATAATTACTAAATTATATTTATTTGCAAGTCATACCAACAATTTCTATACCTTTTACAATTTTGAAGGAAAAAATAATAAAGGGGACAACAAGGATAGAATAAATTAAAAAAGGACCAGCGGCGGTGACCGCTCCCCGTGGAGCCAAGGGGATTGTAAACTGCGCTTCCAACGATGCTCAGCCAGTCTATAAGGACCATAGGCAAAAGACATCAGGGGCCAGAGCCCCCCCCCCCCCCAAATTGCATATCTCTCATATATATAACTTTTAGCAAAAAAATAATAATAATTAAATATATATATAGTTTCACACCCCGGATTCTCTGTTGTGTTTCTACCTAAGGGCTGGCACTGAATTTATTTCATCTTATTGGTCCATTCATGATAAAACAGAGTAATCACACCTATGTGCAAGGAGAGCGAAGGTGCCACCACCACCAAAAGCCCAGGAGAGCGAAGGCACCACCACCAAAAGCCCAGGAGACCGAAGGCACCACCACCAAAAGCCCAGGAGAGCGAAGGCACCACCACCAAAAGCCCAGGAGAGCGAAGGCACCACCACCAAAAGCCCAGGAAAGCGAAGGCACCACCACCAAAAGCCCAGGAGAGCGAAGGCACCACCACCAAAAGCCCAGGAGAGCGAAGGCACCACCACCAAAAGCCCAAGAGAGCGAAGGCACCACCACCAAAAGCCCAGGAGAGCGAAGGCACCGCCACCAAAAGCCCAGGAGAGCGAAGGCACCACCACCAAAAGCCCAGGAGAGCGAAGGCACCACCACCAAAAGCCCAGGAGAGCGAAGGCACCACCACCAAAAGCCCAGGAGAGCGAAGGCACCACCACCAAAAGCCCAGGAGAGCGAAGGCACCGCCACCAAAAGCCCAGGAGAGCGAAGGCACCGCCACCAAAAGCCCAGGAGAGCGAAGGCACCACCACCACCAAAAGCCCAGCTTTGGAGCGCTGCTATAATAAGGAGGTCACACCTGCAGCGCTTTACATTGAGAGTCAGCAGGCTGCAGCATACTCTGCGCTTGTCTACACCACCAGATCGCGCTCCACGTCCTGTCCCTCCTCTGACATCACGCCGAGATCTGTGACTCTCTCTTTGTGCTTCCTAAGAGGCAGCAGTGCCGCGGGGTAAGGATTCACACGGTTCGGCTCACCACCGGTGATGGATTCACTGCCGGTGATGGATTCACCTGGTAATTTGCTCATCTGCCAAATGCAAAGGGGTTAATAAAACAATGATGTCACCCAGGCCCCCGAGAGGTCAACTCCTTCATGTCTAGTGACCCCCCCAAACAAACAGATCAGGACTCGGACCAGAAATCCCGGTCAGAATATTCGGGGATAACAAGTGTAATTTGAAGCAAAGAAAAAAAAATGGAAATCTTTAATCTCACAATATGAGCTGGGATCAGCGTCTGGGGGACAGATTGATGCGGCACGTGCACCTCCTCCAACTTCTTCTGAGAGATAAGGATCAGGTTAGTCATGCTCTCTCGCTGGCCAGACTGGTGTCATCTCTCGCAGCTCAAATTCTCGCTCACAAACAGCATTATGGACCCATTAGGAGGCAGGTTCTGGTTACAGCTTGTCAGGCGCTATCCTACACCGGGCCCCGGGCCACGACCGGCAGCGCGGGGGCGCCCGGCTTCAATAAACAGAGAAGCACACAGGGAGGAACACCTTCTCAAGATGTCTAATGTCTCTCCGGGATGAGATGTGCGTTCCTGCTACAAGCAACCTTGTATTTCGAGGGACATATTGATGATCGCACCGCCCCGTCCATACCAGAATCATCATTCTTCATACAGCAGCTCGTCTCCCGGGCGTTACTGGCATCGCGGCCAACGAGAAGGACTAGCTTGGTTCACAATTAAAAAAGGGTCTCCAAATTGACAGGGTGATGCTGACATTTCATGGGTCCTTCTTATCCCAAGGACATCGTCACGATGATCTTCAGATGAGGACCTGGATTCCCAGAGAAGTGGCCAACATGAGGATCATGGATCACGGCAAAGTGCTAGAAAAAAGTCAAAGCCAAGAGCTTTCTACCTGGATTAATGCTTCCTCGAGGGTCTTCATTGCTGGGAAAAAATCCACGACATCGAGCCAAGGAGCTTTCTCCTTGGTGGAAAGCCAGTGGTCAAAGCATGGCTTCCATCCTGGAAAAGAACCAAAAGGACCATGCAACAGCTTCCGTCCTGGAAAGAAACAAAGTTCAAATCAGGGTTTCCTACCAGAAAAACACATAGCAAGGTCCCACCCTGGAGCTTCCTTCCTGGAAAGTAGCCAAACTTTCAGCCAAGGATTTCCTTCCCAGAAAAAAAAAACCACTTCTAAGTCTAGGGGTTAGGGTTTGAAAAGGAGCCAAAGCTGCGATGAGAGGCTTTCTTCCTGGACAGACACCAAGGTTCCACCTTCTTCTAGAAAGAAGCCAATGCTCCAGACATGAGCTCCCCTTCCAGAACACAGTCAAAGCTCCAAACAAGAGCTCCCCTTCTAGAAAGAAGCAAAAGCTCAAGACATGAGCTCCCCTTCCATAAAAACAGCAAAGCTCCAGTCAGGTGTTTCTCTTAAATGGTAATAAAGAGAATATTTCATTCGGGGCTGCGGTCGGCCTGCGTCTGGTTCATCGGCAGCAGCCTTTCACGGAAACGCACGTGTGACAAAATGTGTTGTTTTTGCCCTGAATGGCAGAGTCCCGGCTCAATGAGAATAAGTCCCGGCTCAATGAGAAGAAGTTCCGGCTCAATGAGAATAAGTCCCGGCTCAATGAGAATAAGTCCCGGCTCAATGAGAATAAGTCCCGGCTCAATGAGAATAAGTCCAAGTCCCGACTCAATGAGAATAAGTCCCGACTCAATGAGAATAAATTCTGGCTCAATGAGAATAAGTCCCGGCTCAATGAGAATAAGTCCCGGCTCAATGAGAATAAGTCCCGACTCAATGAGAATAAGTCCCGACTCAATGAGAATACGTCCCGGCTCCATAAGAATAAGTCCCGGCTCCATAAGAATAAGTCCCGGCTCCATAAGAATTAGTCCCGGCTCCATAAGAATAAGTCCCGGCTCAATGAGAATAAGTCCCGGCTCCATGAGAATAAGTCCCGGCTCAATGAGAATAAGTTCCGGCTCAATGAGAATAAGTTCCGGCTCAATGAGAATAAGTCCCGGCTCAATGAGAATAAGTTCCGACTCAATGAGAATAAGTCCCGGCTCCATAAGAATAAGTCCCGGCTCCATAAGAATAAGTCCCGGCTCAATGAGAATAAATTCCGGCTCAATGAGAATAAGTTCCGACTCAATGAGAATAAGTCCCGGCTCCATAAGAATAAGTCCCGGCTCAATGAGAATAAATTCCGGCTCAATGAGAATAAGTTCCGGCTCCATGAGAATAAGTCCCGGTTCAATGAGAATAAGTCCCGGCTCGATGAGAATAAGTTCCGGCTCGATGAGAATAATCCCGGCTCCATGAGAATAAGTCCCGGCTCAATGATAATAAATCCCGGCTCAATGAGAATAAGTCCCGGCTCCATGAGAATAAGTCCCGGCTCCATGAGAATAAGTCCCGGATCAATGAGAATAAGTCTCGGCTCAATGAGAATAAGTCCCGGCTCCATGAGAATAAGTCCCGGATCAATGAGAATAAGTCTCGGCTCAATGAGAATAAGTCCCGGCTCAAGTCCCAGCTCAATGAGAATAAGTCCCGGCTCCATGAGAATAAGTCCCGGATCAATGAGAATAAATCCCGGATCAATGAGAATAAGTCTCGGCTCAATGAGAATAAGTCCTGGCTCAAGTCCCGGCTCAATGAGAATAAGTCCCGGCTCAATGAGAATAAGTCTCGGCTCAATGAGAATAAGTCTCGGCTCAATGAGAATAAGTCCCGGCTCCATAAGAATAAGTCCCGGCTCAATGAGAATAAGTCTCGGCTCAATGAGAATAAGTCTCGGCTCAATGAGAATAAGTCCCGGCTCCATAAGAATAAGTCCCGGATCAATGAGAATAAATCCCGGCTCAAGTCCCGGCTCAATGAGAATAAGTCCCGGCTCAAGTCCCAGCTCAATGAGAATAAGTCCCGGCTCAATGAGAATAAGTCTCGGCTCAATGAGAATAAGTCCCGGCTCCATAAGAATAAGTCCCGGATCAATGAGAATAAGTCTCGGCTCAATGAGAATAAATCCCGGCTCAAGTCCCGGCTCAATGAGAATAAGTCCCGGCTCAAGTCCCGGCTCAATGAGAATAAGTCCCGGCTCAATGAGAATAAGTCTCGGCTCAATGAGAATAAGTCCCGGCTCCATAAGAATAAGTCCCGGATCAATGAGAATAAGTCTCGGCTCAATGAGAATAAATCCCGGCTCAAGTCCCGGCTCAATGAGAATAAGTCCCGGCTCAAGTCCCGGCTCAATGAGAATAAGTCCCGGCTCAATGGGAGACAGAGGGTATAGGAAGGAAACCCCAATACATTACACAGTGAATGACTGTGCACATTAGAAAAGTGTAAAAAACCACACACATGTATATATATATATTTGTTATGGCCCCTTTAAGGTTACCGTGCCGTGTCATTACATGTGTTTCACAGGCTTTGTATCGATGTCACATATAAATCCCACCCTGTGATTATGTTATACGGTTACAGAGCTAGAACGAGCCTACAATTAGCGGTTTAACCTCTCTTACACCTCTCTGGCGGCCGGTGCGACTCAATCGATGTACAGTTACCGCCTCTCGCGCCCTCTGACCCATATCATGGCATAACAGCGGCGGAGGACAGACCTGCCAGCTGTCATTAATGGCGGCATCTGATGGGGGCGCCGTCTGCCCGGCAAGCATAAAACATCCTCTCCAGTGACTTAATATTCCACCAAAATACAGACTGGGAGATGTGGGAGGAAACACCCATCATCCACCGGCGGGGCGGAGGGACTCATGCGTCACGTCATCCGGTGAACCATAGAGGGGAATGGCAGCCTCTGCATGAAAGGCAGTCACCTGGTTGAGCATGATGAGCCGTATAGTCCAGTATGGGAAGACACTTGATAAGTCCATAGAAAGACAAGGAAGCTTTGGTCTTGCTCCAAGAGCTTACAATCTAAATGGAGCACTGGATAACACACCAAGGTGTAGGTGTGAAAGAGGGTTTTATTGTGGTTTTATTCTGCCTTTAAAGTAGTTTTTGGTGGAGACAGGGAAGAGCAGATCCAAGACGGACAGGGATGTCCTAACCCTCCTCCGGCGTGGTGAGAGGCACAGACCCGGCGTCGGGCTCCGGGATCGCGTCTGTTTGACGTTTCCACGCGTGTTGACGGAAGCCGGAAACCCTCGTCGGACACAAACAGTACTTATGTGCTAAGCTGTTTCTTAACGCTGCGTGCAACGGAAAATCCCACCGAGTTAAGTAGAGACGCAGAAATCCTTCGGCGGAGCATTAGCCCATTATACCCCCGCTCCTCAGATTATGCCTTTAATGCTAATGAAACGTTCTCCGTGTCATGTTTATGCAGAAATACTCGCAGAGCGCTTTTAACAAATCATTTTTTTTTCTTCCTTTGAAACTTTACAGACCTGGCCCGTTCCTGAGCGCGGCGAAATGCTCGACTTCACGCGGGGAGAGAAAAAGCGATGGTTTAAAAAGAAATGTATATATATATAGTATATACGCTTCAGGAGCTGCAGGGTGGCATCCCGAGGTAGCGATGCTGTATATGCGGCTGCACAGTATGGAGATACGTTGGAACAAGTCTCGGGGATTTTAAAAAATTAACGCAAAATGTTTAATTTTGAAATAAAAACAGGTTTGGCCAAAAATCAGGAAACTTTCTTTGCCTAAAAAGCAGTGAAATACCAGGAAAGTGACGACGAATGCAGCTTCTTCACGGAGCCCAGGAACGTGTTAAATACCCACCTGTAAATATTACTATTCACTTTGATGGATTGTTTTAGAACATCTTCACCTAATATAGAGAGTGACCTGCCCTGGAGACAGAGGAGGCCGGAGAGGAAGAAATGGCTCCCACTGTATGGCTACTGACCGACCACCATCCCTCTGTATTACACTATGATATGTATCAGGCCCCTCTGTATTACACTATGATTTGTATCAGACCCCTCTGTATTACACTATGATATGTATCAGGCCTCTCTGTATTACACTATGATTTGTATCAGACCCCTCTGTATTACAGTATGACATGTATCAGGCCTCTCTATATTACACTATGATATGTATCAGGCCTCTCTGTATTACACTATGATTTGTATCAGACCCCTCTGTATTACACTATGGCATGTATCAGGCCTCTCTGTATTACACTATGATATGCATCAGGTCGCTGTGTATTACACTATAATGCATCAGGCCTCTCTGTATTACACTATAATGCATCAGGCCTCTCTGTATTACACTATGATATGTATAAGGCCTCTCTGTATTACACTATATGTTTCAGGCCTCCCTGCATTACACTATGATATGCATCAGACCTCTCTGTATTACACTATGATATGTATAAGGCCTCTCTGTATTACACTATGATATGTATAAGGCCTCTCTGTATTACACTATGATATGTTTCAGGCCCCCCTGTATTACACTATGGCATGTATCAGGCCTCTCTGTATTCCACTATGATATGTATAAGGCCTGTCTGTATTACAATATGATATGTATCAAGACCCTCTGTATTACACTATGATTTGTATCAGACCTCTCTGTATTACACTATGGCATGTATCAGGCCTCTCTGTATTACACTATGGCATGTATCAGGCCTCTCTGTATTACACTATGATATGTATAAGGCCTCTCTGTATTACACTATGGTATGTATCAGGCCTCTCTGTATTCCACTATGATATGTATCAGGCCTCTCTGTATTACACTATGGCATGTATCAGGCCTCTCTGTATTACACTATGATATGTATCAGGCCTGTCTGTATTACACTATATGTTTCAGGCCTCCCTGTATCACACTATGATATGTATCAGGCCTCTCTGTATTACACTATGACATGTATAAGGCCTGTCTGTATTACACTATGATATGTTTCAGGCCCCTCTGTATTACACTATGGCATGTATCAGGCCTCTCTGTATTACAGGCCTTATACATGTCATATTGTAATACAGAGGGGTCTGATACATATCATAGTGTAATACGGAGAGGCCTGATACATGTCATAGTGTAATTGTCAGGATCCCTGGCTGTAGCCATCCTGAAACCCCCCTGGTGGTTCACTTCCATCCTGTTCCTGCCCTGCAGCCAGCATCCAGCAGTGTAAGAGTTAAACATCAAACACACGTGACTCACGAAATAAAGGGCTTTGCCCCGCACTCACACATTGCTGGTTCATTACAGCTCATGCTCACAAAGAGTGAACATCGTTGCTTTGTTGCTACTCTGCTACCTGATTCCCCATTTCTGGTTCCTGCAATTACAACCATCATCCCCATCATCCTCTGCAATCAACCTGGTTAGTCTTTATTTCCATCCAACCTCCACTATCCATATCCTCTGTTTATCAGTACAGACCACTGCATCCTGGGCTCATACCCCTGCCATCCAGGTGCCACCCAGGTACCATCCCCACATTCCCGACAGAATGAACCAGCCTAATACAAATGAGCCCGCAGTGCTGCACTTTATGGTGGAGTTACTGAAGATGACCTTCCAGGAACTATTTAAAAACCTGACTGATTCCCTGGTGAAATTGCTGCAGGAGATGTGAGGCTCCTAGACTAAGGAGTGCACTCCTGCAGCTAACAAGCATAGAGAACCACTGTCCCCCGAAGAACGTGCCAGGAGACTGGCAGACAATCTCTGCCTGTACTGCGGGAAAGGATCACATTGGATATCAGATTGCCCAGAAAAAAAACCCAGATCTGCGGTTGTCAAACCAGCACCGGTTTCTAAGCCTGCTGCCAATCCCAAAGACGCTCCAGTGCTTAGAACTCTGAAGCAAACCCAGGCTTCCAGGCCTGCTTCTAGGCCTAAACCTGCTTCAAAGAGACCTACCATCCTTAAGCCAGTACCCCTACCCAAACCGGCCCCCAGGAGATCTCTAGAACCCAAACCTGCATCCCGAACAACTCATGTACCTACACCTGTCCCCAGACGAACTGTACCCGCTGTATCCAGGCATGTGACATCTCTGGAGGTCAGTTCAGAAGAGGAGTATGAGAACCTTGTAATGCCTATGGAGACCGATTACACTGTGCCCATAGAACCTGTCCTTCCCATGGATCTGGAGACCACCGTACCTGTGGAGACAGATCTACCAACCCCTATGGAAATCATGTCCATGCCAGTTTCTACTGTGACACAGATCCCTTTCAAACAGGTAATGAAGGCCAGGCTGAAGAAAGCCCAGAAGATTAAGCGCTCCCTTATGGCAATTACAACTCCCATCACTCCCAGCCAGCACGATCCGCCGCTGTCTTCCTGGGTTTCTTCCCTGTCTGAATATGACCCAGAGGACATCGCTGTCTCTGAGGAGAGCCCACCGAGACAGACAGCCCGATGCTCAAAGGGACCCCCAGGTCAACACCAGGGGTCTGACACCCCTTTGAAGGCATGGCGAGGCTTCTCTTCATCCAGCGATGGTTCTGTATCAGAAAGGGATTGTGGCGAGGAAGAGCAAGAAGAAGAGGACGAGGGCATTAAGTCCTGGCTGTGCGACTATCCTTCCCTTAGTGATGGAACAGGTTTAGAAGGGGAACTGGGAGAAATGGAGAAGATGCCTACCCCGATGCCTTCTTCCTATGTGGGCACCAGGTTCGAAGGTGACTCTGCCTCCTACTTGTCTCCTTCGGTCGCCAAGGCCAGACGCTCCAAGGACACTCCTGTTCATCAAGACCCCTTACCCGAGGATCCATGTCCCTATACGGTACAGGGATGTTTTGCTCTACCTACCTTGGTACCATCTGGATACATGGGCACCCTCCTTCCTGATGCTTCTGCTGACCTTAAGATAACAAAGGCCAAGGCACGACGGCGTCAAAGAAAGGCACGTGCCCAACCCTGTACTACCACTCCTGACACTCGTTCTGCCCTCCAGTGGTGCTACGACTATTGGAAACAGCACCCACTAGAGTGACCCGTGCCTGGTCATGGGCAGTCCTGCTGCCATCCTTGGTCACTCGGAGCGTGACCTGAAGGGGGAGGTACTGTCAGGATCCCTGGCTGTAGCCATCCTGAAACCCCCCCCTGGTGGTTCACTTCCATCCTGTTCCTGCCCTGCAGCCAGCAACCAGCATCCAGCAGTGTAAGAGTTAAACATCAAACACACGTGACTCACGAAATAAAGGGCTTTGCCCCGCACTCACACATTGCTGGTTCATTACAGCTCATGCTCACGAAGAGTGAACATCGTTGCTTTGTTTCTACTCTGCTACCGGATTCCCCATTTCTGGTTCCTGCAATTACAACCATCATCCCCATCATCCTCTGCAATCAACCTGGTTAGTCTTTATTTCCATCCACCCTCCACTATCCATATCCTCTGTTTATCAGTACAGACCACTGCATCCTGGGCTCATACCCCTGCCATCCAGGTGCCACCCAGGTACCATCCCCACATTCCTGACAGTAATACAGAGAGGCCTGATACATGTCATAGTGTAATACAGAGGGGCCTGATACATGTCATAGTGTAATACAGAGAGGCCTGATACATGTCATAGTGTAATACAGAGGGGCCTGAAACATATCATAGTAATACAGACAGGCCTTATACATGTCATAGTGTCTGTATTACACTATGATATGTTTCAGGCCCCTCTGTATTACACTATGACATGTATCAGGCCTCTCCGTATTACACTATGATATGTATCAGGCCTCTCTATATTACACTATGTTATATATAAGGCCTCTCTGTATTACACGATGATATGTATCAGACCTCTCTGTATTACACTATGATATGTATAAGGCCTGTCTGTATTACACTATATGTTTCAGGCCTCCCTGTATTACACTATGATATGCATCAGGTCTCTCTGTATTACACTATGATATGCATCAGACCTCTCTGTATTACATTATGATATGTATAAGGCCTCTCTGTATTACACTATGATATGTATCATCTCTTTTGCACATTTTGGGGTAACATGGCTATATTTTAGGAGTCTGGTCGTGGCGCTCTGAGCCCCTGAATGTGGCACTGTGATACGTCCTAAATATACGAGAGATACAGCACACGAGCTCCCGTGGTTGCCCTGTTTACAGGCATGGGAATAAAACCCTAATGAAGGTTTAGGTAAAAGCACAAGTTACCATGGAAGGGTCGGCGGCCCGGCATCATCTCACCGCCCCGGCATCATCTCATTGCCGGCAAACACAGAGTGAGAACAATTTAAATGATTTAAGTTAAAGAGACAATGGGAAACACTGATTGGCTAAAGGGGAGATAAATGTATAGAGCACAAAAGGCCGACCGCAACGAGGATCACATCTTCTCTCTGCAAGACTCCTCCGTGACTCTGAAGACGGCGCGAGACAGGATTCTGGCATAAAACCAGCAGAAACCAACATCCCTGACGCTACCCACTATAATATAGAATACAAGTGCCGTAAAAAAATATATAATGCATGTTATTTACAAACAATCGTACATAACACACACGGTGTGAAACGCTACAATAAAACCAAGCAAAAAGCATAATATGCAAAATAAAAGATGTAAAGGGGAAATATATTAAAAAAAAAATGTCATGCAATAAAACGTTATGAAAGTATAAAACACTGCGGGCCTATAACAATCTTCATGCAAACGTTTGCGTCAGCGCAAAACCGCATTAACGCGAGGGGCAAAACCCTTTGCGCTGAATGTCGTAATACAATGTCAGCGCAACAAACGCACGTAATCGTCTAACGCAGGTGAACCTGTGTGAGCTTACTGTACTGCGCCCGTCCAATACTTAACATTGTGAGCGCAAACGCGAATGTGCGCTGGTACGCGGATGGTATTACAATCTATGTGCAGTTTGTAACGCACAGCGTTTTGCGCGGCATAATTTTAGCAACTCCTAAAAGCTGGTGTTAATGGCAAATTCTATCAACCTGGCCGAAACCAAATACGCCAGCCCAAAAAAAAAAAAAATACGCAGCAAAGTATAGTTACACATTCTACACATACCCAAACCAATAAAATGGAGAAGTTGTGCGTGCATTTATTATTGCTGCAGCATATATACACAGATTTACTTTGACAGGCACAAAAACTTAACGTGAGACAATTGTGGTTCTTAATTCTGATTGGCTGAATCGTGTGAAAAAACATGCCTGCACGCTGACTTCTGCGCGCAACGTTGCTGCACAGCAATTTTTGTGCGTCCGTTTTCCGCGCGTTATTTTTTGACGGATGAAAAATGTGCGAGGATTGTAATACCCAGCGTTGATTTACGCGCGTTAACGTTTTACGCTTCGCGCAAAAATTCAAGCGTTGCGCGTGCGTTTTTGCGTTAAGACTGTATGAGGGCCCACCATGTACAGAAATGTATAGTATATATAATGAAAAAAATAAAATCTATATAATCATGACATGAGGTTATTATCCACATAGAAACATAGAAAGATGTCGGCAGATAAGAACCTTTCGGCCCATCTAGTCGCCCAATTACATGGATACTTTACCTGGATTTATCTTTTGTTTAGGATAGCCTTATGCCTATCCCATGCCTGCTTAAATTCAATTACTGTTTTGGCCTCTACCACTTCTACTGGAAGACTGTTCCATGTATCCACCACCCTCTCAGTAAAATAATGCTTTCTGATGTTACTTTTAAACCTTTGCCCCTCTAATCTAAGACTATGTCCTCTTGTTTTGCTACTTTGTTTCCGTTTAAATATACTCCCTTCCTCTACCTTGTGGATTCCCTTTACGTATTTAAATGTTTCTATCATATCTCCTCTGTCTCGTCTTTTTTCCACATAAATGTGACATGTAAAAAATGTAAATGAAAAATGACACTCCATGTAAATGAATAAAAAAATATATAATACTATATATAATACGAATGAAACCACCGTAAAATCAGGGCATTTCACTGACATTTCTCTGCTGTTCGGTGTCTGTGAATAGATTAACCATTGCTTCTCTATGGGGGATTTCACTGCCACCAAACAGGCACCGTATTACACTGGCAATTCACCAAAATTGAGTGAACTGCCTGCTTTTTGAATAGCCGAATGGCCAAGAAATTGCACCGTACGGGGAAATTCACTGTTTGGTACAATATCGAAGCCAATTCAGTTCTCTCTGAATAACCCTGTAAGCCAGGGGTCTCAAACTCACGGCCCCCCAGATGTTTTAGCCTACAAGTCCCAGAATGCTTTGAATGCAATATATGGCAAGGGAATCATGGGAGTTGTAGTTCAGAAACATCAGGGGGGCCAGAGTTTGAGACCCCTGCGTGTAAGCCTCCCGTCGGGGAATGGAAGCCTGGGCCTCTACATCACAGACTGGAATACTTACCACTATACTAACAAGGAAAATATGGATGGATGGATGGTAGGGTGGATGGATGGTAGGGTGGATGTATGGATGGTAGGGTGGATGGGTGCATGGATGGATAGATGGATGGATGGTAGGGTGGATGGATGGATGGATGGTAGGGTGGATGGATGGTAGGGTGGATGGATGGATGGTAGGGTGGATGGATGGATGTAGGGTGGATGGATGTATAGATGGGTGGGTGGATGAATAGATGGGCAGATATGTGGGTGGATGGATGGATGGTAGGGTAGATGGATGGATGGTAGGGTGGATGGTAGGGTGGATGGATGGATGGTAGGGTGGATGGTAGGATGGATGGTAGGGTGGATGGATGTATGGATGGATGGAAGGATGGTAGGGGATGGATGGATGGTAGGGTGGATGGATGGATGGATGGATGGATGTAGGGTGGATGGATGTAGGGTGGATGGATGGATGATGGTAGGGTGGATGATGGATGGTAGGGTGGATGGGTGGATGGATGGATAGATGGATGGATGGTAGGGTGGATGGATGGATGGATGGTAGGGTGGATGGATGGATGGTAGGGTGGATGGATGGATGTAGGGTGGATGGATGTATAGATGGGTGGGTGGATGAATAGATGGGCAGATATGTGGGTGGATGGATGGATGGTAGGGTAGATGGATGGATGGTAGGGTGGATGGTAGGGTGGATGGATGGATGGTAGGGTGGATGGTAGGATGGATGGTAGGGTGGATGGATGTATGGATGGATGGAAGGATGGTAGGGTGGATGGATGGATGGTAGGGTGGATGGATGGATGGTAGGGTGGATGGATGGTAGGGTGGATGGATGGATGGATGGTAGGGTGGATGGATGGATGGATGGTAGGGTGGATGGATGGATGGTAGGGTGGATGGATGGATGGATGGTAGGGTGGATGGATGGATGGATGGATGGTAGGGTGGATGGATGGATGGTAGGATGGGTGGATGGACGGATGGTAGGGTGGATGGATGGGCGGGTGGATGGGCGGGTGGATGGATAGATGGGCAGATATGTGGGTGGATGGATATAGGGGTAGTCCAGGGGGCAGACCGAGTGATATGCGGATGGATGGGTTTAAGGATTGGAGAATTGGATGGGATTAGGGGTAGTCTGAGGGCCAGACATTGAAGGGTGGGGTGATAGAGGCAGAAGTAGTCCAAGGGACAGATAAATTGAAGGGTGGAGGGACAGACATTTGGATGGAGGGAGACACAGGGGTGTATATGGTGTTTGCTTGTGTCACTTTCTGGTTTGATTTCTTATGGGAAAAGGCAAGGGAACCAAATCCTCCATAACCTGCATTTACAGTGGCAAAGCATCATGGGAGATGAAGTCCAAAAGCAGCTGGGGATATACCGGCCAACAGTAAATAAGGGCAGTCTGAACTGGCACACAACAGCGATGGCAAAACACGCAGAACCAGGGGGACGAATTGCAGCGATGGAGGGCGTTTTCCACCTCGTCTACTCTGGCCTGAATTTTGCAGCTTTTTCCGTTCTCACCGCGTTTCCCCCCGGTGGGAGAATAAACCCCATGAATGAATAAATGAAGCGGGTGGAAGCATCTCCTGCAGGCCGTGTTATCTAACACACGGTAACGCGGCCGGCGGGGAGGCGGCAGCGGCTCCTGGGAACGCGCACTTCAAGTGGAGTTAATTTGCCAGGGTAGCGGCGCTGGCGCGGCGCCAGGCTCGTTCTTCGAGGCTGAATGCATCGAGGCCGCTTCTATTGTAAACAAGGCTGAACCCGGCGCTGAGGACAAAGTGCTGGAGCACCGTCCCATCTTGATATATCCTGCGCTCCTCCGTACAATATACACGCCGGCCGGCTGGAAGCGAGAGAAGCCTCACCGAGGATAATAATAACCGTCTGCCGGTGACTCAGCCACGAATTTACATTCCCGCTGCCGCTAAGAGCATCCCAAGTTAAACAATATTATAGAAAAATGCAATAAACACTATTTATACGAGCGCCGCGTGTTGTTTCCACTACGTCCCTCCTAAACATTGCACAATACCCCTCCTTGTGCAGCTCCAGGACACGTCTCCAAAAAGGCCGCGCTCTCACGCAACTCAGGTCCCATCCCCAAGCCACGGACACAGGACACCCCCCACGTGCACCCTGTATATATATATATACTCTTTATAGAACAATAACAAAGTGTCTGATACAAAGTGAGCGATTCATTAGAATTTACAGACTCACTGCGGGGACGGTATATAAAGGAACCCCCAAAAACACACACTCACGCCCTGAATATATAGAGGAACCCCCCAAAAACACACCCTCACGCCCTGAATATATAGAGAAACCCCCCAAAAACACACCTCACGGCCTGAATATATAGAGGAACCCCCAAAAACACACCCTCACGCCCTGAATATATAGAGGAACCCCTAAAAAGACACCCACACACCCTGAATATATGGAGGAGCCCCTAAAAAGACACCCGCACACCCTGAATATATGGAGGAGCCCCTAAAAAGACACCCTCACAACCTGAATATATGGAGGAGCCCCTAAAAAGACACCCACACACCCTGAATATATGGAGGAGCCCCTAAAAAGACACCCGCACACCCTGAATATATGGAGGAACCCCTAAAAAGACACCCACACCCTGAATATATGGAGGAACCCCTAAAAACACACCCACACACCCTGAATATATGGAGGAGCCCCTAAAAAGGCACCCATACACCCTGAATATATGGAGGAACCCCTAAAAACACACCCACACACCCTGAATATATGGAGGAGCCCCTAAAAACACACCCACACACCCTGAATATATGGAGGAGCCCCTAAAAAGGCACCCATACACCCTGAATATATGGAGGAACCCCTAAAAAGACACCCATACACCCTGAATATATGGTGGAGCCCCTAAAAGAACACCCACACACCCTGAATATATGGAGGAACCCCTAAAAACACCCACACGCCCTGTAAATATGGAGGAGTCCCTAAAAAGACACCTGCACACCCTGAATATATGGAGGAACCCCTAAAAAGACACCCACACACACCCTGAATATATGGAGGAGCCCCTAAAAACACACCCGCAAACCCTGAATATATAGAGGAGCCCCTAAAAAGACACCCACACACCCTGAATATATGGAGGAGCCCCTAAAAACACCCGCACACCCTGAATATATGGAGGAGCCCCTAAAAAGACACCCGCACACCCTGAATATATGGAGGAGCCCCTAAAAAGACACCCGCACACCCTGAATATATGGAGGAACCCCTAAAACTACACCCACACACCCTGAATATATGGAGGAGCCCCTAAAAACACACCCACACACCCTGAATATATGGAGGAACCCCTAAAAACACACCCACACACCCTGAATATATGGAGGAGCCCCTAAAAAGACACCCGCACACCCTGAATATATGGAGGAACCCCTAAAAAGACACCCGCAGACCCTGAATATATGGAGGAGCCCCTAAAAAAGACACCCGCACACCCTGAATATATGGAGGAGCCCCTAAAAGACACCCGCACACCCTGACTATATGGAGGAGCCCCTAAAAAAGACACCCGCACACCCTGAATATATGGAGAAGCCCCTAAAAGACACCGCACACCCTGAATATATGGAGGAGCCCCTAAAAACACCCACACACCCTGAATATATGAGGAGCCCCTAAAAAGACACCCGCACACCCTGAATATATGGAGGAGCCCCTAAAAAGACACCCGCACACCCTGACTATATGGAGGAGCCCCTAAAAAGACACCCGCACACCCTGAATATATGGAGAAGCCCCTAAAAGACACCCGCACACCCTGAATATATGGAGGAGCCCCTAAAAGACACCCGCACACCCTGAATATATGGAGGAGCCCCTAAAAAGACACCCGCACACCCTGAATATATGGAGGGGGCCCCTAAAAGACACCCACACACCCTGAATATATGGAGAACCCCTAAAAAGACACCCACACACCCTGAATATATGGAGGAGCCCCTAAAAAGACACCCGCACACCCTGAATATATGGAGGGGGCCCCTAAAAAGACACCCACACACCCTGAATATATGGAGGAACCCCTAAAAAGACACCCACACACCCTGAATATATGGAGGAGCCCCTAAAAAGACACCCGCACACCCTGACTATATGGAGGAACCCCTAAAAAGACACCCGCATGCCAACCACAAGGAAGAAAACAACTTTGAAACTGTCAGCAGGAAACAAACCCAGCCACAGCCGGCAGGAACAAACCCAGCCACAGCCGGCAGGAAACAAACCCAGCCACAGCCGGCAGGAAACAAACCCAGCCACAGCCGGCAGGAAACAAACCCAGCCACAGCCGGCAGGAAACAGACCCAGCCACAGCCGGCGGGAAACAAACCCAGCCACAGCCGGCAGGAAACAAACCCAGCCACAGCCGGCGGGAAACAAACCCAGCCACAGCCGGCAGGAAACAAACCCAGCCACAGCCGGCAGGAGACAAACCCAGCCACAGCCGGCAGGAAACAGACCCAGCCACAGCCGGCGGGAAACAAACCCAGCCACAGCCGGCAGGAAACAAACCCAGCCACAGCCGGCGGGAAACAAACCAAGCCACAGCCGGCAGGAAACAAACCCAGCCACAGCCGGCAGGAAACAAACCCAGCCACAGCCGTCAGGAAACAAACCCAGCCACAGCCGTCAGGAAACAAACCCAGCCACAGCCGTCAGGAAACAAACCAAGCCACAGCCGGCAGGAAACAAACTAAGCCACAGCCGTCAGGAAACAAACCCAGCCACAGCCGTCAGGAAACAAACCCAGCCACAGCTGGCAGGAAACAAACCCAGCCACAGCCGGCAGGAAACAAACCCAGCCACAGCCGGCAGGAAACAAACCCAGCCACAGCCGGCAGGAAACAGACCCAGCCACAGCCGTCAGGAAACAGACCCAGCCACAGCCGGCAGGAAACAAACCCAGCCACAGCCGGCAGGAAACAAACCCAGCCACAGCCGGCAGGAAACAAACCCAGCCACAGCCGGCAGGAAACAGACTAAGCCACAGCCGGCAGGAACAACAACCCAGCCACAGCCGGCAGGAGACAAACCCAGCCACAGCCGGCAGGAAACAGACCCAGCCACAGGCGGCAGGGAAACAAACCCAGCCACAGCGGCAGGAAACAGACCCAGCCACAAGCTGGCAGGAAACAAACCCAGCCACAGCCGGCAGGAAACAAACCCAGCCACAGCCGGCAGGAAACAGACCCAGCCACAGCCGGCAGGAAACAGACCCAGCCACAGCCGGCAGGAAACAGACCCAGCCACAGCCGGCAGGAAACAAACCCAGCCACAGCCGGCAGGAAACAAACCCAGCCACAGCCGGCGGGAAACAAACCCAGCCACAGCCGGCAGGAAACGCTATAAGGACACATCCAGCCACCAGGAATATGCCCTTTAAAGAAAAGAAAAAGGCCACTATATTAAAAGCAGGGGTTAAATTCCGCGTCAGGTGTGAACTTAACCAGATCCATTAAAGCAGTGGAGGTGAAGGTTCCTGCTGACGAAGCATGATCAGGCCTTCACATCCACATGACGGTAAAAACCGAGAAGCACAAGACCCTAAGAAAGGCAACAGGAGGGGCACTGGCGTAACTCAAGCAATTGCAGGGACTACAAGTCTCATCATCCTTTTCCAGCTTGCAATGCGTGCAGTTGCAGACTCCCTATCCTGGCAGTAAGGGGTTAATAGCTATAGAATAAATGGTTGGTATCTTTAGAGCTGTAATCACCGTGAAGCCTTGCCAAAATTTTTTTGGGTTTCTGTTTAGCATAGCAACCCCTCCGCCCTCCCCGCGCCGCTAAAAACAATGGTGACAGTGTAATAGGTGGCGGCGCGCGGTTTGATCCTGTCTGTTATATTACAAGGACATTGTGATCGAACCATTAAATAACCGCGCCGTATTAATGTAAAGGCCGTCTGGAGCCACAGAAACCGCCACAAACCCCACGTACGGCACCCGCGCCTGATGGAAAGGTGGGGGCACGCACGTCCCACACACAATAATTTTATTACTATAATCAAATTAACATCATAAGTATATATCAGCGGCATTTACTGCAGCCAAAAAACAAACAGCAACAAATATATAGAAACCTAACACAATGGGCACCACCACTAACACACGGAATAAAAATATATATATATATATATACACATAAACCTAAAACCATAGGCGCTGCACGCACACACCTGTCACTAAATATATATATATATATATAACCTAAAACCATAGGGCTGCACGCACACACCTGTCACTAAATATATATATATATAACCTAAAACCATAGGCGCTGCACACACACACCTGTCACTAAATATATATATATAACCTGAAACCATAGGCGCTGCACACACACACCTGTCACTAAATATATATATATAACTAAAACCATAGGCGCTGCAGCGCACACACCTGTCACTAAATATATAATTATAACCTAAACCATAGGCGCTGCACGCACACACCTGTCACTAAATTATATATATATATATATATATATAACCTAAAACCATAGGCGCTGCACGCACACACACCTGTCACTAAATATATATATATAACCTAAAACCATAGGCGCTGCACACACACACCTGTCACTAAATATATATATATAACCTAAAAACCATAGGCCGCTGCACGCACAACCCTGTCACTAAATAAATATATATATATAACCTAAAACCATAGGCGCTGCCACGCACACACCTGTCACTAAATATATATATATATATATATAACCTAAAACCATAGGCGCTGCACGCACACACCTGTCACTAAATATATATATATATAATATATATACCTAAAAACCATAGGGCTGCACACACACACTGTCACTAAATATATATATATAACCTAAAACCATAGGCGCTGCACGCACACACCTGTCACTAAATTATATATATATATAACCTAAAACCATAGGCGCTGCACACACACACCTGTCACTAATATATATTATATATCCTAAAACCATAGGCGCTGCACGCACACACCTGTCACTAAATAATATTATATATATATATAACCTTAAAACCATAGGCGCTGTACGCACACACCTGTCACTAAATATATATATATATATATAACCTAAAACCATAGGCGCTGCACGCACACACCTGTCACTAAATATATATATATAACCTAAAACCATAGGCGCTGCACGCACACACCTGTCACTAAATATATATATATAACCTAAAACCATAGGCGCTGCACGCACACACCTGTCACTAAATATATATATATAACCTAAAACCATAGGCGCTGCACGCACACACCTCTTCCACTAAATATATATATATAATATATTATATATAACCTAAAACCATAGGCGCTGCACACACACACCAGTCACTAAAATATATATATAACCTAAAAACCATAGGCGTGCACGCACACACCTGTCACTAATATATATATATAACCTAAAACCATAGGCGCTGCACGCACACACCTGTCACTAAATATATATATATATAACCTAAAACCATAGGCGCTGCACGACACACACACCTGTCACTAATATATATATATAACCTAAAACCATAGGCGCTGCACGCACCACACCTGTCACTAAAATATATTATATATAACCTAAACCATAGGCGCTGCACGCACAACACCTGTCACTAAATATATATATATATATAACCTAAAACCATAGGCGCTGCACACACACACCTGTCACTAAATATATATATATATATATAACCTAAAACCATAGGCGCTGCACGCACACACCCTGTCACTAAAATATATATATATATATAACCTAAAACCACATAGGGCTGCACACACACACCTGTCACTAAATATATATATAAACCTAAAACCATAGGCGCTGCACGCACACACCTCACTTAAATATATATATATATATATATAACCTAAAACCATAGGCGCTGCACGCACACACCTGTCACTAAATATATATATATATATATATATATAACCTAAAACATAGGCGCTGCACACACACCTGTCACTTAAATTATATATATATAACCTAAAACCATAGGCGCTTGCACGCACACACCTGTCATAAATATATATATATATATATATATAACCTAAAACCATAGGCGCTGCACGCACACACCTGTCACTAAAATATATATATATATATATAACCTAAAACCATAGGCGCTGCACGCACACACCTGTCACTAAATATATATATATATATAACCTAAAACCATAGGCGCTGCACACACACACCTGTCACTAAATATATATATATAACCTAAAACCATAGGCGCTGCACGACCACCTGTCACTAAAATATATATATATATATATATAACCTAAAACCATAGGCGCTGCACACCACAACCTGTCACTAAATATATATATATAACCTAAACCATAGGCGCTGCACGCACACACCTGTCACTAAATATATATATATATATATATAACTAAAACCTAGGGCGCTGCACGCACACACCTGTCACTAAATATATATATATATATAACCTAAAACCATAGGCGCTGCACGCACACACCTGTCACTAAATATATAATATATATATATATATATATATATATATATATATAACCTAAAACCATAGGCGCTGCACACACACACCTGTCACTAAATATATATATATATAACCTAAAAACCATAGCGCGCTGCACGCACACACCTGTCACTAAATATATATATATATATATATTATATATATATATATATATATTATATATATAACCTAAAACCATAGGCGCTGCACACACACACCTGTCACTAAATATATATATATAACCTAAAACCATAGGCGCTGCACGCACACACCTGTCACTAAAATATATATATATAACCTAAAAACCATACGCTGCACGCCACAACCTGTTCACTAAATATATATATATATATATATATATAAAACTAAAACCATAGGCGCTGCACACACACACACCAGTCACTAAATATATATATATAACCTAAAACCATAGGCGCTGCACGCACACATGTCACTAAATATATATATATATATATATATAACCTAAAACCATAGGCGCTGCACGCAAACCTGTCACTAAATATATATATATATATATAACCAAAACCATAGGCGCTGCACACACACACCTGTCACTAAATATATATATATATACCTAAAACCATAGGCGCTGCACGCACACACCTGTCACTAAATATATATATATATATTATATATAACCTAAAACCATAGGCGCTGCACGCACACACCTGTCACTAAATATATATATTATATATATATATATATAACCTAAACCATAGGCGCTGCACACACACACACCTGTCACTAAATATATATATATAACCTAAAACCATAGGCGCTGCACGCACACACCTGTCACTAAATATATATATATATAACCTAAAACCATAGACGCTGCACGCACACACCTGTCACTAATAATATTATAATATATAACCTAAAACCATAGGCGCTGCACGCACACACCTGTCACTAAATATATATATATTATATATATATATATAACTAAAACCATAGACGCTGCACGCACACACCTGTCACTAAATATATATATATATAACCTAAAACCATAGGCGCTGCACACACACACCTGTCACTAAATATATATATATAAACCTAAAACCATAGGCGCTGCACGCACACACCTGTCACTAAATATTATATATACATATATAACCTAAAAACATAGGCGCTGCACGCACACACCTGTCACAATAAAATATATATATATATATATAACCTAAAACCATAGGCGCTGCACGCACACACCTGTCACTAAAATATATTATATATATATATAACCTAAAACCATTAGGCGCTGCACGCACACACCTGCTCATAAATATATTATATATTAATATATAACCTAAAACCATAGGCGCTGCACGCACCACACCTGTCACTAAATATATATATATAACCTAAAACCATAGGCGCTGCACGCACACACCTGTCACTAAATATATATATATATATATATATAACTAAAACCATAGGCGCTGCACGCACACACCTGTCACTAAATATATATATATATATATAACCTAAAACCATAGGCGCTGCACGCACACACCTGTTCACTAAAATATATATAATATATATATATCCTAAAACCATAGGCGCTGCACGCACAAACACCTGACACTTACACACCAAATAAAATATATATATATTTATATATACAGTGGCAAGAAAAAGTATGTGAACCCTTTGGGATTACGTGGAGTTTTGCATGAATTGGTCATAAAATGTGCTCTGATCTTCATCTAAGTCACAACCATTTGATAAACACAGTCTGCTTAAAATAATACAACACAAACATTATATGTTTTCATGTGTTTATTGAACATAACATGGTAAACATTCACAGTGCAGGGTGGAAAAGTATGTGAACCTTTGGACTTAATAACTGGTTGACCCTCCTTTGGCAGCAATAACCTCAAACAAACGTTTCCTGTAGTTGCAGATCAGGACCTGCACAACGATCTGGAGGTAATTTTTGGACCACTCCTCTTCACAAAACTGTTTCAGTGTAGCAATATATTTGGGATGTCTGGTGTGAATCGCTCTCTTTAGGTCATAAGGTCATGCCACAGCATTTTCAATCGGGTTGAGGTCAGGACTCTGACTGGGCACTCACTAAGGCGTATTTTATTTTGTTGAAGCCATTCCTTTTGTTGAAACTTTATGCTCTGGGAGTCATTGTCCTGTTGCATCACCCATCCTCTGCGGAGCTTCAGTTGGCGGACAGATGGTCTTATGTTTTCCTGCAAAATGTCTTGATAATCTCTGGAATTCATTTTTCCATCAATGACAAAAATCCGTCCGGGCCCTGAGGAGCAAAAGCAGCCCCAAACCATGATGCTCCCTCCGCATGTTTTACAGTGGGGATGAGGTTTTGATGTTGGTGTGCTGTGCCTTTTTTTTCCACACATAGTGTGTGTGGTTTTCCAAAACAACTCAATTTTGGTTTCATCTGTCCACAGAATATTTTGCCAGTAGTGATGTGGAACATCCAGGTGCTCTTTTGCAAACTTCAAAATGCTGCAATATTTTGTTCAGCAATGGCTTCCTCCGTGGTGTCCTCCCATGTGCTCCATTTTGTTTAATGTTTTCCTTATTTGAAGATGTCTCAACAAAAATGTTAGCTTCTGCCAGAGATTTCTGTAAGTCTTTAGCTGACACTCTAGGATTTCTTCTTTACCTCATTAAGCATTCTGCGCTGTGCTCTTGCAGTTTATCTTTTACAGGACGACCACGCCTAGGGAGAGTAGCAACAGTGCTGAACTTTCTCCATTTGTAGACAGTCTGTCTTACCGTGGACACATGAACATCAAGGCTTATGGAGATACTTTTGTAACCCTTTCCAGCTTCATGAAAGTAAACAATTCTTGATCGTAGGTCTTCTGAGAGCTCTTTTCTGCGAGGCATGGTTCACATCAGGCAGTGCTTTGAACCAGTAAACCCAAAAACTGGTGTGTGTTTTAAAGGGCAGGACAGCTTTCAGCAACACATCCAATAATATCACACTGATTGGACTCAAGGTTGGCTCACTCCTGGCTCCAATTAGCTCTTGGAGAAGTCATTAGGCTAGGGGTTCACATACTTTTCCAACCCTGCACTGTGAATGTTTACATGTTATGCTCAATAAACACATGAAAACATATAATGTTTGTGTTGTATTATTTTAAGCAGACTGTGTTTTTCAAATTGTTGTGATTTAGAAGAAGATCAGATTACATTTTATGACCAATTCATGCAAAACTCCACGTAATCCCAAAGGGTTCACATACTTTTTCTTGCCACTGTATAAACCTAAAACTATAGGCACTGCACGCACAAACACCTGACACTTACACACCAAATAAAATATATATTTACATATATAAACCTAAAACAATAGGCACTGCGTACACGCACACTAAATAATAAAAAATCCAAAAACAATAAAACGCACTGGATACCTACGACAACGTAACGTTTGTTATAATTGAATTATAGGCAGAGCGAGGAGGAAACATATACACAGCATTCATAGAATATATATAATGATCCCCATGTGAAGGATATAGCAAAGTCATTCTAAAAATAATATAATGTGCTTCATATCAGAGGAGCTAAAAAGGGGCATTTTAACAATGGGGGGGGGCAAAACTAGAGACAAGACCATCCCACCAGCAGCTCCATCCATGGAAATACAAATGTAACCAAGAACAGAAGCAAAGTGTCAGATTCACAGCGAACGACTTCTAACATCGTTCCTAAATATATGGAGGAACCCCTAAAAAGACACCCACACACCCTGAATATATGGAGGAACCCCTAAAAACACACCCACACACCCTGAATATATGGAGGAGACCCTAAAAAGACACCCACACACCCTGAATATATAGAGGAGCCCCTAAAAAGACACCCACACACCCTGAATATATGGAGGAGCCCCTAAAAAGACACCCACACACCCTGAATATATAGAGGAGCCCCTAAAAGACACCTTCTGGAATATGTGGAGGAACCTCTTAAAAAAGGGGTAATTAAGAGAGAAATTAGGGTTTTAAGTTTAAGAAAGGGACTGGTTTTCCAAAATATGGACACTTTGCAGATATGAACCTTTAACATGGTCCTTAAAATGTAAATCCCATATAAGTCGCCCGTAAGGCCGCGGCTCGATCGGGGCTTTATTTATTCTGTGACATTTTGGCCCCTATATCTCACTAACCGCCCCCAGGTAATTCTTTTTTTATATATATATATTATATTTAATAAAAACCTTCAGAATAATTGGGGAAATCATAACAGGATTAGAATGACGGTCCTGTACGGGGGGGTTTCGGCCCGTTGCAATTATTCCTCTAATTACTCGAATGTTTACTGGATTGATTTTATTTTTTTGGTACCGGCGCGGCGAAACGGACAGATCCGAGGGGCAACGTCTCCTGCCGCACGGAGGCACACGAAGCTATAAAACCAATGACCTGCAGAAAGCAGAGGCCTCGCAAGGCGACTCGCAAACCTGCAGGGAGAAAAAAGAGCCTTTACTTTTAATTCAGCTCTTAAAAACGGCTAATAATAAGAACTAGAAAAAAAAATACAAAAAGTAAACGAGTAAAATCCTCTTTTTAGAACCTAATTAATGTTTGGTTTTCTTCTGTCAGAAATCTCTGCTGAGGAAGCCGACAAAATAATAATTACAAAACATCAGGCGACGAGGCGGGCTACGCCTCATTCAATTAAAATATTAAAAATCAGATATTGGAAATTTATCCATTTTACTTTAACCCCTTTCGGACCGAGGCTTTATAGCCTGGCTTTGCTTGAAGGACCTGCGCAGTTTTGCTGTGCACAAGATCAACTGCAATTTTCCAGTTTAGTTTGTGCATGTTATGTTCCATGTGTATCTTGTTATCTGCTGATAGGTTAGCCTTCCAGAATGCCCTCTGCCAGGAATGTGTTAATATCTGCTGTGTATTTGAGTAGTTTGTTAATCTTCTTTGTACAGGCAAACACTGCCCCATTATCTGATGTCTTTAGCATATAATCTGTCTGCCATTCACAATTGCCATTGTCCTGCCTCGTTTAGGAATGTTACGCAATGTTTATTCCATTGTATTGTCCTAGGCTAATTACGACATTTTCTAGGGAAGGTTTATGTGTATGTAAACAACCCAGGTTTGACCATCTACATGTGTGTGTTTGTCCCCAAATGAGTCTGATCATTTTGGGTGATTCAGATCAGTTGTTTTTTTTGCTTTTCTAGGAGTTATTTCGTTTTTTTATTGCTTATTTAAGAATGGGAAGTAGATTACTACCACTAGAATGAAAGTTTCTTTACTTAATTATTATTTTGGATTTTTTTTTTATTTTTTTAGGGTGAAATTTTAGGTTTCCCAACTTTTTTTAAAGAAACTAGACTTTTTAACCCATAGGTTTCAATGCAGCATATGGATCCGCACACTGCCAGGCAGCACCTCTCTGCAGTATAATTAATGCAGCATATGAATCCACACACTGCGGGGAAGCTCCTCTCTGCAGTATAATTAATGCAGCATATGAATCCACACACTGCTGGGAAGCACCTCTCTGCAGTATAATTAATGCAGCATATGAATCCACACACTGCTGGGAAGCACCTCTGTGCGGTATAATTAATGCAGCATATGAATCCACACACTGCTGGGAAGCGCCTCTCTGCAGTATAATTAATGCAGCATATGAATCTACACACTGCTGGGAAGCGCCTCTGTGCGGTATAATTAATGCAGCATATGAATCCACACACTGCTGGGAAGCACCTCTGTGCGGTATATTAATGCAGCATATGAATCCACACACTGCTGGGAAGCGCCTCTGTGCGGTATATAATTAATGCAGCATATGAATCACACACACTGTGGAAGCGCCTCTCTGCGGTATAATTAATGCAGCATATGAATCCACCACTGCTGGGAAGCACCTCTGTGCGGTATAATTAATGCAGCATATGAATCCACACACTGCTGGGAAGCGCCTCTCTGCGGTATATAATTAATGCAGCATATGAATCCACACACTGCTGGGAAGCGCCTCTCTGCGTATAATTAATGCAGCATATGAATCCACACACTGCTGGAAGCGCCTCTCTGCAGTATATATTAATGCAGCATATGAATCCACACACTGCTGGGAAGCGCCTCTCTGCGGTATAATTAATGCAGCATATGAATCCCACACTGCTGGGAAGCACCTCTCTGCAGTATAATTAATGTAGCATATAAATCCACACACTGCTGGAAGCGCCTCTCTGCGGTATATATTAATGCAGCATATGAATCCACACATTGAGGAGAAGCGCCTCTCTGCAGTATAATTAAGACTAGGGACAGATGAGCGCATTTTCTGCAGCCACCGTCAAAATGTACGTCGATGCGTGCGCACGCATTTTTTCACGGAATACGCTTAAGTGGTCAGACGATGCGCAATTCTGGACGTATTTCATGACGGTGGGTAAAAAGAAGTCTAGGGAAATCCGGCTGTTTGAACGTTATGTTGGCCGCACACTAGCAGCGTCTGACATCTCCTAATCACGCACACACGCTGCTATGCGGCCGCAGCGCACTTTGTACGTCAGTAGCAGCGGTTTCACGTTCTGATAAAAATGCGTTCATTTGCTGGTTGCGTGGTGTCGGCGCACTTTCGTACGCACGTACTGCGTATATTGGCCGTCATTGGCCGTTATGTGCTGCTACTGCCGCCGTGATTTAGTGCGCCTGCACGCGCGTTCCGACTGCCCCACTCTGACCTAGCCTAATGCAGCATATGAATCCACACACTGCTGGGAAGCACCTCTCTGCAGTATAATTAATGCAGCATATGAATCCACCACACTGCTGGAAGCGCCTCTCTGTGGTATAATTAATGCAGCATATGAATCCACACACTGCTGGGAAGCGCCTCTCTGCAGTATAATTAATGCAGCATATGAATCCACACACTGCTGGGAAGCACCTCTCTGCAGTATAATTAATGCAGCATATGAATCCACACACTGCTGGAAAGCACCGCTCTGCAGTATAATTAATGCAGCATATGAATCCACACACTGCTGGGAGCACCTCTCTGCAGTATAATTAATGTAGCATATGAATCCACACACTGCTGGGAAGCGCCTCTCTGCAGTATAATTAATGCAGCATATGAATCCACACACTGCTGGGAAGCGCCTCTCTGCAGTATAATTGATGCAGCATATGAATCCACACACTGCTGGGAAGCGCCACTCTGCAGTATAATTAATGCAGCATATGAATCCACACACTGCTGGGAAGCACCTCTCTGCAGTATAATTAATGCAGCATATGAATCCACACACTGCTGGGAAGCACCTCTCTGCAGTATAATTAATGCAGCATATGAATCCACACACTGCTGGGAAGCACCTCTCTGCAGTATAATTAATGCAGCATATGAATCCACACACTGCTGTGAAGCGCCTCTCTGCTGTAGAATTAATGCAGCATATGAATCCACACATTGAGGGGAAGCGCCTCTCTGCGGTATAATCAATGCAGCATATGAATCCACACATTGAGGGGAAGCACCTCTCTGCAGTATAATGAATGCAGCATATGAATCCACACACTGCTGGGAAGCACCTCTCTGCAGTATAATGAATGCAGCATATGAATCCACACACTGCTGGGAAGCACCTCTCTGCAGTATAATTAATGCAGCATATGAATCCACACACTGCTGGGAAGCACCTCTCTGCGGTATAATTAATGCAGCATATGAATCCACACACTGCTGGGAAGCGCCTCTCTGCAGTATAATTAATGCAGCATATGAATCCACACACTGAGGGGAAGCGCCTCTCTGCGGTATAATTAATGCAGCATATGAATCCACACACTGCTGGGAAGCACCGCTCCGTGGTATAATTAATGCAGCATATGAATCCACACACTGCTGGGAAGCAACTCTCTGCAGTATAATTAATGCAGCATATGAATCCACACACTGCTGGGAAGCGCCTCTCTGCAGTATAATTAATGCAGCATATGAATCCACACACTGCTGGGAAGCGCCTCTCTGCAGTATAATTAATGCAGCATATGAATCCACACACTGCTGGGAAGGGCCTCTCTGCAGTATAATTAATGCAGCATTTGAATCCACACACTGCTGGGAAGCGCCTCTCTGCAGTATAATTAATGCAGCATATGAATCCACACACTGAGGGGAAGCACCTCTCTGCGGTATAATTAATGCAGCATATGAATCCACACACTGCTGGGAAGCACCTCTCCGTGGTATAATTAATGCAGCATATGAATCCACACACTGCTGGGAAGCAACTCTCTGCAGTATAATTAATGCAGCATATGAATCCACACACTGAGGGGAAGCGCCTCTCTGCAGTATAATTAATGCAGCATATGAATCCACACACTGCTGGGAAGCGCCTCTCTGCAGTATAATTAATGCAGCATATGAATCCACACACTGCTGGGAAGCGCCTCTCTGCGGTATAATTAATGCAGCATATGAATCCACACACTGCTGGGAAGCGCCTCTCTGCAGTATAATTAATGCAGGATATGAATCCACACACTGCTGGGAAGCACCTCTCTGCAGTATAATTAATGCAGGATATGAATCCACACACTGCTGGGAAGCACCTCTCTGCAGTATAATGAATGCAGCATATGAATCCACACACTGCTGGGAAGCACCTCTCTGCAGTATAATTAATGCAGCATATGAATCCACACACTGCTGGGAAGCACCTCTCTGCAGTATAATTAATGCAGCATATGAATCCACACACTGCTGGGAAGCGTCCTCTCTGCAGTATAATTAATGCAGCATATGAATCCACACACTGCTGGGAAGCACCTCTCTGCAGTATAATTAATGCAGCATATGAATCCACACACTGCTGGGAAGCGCCTCTCTGCAGTATAGTTAATGCAGCATATGAATCCACACACTGCTGGGAAGCACCTCTCTGCAGTATAATTAATGCATCATATGAATCCACACACTGCTGGGAAGCACCTCTCTGCAGTATAATTAATGCAGCATATGAATTCACACACTGCTGGGAAGCGCCTCTCTGCAGTATAATTAATGCAGCATATGAATTCACACACTGCTGGGAAGCGCCTCTCTGCAGTATAATTAATGCAGCATATGAATCCACACACTGCTCGGAAGCGCCTCTCTGCAGTATAATTAATGCAGCATATGAATCCACACACTGCTGGGCAGCGCCTCTCTGCAGTATAATTAATGCAGCATATGAATCCGCACACTGCTGGGAAGCACCTCTCTGCAGTATAATTAATGTAGCATATGAATCCACACACTGCTGGGAAGCGCCTCTCTGCAGTATAATTAATGTAGCATATGAATCCACACACTGCTGGGAAGCACCTCTCTGCAGTATAATTAATGTAGCATATGAATCCACACACTGCTGGGAAGCGCCTCTCTGCAGTATAATTAATGTAGCATATGAATCCACACACTGCTGGGAAGCACCTCTCTGCAGTATAATTAATGCAGCATATGAATCCACACACTGCTGGGAAGCACCTCTCTGCAGTATAATTAATGTAGCATATGAATCCACACACTGCTGGGAAGCGCCTCTCTGCAGTATAATTAATGCAGCATATGAATCCACACACTGCTGGGAAGCGCCTCTCTGCAGTATAATTAATGCAGCATATGAATCCACACACTGCTCGGAAGCGCCTCTCTGCGGTATAATTAATGCAGCATATGAATCCACACACTGCTGGGAAGCACCTCTCTGCAGTATAATTAATGCAGCATATGAATCCACACACTGCTGGGAAGCACCTCTCTGCAGTGTAATTAATGCAGCATATGAATCCACACACTGAGGGGAAGCACCTCTCTGCAGTACAATTGATGCAGCATATGAATCTGCACACTGCCGGAAACTTCCCAGCATAGTGTGGATTCATATGCTGCATTAATTATAACTCAAAAACCCGAAAAACTGATCAAAAGTGAATCAATGCGAATCAATGAATCGATCTCCAGAGAGGCGTGGCCCGGTAGTGTGCTGATTCATTTTCACGAAATTTCCCGATTCGTGCATTCGGATTTGACCGATTTTCCGATCCGAAAACGGCAGATCCGAACAAATTTCCGAGCCGAAACGAAAACATTTCGAATGGACTAGAAATGTGTAAAATCGAAATTCATTTTCGTTCCATTCCTGATTTCGGTTCCATTTCAGTAATTTCGGACAGCGTATTTTTCGGTTATATCGCTGATTCTGTAATTTTGTATCATTCCCATCTCAATGTATCCTTCTTGTAAAACCAGAGAAATCTCAATGTATCCTTCTTGTAAAACCAGAGAAATCTCAATGTATCCTTCCTGGAAACCAGAGAAATTTCAATGTATCCTTTTTGTATAACCAGAGAAATCTCAATGTATCCTTCTTGTAAAACTAGAGAAATCTCAATGTATCCTTCTTGGGAAACCAGAGAAATCTAAATGTATCCTGCTTGTAAAACTAGAGAAATCTCAATGTATCCTTCCCGGAAAACCAGAGAAATCTCAATGTATCCTTCTTGTAAAACCAGAGAAATCTCAATGTATCCTTCCTGGAAACCAGAGAAATATCAATGTATCCTTTTTGTATAACCTGAGAAATCTCAATGTATCCTTCTTGTAAAACTAGAGAAATCTCAATGTATCATTCTTGTAAAACTAGAGAAATCTCAATGTATCCTTCCCGGAAACCAGAGAAATCTCAATGTATCCTTCTTGGGAAACCAGAGAAATCTAAATGTATCCTGCTTGTAAAACTAGAGAAATCTCAATGTATCCTTCTTGGGAAACCAGAGAAATCTAAATGTATCCTGCTTGTAAAACTAGAGAAATCTCAATGTATCCTTCCCGGAAAACCAGAGAAATCTTAGGCTAGGGTCAGACGAGCGTGATTTCTACAGACTGTACGTCCGTGCACACGGACGTACGGAAGACGCAGTAGTGGCCACACAGTCCGTTTATTCACTGACGTATATTTTGACGGATGTAGGAGGGAAAATAAAATAAAAAGCAAAACCATTTTGTCCGTGAAAAATGCTGGACGTATAAATGCAGTCCGTCTGACCACGTTCCATCACTCACACACAAAGCTATGCAGACGTTGCGGACGCAGCGCACTTTGTGCGGCCGTTCTAGGGATTGTACGTTCTTGCCTGCCTTGCGTCCGTGGGCCTCGGCCGTTGTGCGTCCGCAGGTCAGTGCGGACGTACTTCGTGTAACGAGCTCCAATGGGCTGTCATGCTATCACGGACGTACTTTTAGGCGCAATCACGGATGTGAACACTACGCTCGTCTGACCCCAGCCTAAATGTATCCCGCTTGTAAAACTAGAGAACTCTCAATGTATCTTTCTTGTAAAACAAGAGAAATCTCAATGTATCCTTCTTGTAAACCATGAGAAATCTCAATGGCAGAATTATCGTATCAACAGAAATATCGGATCGGAAAAACCATTAGTTTACATCAAAACGACACTTTGAAACGAGGAGAACAGACGTTCCGAATAACACGAAAATTTCCGAAATCACGAAAAAAAGTCGATACGAAAAACGAACCGAAAACGAACCGAACCGAAACGGAAATCGGCCGAAACGAAAATTTACAAAATCCGAACGAACCGAACCGTAAAAAAAATTGGTGCACAAGTCTACCACACGGTCCGTGCTTTTTTGACGGACGTAGAAAAAAATGGAATTATGGGAAACAAAATTAATATGAAAAATGATAAAAATCTGAAAATGATATGAAAAGCCATTGTGTGCGTCAAGGTGCCGGACATCGCAAATGCTCTGCGTCTGACTTTGTCTAATCACTCACACAGAACGCTACGCGGACGTGGCGCACTCTGTGCGTCAATGGTAGCGTTTTTACGTTCTTGCCTAAACTGCATCCGTTTGCCACGTGCGTTGTGCTGCGCAGTTCGGTGTGCACGCACTTATTGCTCTATTACATTCTTCACGCAAAAATGTGCGCGTCCGCAAAAACGCATTAACGCGAGGGGAAAAACCCTTTGCGGTGACCGCCAAATTACGACGTTCGCGCATACGATGCTCGTTAACGTCTAACGCGAGTTACCCTGCGCGAGCGAAAGTTCGTGCGCGCATCCCATACTTAACATTGTGAGCGCAAATGCGTTTGTGCGCTGGTACGCGGATGGTATTACAATCGATGCACAGTTTTTAACGCACAGCGTTTGCGCGCATAATTTTAACGTCTTTGAAAAGCTGGTGGTAACGGCAAATCTGAACGTCCTGGCCGAACCCAAATACACCAGCGCGAAAAAAACAATACAGCAAAGTATAGCTACACATTCTACTCATACCCAAACCAAAAAATGGAGAGGTTGTGCGTGTTTTTATTATTGCTGCAGCATATATACTCACATTGATTTTGACAGGCACAAAATCTGAACAGGAGACAACTCTGATTGCTCACCGATTTCTGCGCGCAGCATTAATTTGCGCCAGTTTTTGTGCGTCTTTTTTTACGCGTAATACTTTCGGATGGATGAAAAAATGCGTTCGGATCGTAATACCTGCGTTAATTTACACGCGTTAACGTTTACCGCTGCGCGCAAAAAAAATTGTGCTGCGCGTACGAATTTGCGCGGAGAATGTAATGGAGCCCTTAGTGTGTGGGTCTCTATTGATCATGATTCTATGCTACGACAGACGTTCAGGCTAGGGTCAGACTGAGGCAGTGCGAACGCGCGTTCTGGCGCACATAATCACGGCCGCACTAGCAGCAGATGCCGGGCAATGACGGCCAATATACGAAGTACGGTCGCACAAAAGTCCGGCCGCGCAACGCAAGTGGAAAATGAACGCATTTTTTCGAGAACGTTAAACCGCTGCTACAGACGTACAGAGTGCGCTGCGGCCGCATAGCAGCGTGTGTGCGTGATTAGGAGACGCCAGACGCTGCTAGTGTGCGGCCAACATAACGTTCAAACAGCCGGATTTCCCTAGACTTCTTTTTACCCCACCGTCATGAAATACGTCCAGAATTGCGCATCGTCTGACCACTTAAGCGTATTCCGTGAAAAAATGCGTGCGCACGCATCGACGTACATTTTGACGGTGGCCGCAGAAAATGCGCTCATCTGTCCCTAGCCTAAACTGTGCGGCGACACGGACGTGATCACTGCGTTCGTCTGACACTGGCCTTCACCTGCCGAATGAACCCACTGAACATCAGGGCAATTCACTGACATTTCACTGCTGTTCAATGTGAATAGATTAGCCATTGCTTCTCTATGGGGGATTTCACTGCCGCCGAACAGGCATCGGAATTTTTTTTTTTGAGAAAGGATTTTACCAGGAAGGATACATTGAGATTTCTCTCTTTTTCAAGTATGTCCTGGGTGGCGAGTATGTACCGTTAGGTGTCTTGCCCAAGGACACTTACTGGAGAGGTGCTCTGGCTGGGATCGAACCCATGTCTCCACAGGCTCTCTCCACGCAGAGCAGTGACATTACCTCTACTCCACCCAGCCGGTACTTGCTGCCAGTTCGCCAAAATTTGGCGAACTGCCTGCTCTCTGAATAGCAGAATGGCCCCGCAATGACACCGTACGGGGAAATTCACTGTTCGGTGACATTTCGGGGCCAGATCGGCTCTCCCTGAATAACCCCTATAGTCTAAAAAATTTTGGTCAAAAAATGAAAATAACGGTTCTGCAATAGTGAGTACAGGCAGGCACTGGGTTAAATAATGAGGGGGTAGATGATGATCGAGCATAGGGTGCAAAGAGGTAGATAGGAAGGGCATCTTTATCTGCAAGCAAAAAAAAAAAAGTTGCTTAAAAAAGATATATATATATTCTTTACAACTTTTGTTACAAATTTTTGTTTTTATAAACAAAGCTGCGCTACAGCTCTGAAAAGGCGGGGGTGGGGAAGCGGTGCAGTTTTACAGAACAAGGCGCCCCCGCTGTGTTGGGTGCCTGCTGTAGGCACATGCCTACTTACCCGAATTGTAAATCCAGCCCCGCATGCCGTCCTTAACCCCTTCAATGCTGAGCCATTTCACATCTTAAAGAAACTCACTTTTTTATTATTTTTCTTCTTTACTTTAAACATGATCATGTTTGGTATCATCGGAAAGGCCATGCTCTGGCCTTTCTAATGATACCAAACATGACCCTGCTAGCTGCCAACAGTTGGGAGATATTGGGGTTCAAATGAACCCCCTATCTTTCCTTAGGAGTCAATGAGGACGTTCCCCACACGTCCTCAGCAGTGAAAGGATTAAAGGGTTAAGCTATTTTCATCCAAATTCCCCAAGTGAGAAAAACATACAAAATATGACAAAAATAATGTATAATTCCCCTCCCCCACTCCATATAGAGGCAGCTGCAATGTGCGTTATTTTATAAAATGTATTTTCCCATTGGTTCTATCCGTTGGATCGGGGGATGGGCGGAGGCGGAGTTTTCTAGTCTTAACGACATTGGCAACATTGTTATTCCAAAAGACAAAATATGTTTAGAGATTCGAGGAGAAGTTGCAGAATCCAGCAGTATGGTATGAGTGACTTCTGCTTGAAATGGGGAATTGTGGGTAAGGGCAGATTTGCATACAATGCCCCGCCCGTACCTTTGTGATGTTCGGGAAGTCGTTTCATGGAAAGAGAACATAAGAAAACAAACACAATCAAAAAGGACGAGAAGCTAATAAAGCGCGGGACAGCGACCTTCGTACTCGAGGCAAAAAAAATGTAATTAAAATGATTTCAGGCGTAAAAGAAAACGTCCTCGCCCCACGAGCCGCGAAGGGTTAAAACAGTGATCCTTACCGCCAGCGAGAGCCAGAAAACTGCAACAGCACAACTAGCACATGCCAGGATTTGCCCCCGTAGTGCGGGTCGCAAATAATCCACCGGGAAACACGTCCGATCCAAACCCCAGACTGCGACGCCTGTAAAACAATGCAGGGTTTTCGCGGCGCTGATCCGGGCACAGTAAAACTTGGACGCTTTTCCTGATGTTCTGGTATCACGAGCTGCCGAGATGTGGCACTTTAACCTTTATAACGTCCGACCCTCCCACCTGCAATAACTCCGATAAAACAGATACTGTCCAACGCGGCAAGAAAACGCCAAGCGGGCAGAATCCGAGCGCAATAAAACACAATATGCTGCAAAAATACCAACTTATCAAACTATACATAATGCACACCGTATATTCAGGGGGTGCTGGTGTCTCTTTAGGGGGTTCCTCCATATATTCGGGGTGTGTGGGTGTGTTTTTAGGGGCTCCTCCATATATTCAGGGTGTGCGGGTGTGTTTTTAGGGGTTCCTCCATATATTCAGGGTGTGTGGGTGTGTTTTTAGGGGTTCCTCCATATATTCAGGGTGTGTGGGTGTCTTTTTAGGGGTTCCTCCATATATTCAGGGAGTGTGGGTGTCTTTTTAGGGGTTCCTCCATATATTCAGGGTGTGTGGGTGTCTTTTTAGGGGCTCCTCCATATATTCAGGGTGTGTGGGTGTCTCTTTAGGGGCTCCTCCATATATTCAGGGTGTGCGGGTGTGTTTTTAGGGGCTCCTCCATATATTCAGGGTGTGTGGGTGTCTTTTTAGGGGCTCCTTCATATATTCAGGGTGTGCGGGTGTCTCTTTAGGGGCTCCTTCATATATTTAGGGTGTGCGGGTGTCTTTTTAGGGGCTCCTCCATATATTCAGGGTGTGCGGGTGTCTTTTTAGGGGCTCCTCCATATATTCAGGGTGTGCGGGTGTCTCTTTAGGGGCTCCTTCATATATTCAGGGTGTGCGGGTGTCTTTTTAGGGGTTCCTCCATATATTCAGGGTGTGCAGGTGTCATTTTAGGGGCTCCTCCATATATTCAGGATGTGCGGGTGTGTTTTTAGGGGCTCCTCCATATATTCAGGGTGTGCGGGTGTCTTTTTAGGGGCTCCTTCATATATTCAGGGTGTGTGGGTGTCTTTTTAGGGGCTCCTCCATATATTCAGGGTGTGGGTGTGTTTTTAGGGGCTCCTCCATATATTCAGGGTGTGCGGGTGTGTTTTTAGGGGCTCCTCCATATATTCAGGGTGTGCGGGTGTCTTTTTAGGGGCTCCTTCACATATTCAGGGTGTGCAGTGTCATTTTAGGGGTTCCTCCATATATTCAGGGTGTGCAGGTGTCATTTTAGGGGCTCCTCCATATATTCAGGGTGTGCGGGGTCTTTTTTAGGGGTTCCTCCATATATTCAGGGTGTGCAGGTGTCATTTTGAGGGGCTCCTCCATATATTCAGGGTGTGCGGGAGTGTGCGGTGTGTTTTTAGGGGCTCCTCCATATATTCAGGGTGTGCGGTGTCTTTTTAGGGGTCTCATATATTCAGGGTGTGTGGGTGTCTTTTTAGGGGCTCCTCCATATATTCAGGTGTGTGGGTGTCTTTTTAGGGGCTCCTCCATATATTCAGGTAGTGCGAGTGTCTTTTTAGAGGCTCCTCCATATATTCAGGGTGTGTGGGTGTATTTTTAGGGGCTCCTCCATATATTCAGGGTGTGCGGGTGTCTTTTTAGGGGCTCCTCCATATATTCAGGGTGTGAGGGTGTCTTTTTAGGGGCTCCTCCATATATTCAGGGTGTGGGTGTGTTTTTAGGGGCTCCTCCATATATTCAGGTAGTGCGAGTGTCTTTTTAGGGGCTCCTCCATATATTCAGGGTGTGTGGGTGTGTTTTTAGGGGCTCCTCCATATATTCAGGTAGTGCGAGTGTCTTTTTAGGGGCTCCTCCATATATTCAGGGTGTGCGGGTGTCTTTTTAGGGGCTCCTCCATATATTCAGGGTGTGAGGGTGTCTTTTTAGGGGTTCCTCCATATATTCAGGGTGTGTGAGTGTTTTTAGGGGCTCCTCCATATATTCAGGGTGTGCGGGTGTGTTTTTAGGTTCTCCTCCATATATTCAGGGTGTGCAGGTGTCTTTTTTGGGGCTCCTCCATATATTCAGGGTGTGAGGGTGTCTTTTTAGAGGCTCCTCCATATATTCAGGGTGTGCGGGTGTCTTTTTAGAGGCTCCTCCATATATTCAGGGTGTGCGGGTGTGTTTTTAGGTTCTCCTCCATATATTCAGGGTGTATAACAGAGCTGCACAGTAATAAACATCGCAGCAATGAGTCTGTAAACTGTAATAAAGTTGTTAGTAAATGTTTCTGATATTCTGTGATGTCCTATAAAATAATCTGGTAATACAGTTACAAGTTTTTATAAAGCGCTAACAGGTCCAGTAGCGCTGTACAATAGCCCGTGTCTGGCCCCGCCTCCAGCGCCATTGCATAAGATGCCAGGATGAGTGACAGGGCACATTAATAGGTGTTTTTAGGGTTGGGCTTTCCCTCTTGCGGTGCTTTTCTGGTTATAGAATGAGGAAAGCAGTGGAAGCGGATTAGGTGACGACCTGCCAAGGAAGAAATAGAGGGAAAAAAAAGCGCGCGCAGGAAAACAATTAGCCGCGGTGCGAGGCAAGCGACCATAATGTTATCCAGAATGACAGCGCGGCCATTGTTGGAGCTGCCAAGGCGCTGCGTGCGCGCTGTATCACGGAAAGAGGTCCTTGAAGGATAATAAAGTAAGCAGATTACACTAAACCCGCCGGCGCGGTGCCGCAACTACCCCGCGGCCCCGCGGTGCGTGTAGATGGACGGTATGAGAGAGGAGCTGTAGGAAAAGCCTGAAAACGGCTCATGTTGGCGCAGGCGGGCGCGGCGTACGCTGCCAACTAACAGGGCTGCTTTAATATTTAACAGTTGGTGCGGCTTGAGTCCTGGCACCGCGGCAGAGCAAGCCTGATGCTGGGAGCCCGTGAGCCAAATCATGTTTACCATAGTCTCAGAGAACCTAAACAGCCCCGTCGGATGGACGCATTCCGAGAGGAACGGGGCACCTCGGCCCAGACGGGCGCTTTAAGAACGAGTCGGCGGGCCATTTCTAAACAGACATGAAAATGCTTTACCGAATCCACCCCGGCAGATCGGTCTACAGCTCGTCTGCGCCGAAAGGAAGGTCTGCCTGTCCCGGACTTGCCAAACGGCCTGGGTGGGAAGGTTGATTGGGCGATGGCCATCGTCGCGCGCGCTCTCAGTGCTCGGCTGGGGCATATGTGCTCAATTAGCGCTGCCTCGCCAGATTGGGCTGCGCCATTTCCGCGAGCTGCCACCGGAGGAGACGACCTTGTTGGGAAATGAGTTTTGATTACGCATTGGTCTAATTAACAAGGACTTGATTGCTGGGTTCCAGCCGGGCCGCGCGCTATTCAAGCGAAGGTAAAGGAAGCCAAATGGAGAATGCTGGACTTGACAAGCGAGAAGGCTGGACGAGACGCGCGAGAAGGCTGGACGAGAAAGCCGGACGAGACGAGCGAGAACGCTGGACGAGACGCGCGAGAAGGCTGGACGAGACGAGCGAGAAAGCCGGACGAGACGAGCTAGAACGCCGGACGAGACGAGCGAGAAAGCCGGACGAGACGCGTGAGAACACCGGACGAGACGCGCGAGAACGCCAGACGAGACGAGCGAGAATGCCGGACAAGACGAGCGAGAACGCCAGACGAGACGAGCGAGAACGCCGGACGAGACGAGCGAGAACGCCGGACGAGACGCGCGAGAACGCCGGACGAGACGCGCGAGCTCTTGGACACATTCAGCTTGTTAAATCATTTACACAACTATGTAATTATTCCTCCGCAAATGTAGGTCTGGTGTCGCCGCGGAGCTGCCGGCTAATTGTTGCGTCTAGTAAAAGACCATCAGTATACAGGATCCGCAAAAAGGCGGAGGGGCGTGAGGGCTCGCTCTGTCCCCGGTGCTCAACTGCACCATACACATGGATTACACTCAGCAAGAGTGCAGTGCAGCTCACAAGAACATATCATATAAACCCAGCAGTGCAGAGAAGAAGGAGAATATCATGAAAACCCAGCAGTGCAGAGAAGAAGGAGAATATCATGAAAACCCAGCAGTGCAGAGAAGGAGAATATAATATAAACCCAGCAGGGCAGAGTGAACGGGGAATATAATGTAAACCCAGCAGAGCAGAGTGAACGGGGAATATAATGTAAACCCAGCAGAGCAGAGTGAACGGGGAATATAATGTAAAGCAGAGCAGAGTGAACGGGGAATATACTATAAACCCAGCAGGGCAGAGTGAACGGGGAATATAATATAAACCAGCAGAGCAGAGTGAACGGGGAATATAATGTAAACCCAGCAGAGCAGAGTGAACGGGGAATATACTAAACCCAGCAGGGCAGAGTGAACGGGGAATATAATATAAACCCAGCAGAGCAGAGTGAACGGGGAATATAATGTAAACCCAGCAGAGCAGAGTGAACGGGGAATATAATGTAAACCCAGCAGGGCAGAGTGAACGGGGAATATAATATAAACCCAGCAGAGCAGAGTGAACGGGGAATATAATGTAAACCCAGCAGAGCAGAGTGAACGGGGAATATAATGTAAACCCAGCAGAGCAGAGTGAACGGGGAATATACTATAAACCCAGCAGGGCAGAGTGAACGGGGAATATAATGTAAACCCAGCAGAGCAGAGTGAACGGGGAATATAATATAAACCCAGCAGGGCAGAGTGAACGGGGAATATAATATAAACTCAGCAGGGCAGAGTGAACGGGGAATATACTATAAACCCAGCAGAGCAGAGTGAACGGGGAATATAATATAAACCCAGCAGGGCAGAGTGAACGGGGAATATAATGTAAACCCAGCAGAGCAGAGTGAACGGGGAATATAATGTAAACCCAGCAGAGCAGAGTGAACGGGGAATATAATGTAAACCCAGCAGAGCAGAGTGAACGGGGAATATAATATAAACCCAGCAGAGCAGAGTGAACGGGGAATATAATGTAAACTCAGCAGGGCAGAGTGAACAGGGAATATAATATAAACCCAGCAGGGCAGAGTGAACGGGAATATAATGTAAACCCAGCAGAGCAGAGTGAACGAGGAATATAATGTAAACCCAGCAGAGCAGAGTGAACGGGGAATATAATGTAAACCCAGCAGAGCAGAGTGAACGGGGAATATACTATAAACCCAGCAGGGCAGAGTGAACGGGGAATATAATGTAAACCCAGCAGAGCAGAGTGAACGGGGAATATAATATAAACCCAGCAGAGCAGAGTGAACGGAGAATATAATATAAACCCAGCAGAGCAGAGTGAACGGGGAATATAATGTAAACCCAGCAGAGCAAAGTGAAAAGGGAATATAAAATAAACCCAGCAGAGCAGAGTGAACGGGGAATATAATATAAACCCAGCAGAGCAGAGTGAACAGGGAATATAAAATAAACCCAGCAGAGCAGAGTGAACGGGGAATATAATATAAACCCAGCAGAGCAGAGTGAACGGAGAATATAATATAAACCCAGCAGAGCAGAGTGAACGGGGAATATAATACAAACCCAGCAGAGCAGAGTGAACGGGGAATATAATGTAAACCCAGCAGAGCAGAGTGAACGGGGAATATAATATAAACTCAGCAGAGCAGAGTGAACAGGGAATATAAAATAAACCCAGCAGAGCAGAGTGAACGGAGAATATAATATAAACCCAGCAGAGCAGAGTGAACGGGGAATATAATGTAAACCCAGCAGAGCAGAGTGAACGGGGAATATACTATAAACCCAGCAGGGCAGAATGAACGGGGAATATAATGTAAACCCAGCAGAGCAGAGTGAACGGGGAATATAATATAAACCCAGCAGAGCAGAGTGAACGGGGAATATAATATAAACCCAGCAGGGCAGAGTGAACAGGGAATATAATATAAACCCAGCAGAGCAGAGTGAACGGGGAATATAATGTAAACCCAGCAGAGGAGAGTGAACGGGGAATATACTATAAACCCAGCAGGGCAGAGTGAACGGGGAATATAAAATAAACCCAGCAGAGCAGAGTGAACGGGGAATATAAAATAAACCCAGCAGGGCAGAGTGAACGGGGAATATAATATAAACCCAGCAGAGCAGAGTGAACGGGGAATATAATGTAAACCCAGCAGAGCAGAGTGAACGGGGAATATAATATAAACCCAGCAGGGCAGAGTGAACGGGGAATATAATGTAAACCCAGCAGAGCAGAGTGAACGGGGAATATACTATAAACCCAGCAGGGCAGAATGAACGGGGAATATAATGTAAACCCAGCAGAGCAGAGTGAACGGGGAATAGAATATAAACCGAGCAGAGTGAACGGGGAATATAATATAAACCCAGCAGGGCAGAGTGAACAGGGAATATAATATAAACCCAGCAGAGCAGAGTGAACGGGGAATATAATGTAAACCCAGCAGAGGAGAGTGAACGGGGAATATACTATAAACCCAGCAGAGCAGAGTGAACGGGGAATATAATGTAAACCCAGCAGAGGAGAGTGAACGGGGAATATAAAATAAACCCAGCAGAGCAGAATGAACGGGGAATATAAAATAAACCCAGCAGGGCAGAGTGAACGGGGAATATAATGTAAACCCAGCAGAGCAGAGTGAACGGGGAATATAATATAAACCCAGCAGAGCAGAGTGAACAGGGAATATAATGTAAACCCAGCAGAGCAGAGTGAACAGGGAATATAATGTAAACCCAGCAGAGCAGAGTGAACGGGGAATATACTATAAACCCAGCAGAGCAGAGTGAACAGGGAATATAATGTAAACCCAGCAGAGCAGAGTGAACAGGGAATATAATGTAAACCCAGCAGAGCAGAGTGAACGGGGAATATACTATAAACCCAGCAGGGCAGAGTGAACGAGGAATATAATGTAAACCCAGCAGGGCAGAGTGAACGGAGAATATAATATAAACCCAGCAGGGCAGAGTGAACGGGGAATATAATGTAAACCCAGCAGAGCAGAGTGAACAGGGAATATAATGTAAACCCAGCAGAGCAGAGTGAACAGGGAATATAATGTAAACCCAGCAGAGCAGGGTTAACGGGGAATATAATATAAATCCAGCAGAGCAGGGTTAACGGGGAATATAATATAAATCCAGCAGAGCAGGGTTAACGGGGAATATAATATAAACCCAGCAGAGCAGGGTTAACGGGGAATATACTATAAACCCAGCAGGGCAGAGTGAACGGGGAATATAATATAAATCCAGCAGGGCAGAGTGAACAGGGAATATAATATAAATCCAGCAGAGCAGGGTTAACGGGGAATATAATATAAATCCAGCAGGGCAGAATGAACAGGGAATATAATATAAACCCAGCAGAGCAGAGTGAACGGGGAATATAATGTAAACCCAGCAGGGCAGAGTGAACAGGGAATATAATGTAAACCCAGCAGAGCAGAGTGAACGGGGAATATAATGTAAACCCAGCAGGGCAGAGTGAACGGGGAATATAATGTAAACCCAGCAGAGCAGAGTGAACGGGGAATATAATGTAAACCCAGCAGAGCAGAGTGAACGGGGAATATAATGTAAACCCAGCAGAGCAGAGTGAACGGGGAATATAATGTAAACCCAGCAGAGCAGAGTGAACAGGGAATATAATGTAAACCCAGCAGAGCAGAGTGAACGGGGAATATAATATAAACCCAGCAGAGCAGAGTGAACAGGGAATATAATGTAAACCCAGCAGAGCAGAGTGAACGGGGAATATAATGTAAACCCAGCAGGGCAGAGTGAACGGGGAATATAATTTAAACCCAGCAGGGCAGAGTGAACGGGGAATATAATGTAAACCCAGCAGGGCAGAGTGAACGGGGAATATAATGTAAACCCAGCAGAGCAGAGTGAACGGGGAATATAATGTAAACCCAGCAGATATAAACACATGCGCATTGTTGCTATAACATTAGACCATATGGCCAGGAGGGCAAACTCCGGCGCTAAAATGTGCTTTCCAGGTATAGCGAGCAGCCGGCGAGCAGCGCGCACGACCTGCGCATATGCCGAGAGAGAAGCGTCTGGAAAGAAAACAGGCCGACGATACAATAACTGTTGCTGTACAGCCTTAATGAATCATTGATGCTCGCGGAGCTTCCATAAAAAAAAAAAAAAGAAAGTAATATTATCCTGGGCTTATGTTTTAATTGATTTATTAATATTTTATGGCAGGAATGTAATTTAAGCTCGCCGTGATTTCGCTCTCATAAACCTTTAGCATTCTGCAAATTCAAATTCCAATTTGAAGCCAGGGCGAGCAATTAACTTTTCTATCATCTTGTCAGGGGAGAAGGTTCGTGTTTAATTTGAGACAAAGTGACAGAAATATATACAGTGTACGTATTGCTGCAATCTCCGAGCCGCTGCCATGTCTCCATCTTTCAGGCTGCAGATAGCGAGCGGAGGGGAGCGGGCGCCCGGGCACACCTTTATTACACTGGAATTAATCCACAGCCCTAAAACTTCTGCTATATAAATGATATGGGAGCCGGCTGACAGCTAACTAACCTGGAATAACCATCATCTAACCAGCTAACTGACCTGAAATAACCATCATCTAACCAGCTAACTAACCTGAAATAACCATCATCTAACCAGCTAACTAACCTGAAATAACCATCATCTAACCAGCTAACTAACCTGAAATAACCATCATCTAACCAGCTAACTGACCTGAAATAACCATCATCTAACCAGCTAACTGACCTGAAATAACCATCATCTAACCAGTTAACTAACCTGAAATAACCATCATATAACCAGCTAACTAACCTGAAATAGCCATAATCTAACCATCTCAGTAATCTGAAATAACTATAATCTAATCAACTAACTAACCTGGAATATATATATATATATATATAATTTATATATATAATCTAACCAGCTAACTAACCGGAAATGTCCATGATCTAACCATCTCCCTAATCTGAAATAGATATAATCTAACCAGTTAACTAACCTCAAATAACTATAATCTAACCAGTTACCTAAAATGTAATAACTATAATATAACCAGCTCACTAACCTGAAATAACTATAATCTAACCAGCACACTAACCTGAAATAACCATAATCTAACCAGCTCACTAAACCTAAAATAACTATAATATAACCAGCACACTAACCTGAAATAACCATAATATAATCTAACCAGCTAACTAACCTGAAATAACTAAATAATCTAACCAGCTAACTAACCTGAAATAACTATAATCTAACCAGCTCACTAACCTGAAATAACCATAATCTAATCTAACAGCTAACTAACCTAAAATAACTATACTCTAACCAGCTAACTAACCTGTAGTATATATATATATATATAATCTAACCAGCTAGTCTTTAACATCCATAATCTAACATCTAACTAACCTGTAATATATATAATATAACCAGCTCTCTAACCTGTAATATATACAGTCAGGTCCAGAAATATTGGGACATGGACACAATTGTAACATCTTTGGCTCTATACACCACCACAATGGAGATGGAATGAAACAAACACAATGTGCTTTAACTGCAGACTGTCAGCTTTAATTTGAGGGTATGTACATCCAACTCAGGTGAACGGTGTAGGACTTACAGCAGTTTGCAGATGTGCCTCCCACTTGTTAAGGGACCAAAAGTAATGGGACAATTGGCTTCTCAGCTGTTCCATGGCCAGGTGTGTGATATTCCCTCATTACCCCAATTACAATGTGCAGATAAAAGGCCCAGAGTTCATTTCAAGTGTGCTATTTGCATTTGGAATCTGTTGCTGTCAACTCTCAAGATGAGATCCAAAGAGCTGTCACTATCAGTGAAGCAAGCCATCATTAGGCTGGAGAAACAAAACAAACCCATCAGAGAGATAGCAAGAACATTAGGCGTGGCCAAAACAACTGTTTGGAACATTCTCAAAAAGAAGGAACGCACTGGTGAGGTCAGCAACACCAAAAGACTCAGGAGACCACGGAAAACAACTGTGGTGGATGACCGAAGAATTATTTCCCTGGTGAAGAAAACACCCTTCACAACAGTTGGCCAGATCAAAAACACTCTCCAGGAGGTAGGTGTATGTGCGTCAAAGTCAACAATCAAGAGAAGACTTCACCAGAGTGAATACAGAGGGTTCACCACAAGATGTAAACCATTGGTGAGCCTCAAAAACAGGAAGGCCATATTAGAGTTTGCCAAACAACACCTGACAAAGCCTTCACAGTTCTGGAACAAGATCCTATGGACAGAGGAGACCAAGATCAACTTGTACCAGAGTGATGGGAAGAGAAGAGTATGGAGAAGGAAAGGAACTGCTCATGATCCTAAGCATACCACCTCATCAGTGAAGCATGGTGGTGGTAGTGTCATGGCGTGGGCATGTATGGCTGCCAATGGAACTGGTTCTCTTGTATTTATTGATACTTTATTTATTATTTTGGGAAAATGCCCCAAGAACAAGCAGGAACTGAGGACAGTTGCAGTAGATGCCTGGCAGAGCATCATCAGGGATGAAACCCAGCGTCTGGTGATGTCTATGCGTTCCAGACTTCAGGCTGTGATTGACTGCAAAGGATTTGCAACCAAGTATTAAGAAGGGAAAGTTTAATTTATGATTATTATGCTGTCCCATTACCTTTGGTCCCTTAAAAAGTGGGAGGCACATCTGCAAACTGCTGTAAGTCCTACACCGTTCACCTGAGTTGGATGTTCATACCCTCAAATTAAAGCTGACAGTCTGCAGTTAAAGCACATTGTGTTTGTTTCATTCCATCTCCATTGTGGTAGTGTATAGAGCCAAAGATGTTAGAATTGTGTCCATGTCCCAATATTTCTGGACCTGACTGTATAATCTAACCAGCTCACTAACCTGTAATATATATAGTCTAACCAGCTAGCCTGTAACATCCATAATCTAACCATCTAACTAACCTGTAATATATCTAACCAGCTATCCTGTAACATTTTTATAATCTAATCAGATAAATAACCTGTAACATTCATATTGTCGTTTTGCTGCTGCTGGTGGTGTGCGCGGTGCTGCTCGGACACTACCACTGATTTCTACTAGGCACCCAGAAAGCCACTACACAGCTCTATTTTACCCCATCCACCGTCTGTACCCACCCAGGAGGTTTGTGAGCGGACAAAGAGGTGAAGGTACCCACCGAATAAGGAGCACCACATGCTGAGCAGTTGAGCCTGGACCAGTAAGGGTCCAAAATCGGTGAGTGTGAACAACTTTTAGTTCATATTTATATTAGGAAGTTTGTGTTGCGCTATGAGAGGCCTCTCTCCTCACTTCTTGCATTTCAGGTAACCGAGAAGACATAACGAAGGGAAGTGGCCACCCTCTATTTGGCCCAAAGCAATTCACCCCAGAGCCTGGACGAATTAAGCTCTGGAAAGTGGATATTATCTAACCTCACTGGGCGATATTGCACCATTATTCTCTCCATTTTCTCTCTTCCATCTGAGGATCTCAGGAGTGGAAACCCAGCAGTAATAAAGGAGAAGAGGCCTCACCAGGACCTGTATGCATATTTGGAAAATATATTAAAGGTTTCTAGCACTTGTATGTGCACTGCCTGTCATTACAGGAGCCTGGACACTCTGTAACAGTGTCGATACTGTACCATATCACCTGCATTTTTCCAGATACGATTATCTGGTTTTATCTTTTTAATTGGTCTGCAATGTCCTTTTGAGACGAAACTGAGATTATTAAGTGTTACACTGTATGCACTTTTAACTGCATTTTGCTTACTTCTAGCACCTTACTCACTGCTACACATATACACTTGACGTTGCATTTGCACAACGATAGTGTCGTATAGAGATTATTTATGATTGTACCACTCGGAATCATCACACGAGTGAATGTTAGATTTTTAATTTCTTGTATGAATATAAATGTTCTGTGATTGAAATACGTACCATATTTCAATATGCATTAGTGTGAAAAGCATGTTCTAGTATAAATGGGCTATCACTTCCCCCTCCCTTTTTAAGGCACGTGATCTTGTTAGGAATGCTAATTTGAATCCAGGCCACATCCTGGTATAGTGGTATCCTTTGTTATGTTACAATGACAGAAATAGAAAAAGTGGCGAAATTTAGAAGCCAGAAAAAATGTCTTTTTTGATATACGTGCTTGTGGGATTGGTCAACTTTGGTGTTGTAATATATCTATATACTGATTGACTGTTATATCACATTCCTCTGTGGGGTGGATATGAAACTTTGTCTACAAACAAACGTTTTCATTGGTTGCTTGAAATCTAATAAATTGGTCTGTCTGAACAAAGACATCCAGACAGACATGATGCAGCTATACCTCATGTGTGGTTGATATTACTGTCTCCGCTAGCGTCAGCGCACGTTTTATTTTTAATATTTTGATATATGAGAAAGAAATGGCAGACTTTTTGGGATTCCAATATATGGTAATTATAAACAGGACATTGATTTGATTAGCTAAATTTATTATTTAACAGTGAACTAGACTGTCCCTCAGTGACTCAACTGCGGTACTTGAGCACTGCACCACGAACTTTGTATAGCATCTTGCACAATACTAGCACTTTATCTGCTGCTAAATCTGATGCACTTTATATTGCATTTGTACGGCGATAGCTCTGCACGCAGATCTCTTTTACGTCTGTATATTATTACCAGCCCTTTCAGACTATACTGCAGTCTATATCGATCATCCTTGAGCACCTAATGACCGACCTTCCCGTCTGTACGACTGTTATACACACTTTTGAAGTTAGCACATATAATCAGATTGCGCCACTGGGACCCACCCCCCCCCCTCCATATCCTTTCTCTGTATATTCAGCATATTTCTGACGAGGTTTTGTGTTTTCCCTAGTTGGCCGCCCTATCAACCAGTAGCGCCTCCACTGATTCACCCTATTCTGCAAACATTCATAATTTAACTGATCGGAAATAACCATGATCTATGCTGTACCTATAACCAGCTAACTAACCTAAAACAAACATTAGGGGTTACTCCGAGAGAGTCGATCTAGCCCCAAAATTGCACCTAGCAGTGAATTTCCCCATACGGCTACATTTCGTGCCCATTCGGCTATTCAGAGAGCAAGCAGTTAGCCACATTTTGGGGAATTGCCAGCAAGTATGTTGCCTGTTCGACGGCAGTGAAATCCCCCATGGAGAAGTAATGGTTAATCTATTCACATTGAACAGCAGTGAAATATCAGTGAAATGCCCTGATGTTCGGTGGTTTCATGCGGCAGGTTTATTCAGGAGAATCCCATAGGCTTCAATGTTAAAAATATTCCTGTTTTTATTCAATATCTAATAAACTGTTTATTATAATATTCTGCAGCAAAAAGGCTATTTTTTAGGATATTTTAGGCATTTTGGGGAATTTTTCCGTCAATTTTTTTTTATAGCGTTTTCTCTTTTTTCTGTAACAGACCTTTTTATTATCATTCATAGGATCTTATATGTAAATTCCAGATATTTTCGTCCAGTGGCAGGTTTGCAGCGGCAGGTGGCGGGTTTGCGGGAATCGATTCGCTGCACTTCAGGGACCCTGTGATGAGTGCTGAAATGTCTGTCACATTTCAGTGCTCTCTGAATAACCATGTTTGTTTAGGTAACTATACACAGTGTACTTCTAACCAGCTAACTAACCCACAATAAGCATAATGCAACCAGATACCTAATCCACAATAAGCATAATACAACCAGCTAACTAACCCACAATAAGCATAATGCAACCAGCTAACTAACCCACAATAAGCATAATGCAACCAGCTAACTAATCCACAATAAGCATAATGCAGCCAGCTAACTAATCCACAATAAGCATAATATAACCAGCTAAGTAATCCACAATAAGCATAATGCAACCAGCTAACTAACCTACAATAAGCATAATATAACCAGCTAACTAACCTACAATAAGCATAATATAACCAGCTAACTAATCCACAATAAGCATAATATAACCAGCGAACTAATCCACAATAAGCATAATATAACCAGTAGACTTGTGCACCGATTTTTTTTCGGTTCGATCCGATTTGTTCGGATGTTTAAAATTTTCGATTCGGCTCGTTTCGACCGATTTCTGTTTTGATTTGGTTCGGTTCGGCTCGTTTTTCGTGTACATTTTTTTTCGGAATATCGACCATTTTCGTGTTTTCGGGTCACTTTGCTCGTTTTTTGTATCGACTTTTCGTGATTTCGGAAATTTTCGTTTTTTCGGAACGTCTGTTCTCCTCGTTTCAAAGTGTCTAACTCTATTCGTTTTGACGTAAACTACTATGGTTTACTTTTTTTATACTTTATATATTTTTTTATAATAAATTTTTGGTTTGTTTTTCGGATCCGATAATTCATTCCATCGATAAGATAATTCTGGCGATTCTATCGGTTTTTTTTTTATTAAATAAAGATCCTTTTTTCTTATGAATAATTGAATATACATTTCACAACTTTATTTAATCATATTAAAATGGTATGAAAGCCAAGGAACAAAAAAAAATGAACATAACGATTTAAAAAAACGCTAAACTGACCCGAATGCCACAAGAAACAAGTGATACGCATTTACAAATACAAAATTTACAGAATCAGCGATATAACCGATAATAGTTAAATATACGATGTCCAGAATTACCGAAATGGAACCGAAATCACGAATGGAACCGAAATCATGAATAGAGCGAAAATAAATTTTGATTTGACACATTTCAAGTCCATTCTAAAAATCCGAAAAATTTTCGTTTCGGCTCGGAAAACTTTTCGGATCTGTCAGTTTTCGGGTCCGACCCGATTCGGAAATTCGGCCGAATCCGAAGGCACGAATCGGGAAATTTCGTGAAAATTCCGAAATTCCGAAACCCGAAACGCACATCCCTAATAACCAGCTAACTAATCCACAATAAGCATAATGCAACCAGCTAACTAACCTACAATAAGCATAATATAACCAGCTAACTAACCTACAATAAGCATAATATAACCAGCTAACTAACCCACAATAAGCAGAATTCAACCAGCTAACTAACCAACAATAAGCATAATATAACCAGCTAACTAACCTACAATAAGCATAATATAACCAGCTAACTAATCCACAATAAGCATAATGTAACCAGCTAACTAACCTACAATAAGCATAATATAACCAGCTAACTAACCCACAATAAGCATAATTCAACCAGCTAACTAACCAACAATAAGCATAATATAACCAGCTAACTAACCCACAATAAGCATAATGCAACCAGCTAACTAACCTACAATAAGCATAATATAACCAGCTAACTAACCCACAATAAGCAGAATTCAACCAGCTAACTAACCAACAATAAGCATAATATAACCAGCTAACTAACCCACAATAAGCATAATTCAACCAGCTAACTAACCTACAATAAGCATAATATAACCAGCTAACTAATCCACAATAAGCATAATGTAACCAGCTAACTAACCTACAATAAGCATAATATAACCAGCTAACTAATCCACAATAAGCATAATGTAACCAGCTAACTAACCTACAATAAGCATAATATAACCAGCTAACTAACCCACAATAAGCATAATTCAACCAGCTAACTAACCAACAATAAGCATAATATAACCAGCTAACTAACCCACAATAAGCATAATGCAACCAGCTAACTAACCTACAATAAGCATAATATAACCAGCTAACTAACCCACAATAAGCATAATATAACCAGCTAACCCACAATAAGCATAATGCAACCAGCTAACTAACCTACAATAAGCATAATATAACCAGCTAACTAACCCACAATAAGCATAATATAACCAGCTAACCCACAATAAGCATAATGCAACCAGCTAACTAACCTACAATAAGCATAATATAACCAGCTAACTAATCCACAATAAGCATAATGCAACCAGCTAACTAACCTACAATAAGCCCGATCCAAACAGCTAACCAGGTAACTATACTACAGATATACAGCTACTGCATGCCCTCGCAAAAATTTATAAATCATTATGATCGATAGTCAATATTATGACATCACTAACTGTGACATCACGAATCATACATATTAGTTCATGCTATGAAAGGATTGTCAGAGCTGGCAGGTCTGTTCAATACCCAATGGTCTTGTTCTGCATGGCATGACATAATGGCCCGATAAGTCGTGATGTCATCTGACAGGTCTGTGACTAGCCTTGCATCTGGCCCCGCCTCCAGCGCCACTTTCCATGATGGCGGGACCCTCTGTGACTGTGTGGTGTGGCTTAGGTACATATTTACTAAACTTCTAAAGGAGGGCAGGTATATGGCACTTGGTTCCCCCGAGCCAGCCAATCAGAGCGGCCCGAGCCTTGAGCGACGCCACGGAAAAGCTTTGTGCAGTCTTAGGGTTCAATATTTATGGGGTCAAGGGTCGCCAATCGAGGCATCCCCATGACATCCACTAATACTGGACGTTGCCTGGCAGTGCCGTTGCGTCCGAGCATCACACGCGGCGGCGAGTTACTCTATAAAACAGCACTAAATACGTAAAAATAATAATAAATTTCCATCAAATAAAATCTCTTCTATGAAATCGCGAGTTTTGGTTGCCGCTGTCGCGGTGGCGTTGTCTTTTTTCATGCAGCCCCTGGCCGGGATCCAGTCCTTGGATTTTCACAAAGCATTCCGAGTGCCTTCTGTGGTCCTTTGTAGTGTGCGCTCCCCGCGATCAGACAGCGAGCGCGCCTAACCTTTCCCACAGTCTGTCAGCTGCGAGCTTTGTTATTTCTTTTTTTCTGTCTGCGAGATTACCTGAAGTCGCTCCACGTCTTACCCCCGCGGGGACAGATCCCAGCGGGACAAAGGGGGGGATTGATCTGCAGACAAACGCGTTTCGCGGGGGGAACACGGACAGAAGTAGGAAACTATAAAAAGCGTTACTGAAAGTAATAATAAAAGGCTTCTTATTATTTACCGTTAACGGCTTCTCCCTCAGATTTTCAAGATATATCGTCCACGCGTTAACGTCACTTACACCGAACTGCGTGAATACATGTATTGATAATTCTTTTAACCCCTAAAGCCCCAGAGTCCTCTAAAACCCCGGAGAGGGGGTCAGGCTCTCTGCCTCTTAATACACAGTGGGCCAAAGCACCGACAAGTGCGACTTGAGTTGAACGTGTCAGCAGGTCCTACTCCCACCAGCCGCTAAGCACGTTGGCCGCATTCATCAATTCAATGGCTGCAGACGCTGTTTCGACCGAGCCTCTGTCAGGGCGTCAGGTCGGCCATGTTTTCCTGGACACATATTTCTGTTTCATCGGGGGGGGGGGAGCACAGGGAAAAGTGCTGCCCTGCAACATGTATAATTAATATTCTGTATGAATTATACATGCTGCGGGGAGGCATTTTTCATGCACTGCCCATCAGCATGAATACATTATACAGCATGTGTGTAACGGTAGCTGTAACGCTGCCACATGAGTAGCAAAGTTGAGATCCTTGAGGCAAAAGTATCTGCTTGAATAACACAAAAGGTTCATAAACTACAGACTGTAACTTAATAGCCAAGGAGACACAAGGGTTAACTGAATTGCCTCTAAGTTCTGAAGGTTTCGAGACCAACAGATTACCTAGGACACGCTCAGAAACATGATACGTGGGACAACAGTCCGTGAAGTATTCAAGGTGCAGGGCAGTCAAAAGAAATTCAGAAACAGTATGGACTGGTTTGAAATTGCAGATAGTAGATACCTGGCTAATACCAGAAGGTACTGACTTGCAGACAAGGTTGTTCTCACGAGTATATTCAGAGATGCGATTAGAAATAACAAACGGCAGAAATCTTTCTTAATCGCGGTTTTCACATGGACGTTAACATGAGCTGTACGTTGGGTAACAGTACCTCGAAAGGTCACAAGCGATACCCCAAGACGAGATGGGACAGAACCCAGACAGCGAGCAATAAACCCAGCAGCAAGTATAGGGTTAAATTGCCAACGCTCACAGACAGCGATATACAAACGTGCAGATAGAGTGGTCAAAGTACAAGCCGGGTCAATTAACAGGAGAAGGAATCGCATACAGAAATGGGTCGGTACCAGGATATCAATGTAGGAATAAACTTAGCGCTGCTGGAATCAAACTCCACGTCAGGGTGACGAGGCAACCCCTCTTGCCCTGTTTTAAACCCGGCGGCTCCTTGTGACTACACCAGGCCCCGCCCCCTCAGATGCCAATCTGCCATCAGGAAGTGCTGGCAACCGACCAGCCAGCGGCACACCACCATGCCCAGACCCCCCAGGGAGCACAACAGGGGCTGAGGATGTAACAATGTGTCTGTGAAATCACGGCTGACCTGGCGACCCTAGCCGCGAGCTTTGCTTAAACGGCCGCTTGCTGTTCATGGCTTACTTTGTATAGGAAGGGTTAATTATCGGCCGGACGGAGAGTAACGAGCGATTCCCGCATCCAGAGAGAATGAAATCTTTAAACCCGGCTCCGACACCCCAGAATAAACCACATAAATGTAGCTAAAAATCCCTGCTTAACACCTGATCCCACGATGCAATGGGGCGCCACGATCCGCTGCCTCCTCCGGCCGTATGCAGGAGAACATGGCGCTGCCGTGACCCTATATATATGCCAGTCTCTACTAACCAGCTGTGCCGAATCCTGATTCTGATTGGGCCCCGAATACTGATCTTAATTCAAATGATTTTTTTTTTCATTTTTAGCTTTAAAAAAAAAAAGTAAAGTTTTATATTTTTAGGTTTTCTGGGAATATATATATTTTTCTGTGTACATTTTGTAGACAAGTTTCGCTGCCGGCGTCTGAATGTTTAGCGGACAGACCCTGCTGGTGTTTTTTTCCCTGGTCGATCTCGCCGTCGTGTCACGCAGCGAGACGCTGTGAAATGGCAGCGCGCTGTTACATTACGCGGGGAGGCGAGATGTTTGCTCACCGTCTGCCTGTCACATCATGGATACGTTATACGGCAAACACGCCGGCACGAGACCCGACAAGGGGGGTCATTCTGCACAGAAATAAATCAGACGCCGTCAGCGACTGAGGGAAATTGAATAAATGCCCCAGAGGCTGGAGGGAAATTACACACACACACATATATATATATATACAGGGGTGAAGTCCTAAAAAAATAAGTGTGGAAAGTCACCAACATTTCTGTATATTCTGGTCTCAAAGATTACTGGGAGCCGTAGCAGCTGCAGCGCTTCTTTATGCAGGAATGCCATTCCTCTGGCAGACACTGAAAAATTGTCGTTCCCATGCCTTCCCAATGTGCTTAAATCCAGAAAAAAACCCGAAATATAGACGGTTTATAAAATTGTGTCTGTATAGAAAGGTAATGCAGCTTCCCGGTAAGGCTAGGGTCAGACGAGCGCATTTTGTACGGACTGTGCGTCCGTGCAGTACGGACGTACTTTCTGACTGACGACAAGGTAGTGGTCACACAGTCGGTTTTTTTCACGGACGTATTTTTGACTGATGTAGCAGGGAAAATAAATTACAATGAAAGAACATTCTGTCCGTCAAAAATGCTGGACGTATAAATGCAGTCCGTCTGACCATGCTCCATCACTCACACACAAAGCTATGTGGACGTTGTGGACGTGGCGCACTCTGCACGTCCGTTCTAGCAGTATTACGTTCTTGCCTAACCTGCGTCCGTTTGCAGCGTCCGTCAGCCCCCGTACTTCTGTGCGGACGTACTTCGTGTGTGGGGCTTCATTTAACACAATTGTATGCTATCACGGACGTACTTATGTGCGGCAACACGGACGTTAACACTGCGCTCGTCTGACCCCAGCCTAAATCAGCCAAAGGGAACTGAGTTCCTCCTGCTAAAATAGTGAGGGGAACTGCATTCCCACGCGTTGCTGCAGGACTTAACCCCTGTACATTTATACAGTATACCTGTATGGAGCCGCAGGAAGGATTCTGTCCTTAACGTGGTGTTTTTACAGTATGACCGGTCGAGATGGGATACATATATTGTGAATTATATTCCCATAATTCATTATCAGACTTACCCGAGTGTCGTGTGTGTATGTGGAGGCGCTTGTGTGATAACAATATGGAGTGTTGTGTGTGTATGTGGAGGCGCTTGTGCGATAACATTATGGAGTGTCGTGTGTGTATGTGGAGACGTTTGTGCAATAACAATATGGAGTGTCGTGTGTGTATGTGGAGGCACATATATATATTTTTTTACACTACCACTGAGTTTTATTGCTGTGGAGCTCTGTGATACACTCATACACATTGCACATTATGGTGAGTTTTATTGCTGTGGAGCTCTGTGATACGCTCATACACACTGCACATTATGGTGAGTTTTATTGCTGTGGAGCTCTGTGATACGCTCATACACACTGCACATTATGGTGAGTTTTATTGCTGTGGAGCTCTGTGATACACTCATACACACTGCACATTACTGTGAGTTTTATTGCTGTGGAGCTCCGTGATACGCTCATACGCAATGCAAATTACTGTGAGTTTTATTGCTGTGGAGCTCTGTGATACACTCATACACAACGCACATTACTGTGAGTTTTATTGCTGTGGAGCTCTGTGATACGCTCATACACACCGTACATTACTGTGAGTTTTATTGCTGTGGAGCTCTGTGATACGCTCATACACACCGTACATTACTGTGAGTTTTATTGCTGTGGAGCTCTGTGATACACTCATACACAACGCACATTACTGTCAGTTTTATTGCTGTGGAGCTCTGTGATACGCTCATACACACTGCACATTACGGTGAGTTTTATTGCTGTGGAGCTCTGTGATACACTCGGGGGCGGACTGACAAGTAATGGGGCCCCCGGGCAATAGGAGGTCATGGGGCCGCCCTTGTTCCGCACCCACAGGAGGCCACACCCATAAAAAACACTCCCTACAACGCAACACCCACGTGTACATTATTGTGCTAAAGAATTTATTTCTGAACTCCTAAAAAAAAACTTTTTGAAAATCCACTTGGACCCAGCAGCGAATTGTGCCCCCCCTCCATATTTACAGATGGCCACCGCACTTCTGCAGCAGCCATCACCCACTCATTGCAGCTAAGGATGAGCCGAACACCCCTGTGTTTGGTTTGCATTCAAACTCGAACAATTTCAAAAGTTCGAGTTCGGACGCAAACACGATCCGAACTCAATACAAGTCAATGGGACTCGAACGTTTAATTTTTAGAGTGCCCTGCAAGAGGGCATATATGCAAGATATTTGCCATAAAAGGTGTATGGGGGTCCGGGTAGTGCCCTGGGGGACAGGAAACAAGGACAAAAAGTTTAAAAAAATACGTTTTTAAAGAGACAGTGAGTTTTCTATGAAATAAGGGTTAAAAATAAAAACAAAAAATTCCTTCAAATATCGTGCCTAGGAGGTCCCCATAACCTGCCCGTGAAGTGGCAGATTTGTAGGATGTATAGAAACATTTAAAAAGAAAAATATGACATTTCAAATGACGGTAAATGCTTTTCCTTTAATCTATTCATAAACAACTGCTTGGGGCGGCAGCCTGTATGAAAAGAGGAGACATTTTGAGACACACAGAACAAGTTTAGTGATTTTTTGGCTAAATTATGGTGAAACTTATGCAGGCTTTGGATGAAAGTAACAACAGGTGCATTGAAATTGGACCTTTGGTGGCAGCTAGTGCCTTCACAACGTAACCCCTCTAAGGTATTGTGGAAGAGTGCAGGGGTGGACTCTGTATTCAAATATTAAAATGATTGGAATCAAGTACACGCGTCAGTGTCAGTGCACCCAAAGTGCCGAAGACAGAGATTAAAATTTCCAGAAGTATGCTATGCCTCAGTCATATACCCTTATAGCTGGCAGTGCCAAGACACAGATTCAAATTTCCAGAAAACAGATATAACTCAGTGATACAGCCTGTCCCTGATAGCTGTCAGTGACAACACACAGATTCCAATTTCCAGAAATCAGATGTAGCGCTGTTTAAAACTCTGTTGATGTATTGCTCGGGTTTGGCCACCAGGGGGAGACAAGCGCAATGTAGAGTATACTGGACACAACAGGACTACGTTTTCCATCATGCTTTGCGACAGGGACAGGAAGTGGGTGGGAGAGAGCGAAGGACATCCGCAGCTTCGTGCGAAGGAGAGCCAGTGTGAGCCGAGCGACGAAAGGTGGAAGACGCACGTGAGACTGCCAGAGATTAAGACCAGGCCGGGGAGCAGGAGCTGCCTTGCGGGTGCTGATAATCAAAGACAGTGCTGGCGGAGATCTATCCACACATTGCTGAGAGGTTTTTGTGCAGACACAACGTTCCAGTTTGGACCCCGATTTAGGAGACAGCGATGATCCACTGGGAGTGCAGGCGGTAGGCCGTAATTCTCGTTACCGAAATCGGACAAGCAGGAGAAGCGGATCCGGTGGCACAGAGTTCCAATATAACCAAGCGGAGAGAGATCCTTGATCGGACAGCGGAACAGATTGTCTGGCAGATGGGTGAGAGGCCTTCCAGGCCACAGTCAAAGTTTAAACCAAGCACGCTGCAGTATTGTTTAAATCTACAGGGCCCCAACGTGACTAGTCGAAGATTTGCTAAATCCATTCACTGGCCAGTTGAATATAGTACCCGGGTACCTGAGAACACACACACACACCTTTTTGGGACACTACTCTTATGGGACTTACACTCCAGAAACGAAGGGGTTAATCTTTCCTTTTTGCCGCCGTGTTTTTCCCGCATTACGAAAATCCTGTCGTTCCTATACCGTAATTGTATTATATGTGTCACTTTATTGGGATCAGTAAAGTATATAATTTATAAAATCCACAACAGTGCTGGTGTATATTTATTCCCTAGTGCGGTGAGACTAACCCGAGGTTTATTCAGCGGCTCCTCCGGGAGTGAGCGCTACACAGATATAACTCAGTGATACAGCCTGTTATGCAACAAACAATCTCCTCTCCTCTCTGATTCATTCCTGCAACAAACACACGCTGGGGCTGCAGGGAAGCCTTATATAGTGTGCTGCGGGACTTAGCTCTGTGAGCCCATGATTGGGCAAAATTTGCCCAATCAGGACTCTGAGCCCTGATTGGCATAGTCTTGCACCGGACCTGTGGTCAGGTGCAAGGCTGTAGCCAATTACAAGCTTCAGGCCAGTGGAAAAGTGCATTGTAGTCCATTGTGGTGCATTGTGGGCGAATACGTGGAAATGTTCGATGTTCGCCGAACGGGCAATGTTCTAATCGATCTCATGTTCGGATCGAACCGCCAGCCAATCCCTAATTGCAGCTAAGGCTGCGCCACACGCACATAGTCCCACAGTCACAGCACAAAGTCCCTGTGGAAAATGTGGGAAACTGACTGTCACTTTAAAAGATACTGTACAACCTTGACACACTGCACATTACAGAGCTCTACAGAAATAAGCCTCACTGGAATGTGCAGTGTGTATGAGCGTATCACATAATCCACAGCAATAAAACCCACAGTAATGTGCAGTGTATGAGCATATCACAGAGCTCCACAGCAATAAAACTCACAGTAATGTGCAGTGTGTATGAGCGAATCAGAATCCACAACAATAAAACCCACAGTAATGTGCAGCTCACACATGGATATATATTGCCCCAGCAGCTCACACATGGATATATATTGCCCCCAGCAGCTCACTCATGGATATATATTGCCCCAGCAGCTCACACATGGATATATATTGCCCCTAGCAGCTCACACATGGATATATATAATGCCCCAACAGCTCACTCATGGATATATATTGCCCCCGCAGATCAAACATGGGTATATATTGCCCCAGCAGATCACTCATGTATATATTGCCCCCAGCAGATCACACATGGGTATATATTGCCCCATCAGATATATATTGCCCCCCAGGAGATCACTCATGGATATATATTACCCCATCAGATATATATTGCCCCATCAGATATATATTGCTCCCAGCAGATCACTCATGGATATATATTGCCCCCAGCAGATATATATTGCCCCATCAAAAATATATTGCCCCCAGCAGATACATATTGTCCCCAGCAGATCACTCATGGATATATATTGCCCCCATCAGATATATTGCCCCATCAGATATATATTGCCCACCCTCCCCCGGGTTCTCACCGGCTCTGTCTGAGGGCCCGCAGGTCAATAGGGGCTCGGTTTGGGGTGACACTGTTTCCTCTGATGATTGTAGGGAGAAATTAAAATGCAGCAAGCGGCGCACTCGGAAAACGCCGCGGTGGTGCCTGCAGCGTGCCTGCAACCCAGTCAACTGGAGCAGGCATGTTGCACTAGTGCCACCCCTCATGGGACACGTCACGTGAGGGGGCGGCGCAGGCGCCACCGTAACAATTTCCGAGTGCGCTGCTGGCTGCATTTTAATTTCTCCCTACGACCATCGGAGGAAACCGGCGGGGGCCCTCAGTGTCACCCCAAACTGGCCCCCTACTGACCAGCGGGCCCTCGAGCAGTGCCCGATGGGTCAGTCCGCCCCTGGATACACTCATACACACTGCACATTACTGTGAGTTTTATTGCTGTGGAGCTCTGTGAGACCTTCATACACACTGCACATTACTGTGAGTTTTATTGCTGTGGAGCTCTGTGATATGCTCATTCACACTGCACATTACTGTGAGTTTTATTGCTGTGGAGCTCTGTGATACTCTCATACACACTGCACATTACTGTGAGTTGTATTGCTGTGGAGCTCTGTGATATGCTCATACACACTGCCCATTACTGTGAGTTGTATTGCTGTGGAGTTCTGTGATACGCTCATACACACTGCACATTACTGTGAGTTTTATTGCTGTGGAGCTCTGTACTTCACTTTAGTTTGTGGTGTCGTGTATGAGTGTGTCACAGAGCTGCACAGTAGTTCCAGATGTAAATCTCTAAATCCATGGCCCCATTGTCTGTGCCAGATTTCCCATCCTCGATCCAGAGAAGCATTAAGATATCTGGGCGATGAGCTAGGCCGCAAAAAAGCTGCGGAATTCCTATCCAAAATTGACGGCAAGTAACAAGCTGTCTTATCCAGCTCAGTCAGTGGGCTCACTTCGCCCTCCTGGCAGCTTGCGTCTGCCTCTCCATGCCCAACGTGAGCCAAGGCACAGAGAAAAAGCCAGTTTCTCACACTGAGACTGGATGTCGGGTCTTGTGAAGCTCCATCCAAGCTCTTCCTTTTCCTTCGAGATGAATATGTCTCCCCCTGCTCCGCCGTCTCTTCCCGTCTTAATAAGCGGTGACTGCCGTGACTACCCGCATCCAGCACCGCTATTCACCGCCAGCACCTCTGCTCTCCTCCTGTGGCTTCAGAAGAACTGATTAGCACTTTGCATAATTAACCTGATTAGCACTGTGCATAATCAAACTGATTAGCACTTTGCATAATTAAAAAGAAATAATAACAACAACAATAAGCAGCACTAGGTAATATCAGAAGCCGCGCGTTCCAAAAGCCCTTCTGCTCCGTGCCAGGGCGAGTCGAACATCATCAGCACATTATTCCTCTTAATGGAAAGAGAGCCGACAAGATTGGCCGACAATTACACAGAGACAGCGAGCGAGAGCGCACGAGACGAGCAGAGACACACACAGAGAGATATCATATGAAACAAACGCAGACGCTGTGACACAGAGAGACTTAGAGAACACAAGAAACAGACTTGCTAAGAGACAGACACACAGAGAGACGAGAAATACAGACACACAGAGAGACGAGAAACACAGACGCAGAGAGAGACGAGAAATACAGACGCATAGAGACCGCGAGCGAGAGTGCACGAGACAAGCAGAGAAACACAGACAGATATCCTGTGAAAGAAACGCAGACGCTGTGAGACAGAGTGACAGAGGACACAAGAAACAGATTGGAAAAGAGACAGACACAGAGAGACAAGAAATACAGACACCCAGAGAGAAGAGAAATACAGACACCCAGAGAGAAGAGAAATACAGACGCACAGAGAGACGAGAAATACAGACGCACAGAGAGACGAGAAATACAGACACACAGAGACAAGAAATACAGACGAACAGAGAGACAAGAAATACAGACGCAGAGAGACACGAGAAATACAGATGCATAGAGACCGCGAGCGAGAGTGCACAAGACACGCAGAGAAACACATACAGAAATCTTGTGAAAGAAATGCAGACGCTGTGAGACAGAGAGACAGAGGACACAAGAAACAGATTGCAAAAGAGACAGACACACAGAGAGACGAGAAATACAGACGCACAGAGACAAGAAATACAGACGCACAGAGAGACAAGAAATACAGACACACAGAGACAAGAAATACAGACGCACAGAGAGACGCGAAATACAGATGCAGAGAAGAGAAATACAGACGCACAGAGAGACAAGAAATAGACGCACAGAGACATGAAATACAGACGCACAGAGAGACAAGAAACACAGACGAACAGAGAGACAATAATACAGACGCAGAGAGAGAGACGAGAAATACAGACGCATAGAGACCGCGAGCGAGAGTGCACGAGACACGCAGAGAAACACAGACAGATATCCTGTGAAAGAAATGCAGACGCTGTGAGACAGAGAGACAGAGGACACAAGAAACAGATTGCAAAAGAGACAGACACACAGAGAGACGAGAAATACAGACGCACAGAGACAAGAAATACAGACGCATAGAGACAAGAAATACAGACGCATAGAGAGACAAGAAATACAGATGCATAGAGACCGCGAGCGAGAGTGCACAAGACAAGCAGAGAAACACAGACAGATATCCTGTGAAAGGAGCGCAGACGCTGTGAGACAGAGAGACAGAGGACACAAGAAACAGATTGGAAAAGAGACAGACACACAGAGACAAGAAATACAGACACCCAGAGAGAAGAGAAATACAGACGCAGAGAGAGACAAGAAATACAGACGCACAGAGAGACAAGAAATACAGACGCACAGAGAGACAAGAAATACAGACATACAGAGATAAGAAATACAGAAGCAGTGAAACACAGAGAGACAAGAAATACAGATGCACAGAGACAAGAAATACAACACACAGAGACAAGAAATACAGACACACAGAGACAAGAAATACAGACGAACAGAGAGACAAGAAATACAGACGCAGAGAGACACGAGAAATACAGATGCATAGAGACCGCGAGCGAGAGTGCACGAGACACGCAGAGAAACACATACAGAAATCTTGTGAAAGAAATGCAGACGCTGTGAGACAGAGAGACAGAGGACACAAGAAACAGATTGCAAAAGAGACAGACACACAGAGAGACGAGAAATACAGACGCACAGAGACAAGAAATACAGACGCACAGAGAGACAAAAAATACAGACACACAGAGACAAGAAATATAGACGCACAGAGAGACAAGAAATACAGACACACAGAGACAAGAAATACAGACGCACAGAGAGACAAAAAATACAGACACACAGAGACAAGAAATATAGACGCACAGAGAGACAAGAAATACAGACACACAGAGACAAGAAATACAGACGCACAGAGAGACGCGAAATACAGATGCAGAGAAGAGAAATACAGACGCACAGAGAGACAAGAAATAGACGCACAGAGACATGAAATACAGACGCACAGAGAGACAAGAAACACAGACGAACAGAGAGACAATAAATACAGACGCAGAGAGAGAGACGAGAAATACAGACGCATAGAGACCGCGAGCGAGAGTGCACGAGACACGCAGAGAAACACAGACAGATATCCTGTGAAAGGAGCGCAGACGCTGTGAGACAGAGTGACAGAGGACACAAGAAACAGATTGCAAAAGAGACAGACACACAGAGAGACGAGAAATACAGACACCCAGAGAGAAGAGAAATACAGACGCAGAGAGAGACAAGAAATACAGACGCACAGAGAGACAAGAAATACAGACATACAGAGATAAGAAATACAGAAGCAGTGAAACACAGAGAGACAAGAAATACAGATGCACAGAGACAAGAAATACAGACACACAGAGACAAGAAATACAGACAGGCAGAGACAAGAAATATAAACGCAGAGAGACAAGAAATACAGACGCACAGAGAGACAAGAAATACAGACGCACAGAGAGACAAGAAATACAGATGCAGAGAAGAGACAAGAAATACAGATGCAGAGAAGAGAAATACAGATGCACAGAGAGACAAGAAATAGACGCACAGAGACAAGAAATACAGACGCAAAGAGAGACAAGAAATACAGAAGCACAGAAGACAAGAAATACAGACACACAGAGAGTCAAGAAATACAGACCCACAGAGAGACAAGAAATAGACACACAGAGACGAGAAATACAGACGCACAGAGAGACAAGAAATACAGACGCAGAGAGAGACAAGAAATACAGACGCAGAGAGAGACGAGAAATACAGACGCACAGAGAGACAAGAAATACAGACGCACAGAAGACAAGAAATACAGACGAACAGAGAGACAAGAAATACAGGCGCACAGAGACAAGAAATACAGACGAACAGAGAGACAAGAAATACAGGCGCACAGAGACAAGAAATACAGACGTACTACAGAGACAAGAAATACAGACGTACAAAGAGACAAGAAATACAGACACACAGAGAGACGAGAAATACAGGCACACAGAGAGACAAGAAATACGGACGAACAGAGACAAGAAATACAGACGCACAGTGACGAGAAATACAGACGCACTGACTGAAAGACAGAGATATATGGATTGCGTGTCAGAGATACAGAGAGAGATGCAGAGATAAGCAGACCACAAGAAAGACAGACTGACAGTGAAAGTGAAAAGGCTACAAAAGAACTGGGGTCAAACAACAGTAACTCACAGAGATTGCGTGAGAAAATTACAATGACGCACAAAGACTGAGATAGAGACAGAACACGACGACAGACACAAGAGAAACAAATAATAAAGAGACAGAGGGGCGACAAGAAATACAGAAAAACACGCTGGTAAAAACATCTGGAATAAGAGACAGGCAGACACATTCAGAGAAAGATGCCACACAGAGACAAACACAACACAAAGACAGGAAAATAAATCAAGAGACGAGGCAAGAGAGACACGAACAAGCCGCTATATCTGCATACACAGAGTCAGTAAAGAGCCGCTAAATCCAGATACACAGAGTCAGTAAAGAGCCGCTAAATCCAGATACACAGAGTCAGTAAAGAGCCGCTATATGCAGATACACAGAGTCAGTAAAGAGCCGCTATATCCAGATACACAGAGTCAGTAAAGAGCCGCTATATCCAGATACACAGAGTCAGTAAAGAGCCGCTAAATCCAGATACACAGAGTCAGTAAAGAGCCGCTATATCCAGATACAGAGTCAGTAAAGAGCCGCTATATCCAGATACACAGAGTCAGTAAAGAGCCGCTATATCCAGATACACAGAGTCAGTAAAGAGCCGCTATATCCAGATACACAGAGTCAGTAAAGAGCCGCTATATCCAGATACACAGAGTCAGTAAAGAGACGCTATATCCAGATACACAGAGTCAGTAAAGAGCCGCTATATGCAGATACACAGAGTCAGTAAAGAGCCGCTATATGCAGATACACAGAGTCAGTAAAGAGACGCTATATCCAGATACACAGAGTCAGTAAAGAGCCGCTATATCCAGATACACAGAGTCAGTAAAGAGCCGCTATATCCAGATACACAGAGTCAGTAAAGAGACGCTATATCCAGATACACAGAGTCAGTAAAGAGCCGCTATATGCAGATACACAGAGTCAGTAAAGAGCCGCTATATCCAGATACACAGTCAGTAAGGGTCGCTATATCCGGATACACAGAGTCAGTAAAGAGCCGCTATATCCAGATACACAGAGTCAGTAAAGAGCCGCTATATCCAGATACAGAGTCAGTAAAGATCCGCTATATCCAGATACACAGAGTCAGTAAAGAGCCGCTATATCCAGATACACAGAGTCAGTAAAGAGCCGCTATATCCAGATACACAGAGTCAGTAAAGAGCCGCTATATCCAGATACAGAGTCAGTAAAGATCCGCTATATCCAGATACACAAGTCAGTAAAGAGCCGCTATATCCAGATACACAGAGTCAGTAAAGAGCCGCTATATCCAGATACACAGAGTCAGTAAAGAGACGCTATATCCAGATACAGAGTCAGTAAAGAGCCGCTATATCCTGATATTATTATTCTTTATTTATAAAGTGCCAGCATATTCCGCAGCGCTGTACAATAAGCACAGTATAGACAGGGTTACAATACATTGAACAACATTTGACAAACAGTACAGGAGGAGATGAGGCCCTATTCCCGTAGGAACTCACAATCTAGGAGGGTTGGGTTGGAAACAGGAGGAGAGGACTGTAAGGTGAGAGTGATTGATGGTTGTGTCAGCGAGTTGGGTGGTCGCTTCCCTAAATAGGAACGTTTTAAGGGAGCGTTTGAAGGAAGAGAAGTTAGGGGAAAGTCTGACAGTACGAGGGAGAGCGTTCCAGAGAGTGGGGGCTGCGTGTGAGAAATCCTGCAGTCTATCATGGGAAGAGGTGATGCGGGGAGAAGCTAGGCGCAGGTCACTGTTTGACCTTAGGGAGCGCTGGGGTGTATTTGGTGATTAGTGAGGACAGGTAGTGGGGAGCTGAGTTAGTGAGGGTTTTGTAGGTAAGGATAAGGATTTTGAACTTAATTCTGCAGTGGATGGGGAGCCAGTGAAGGGACTCGCAGAGGGGAGCGGCAGAGACAGAGCGGCGGGTGAGGTGAATTAGCCTGGCGGAGGCGTTCAGGATGGATTGTAGGGGGGAGAGGCGGGACAGAGGGAGGCCAGATAAGAGATTATTGCAATAGTCGAGTCGGGAGATTACCAGGGCGTGTATGAGTTGTTTTGTGGTGACAGCGGTAAGAAATGGCCGAATTCTGGAAATATTACGCAGTTGGTATCGGCAGGAGGAGGAAAGAGACTTGATGTGGGGGATGAAGGAAAGAGCAGAGTCAAGTGTAACTCCAAGACAGCGAACTTGGTTTGATGGGGAGATGGTGATACCCTCCACCGTGATAGAGAAGTCAGGAGGTGGGGAGGCATTGGAGGAGGAATAAGTAGGAGTTCAGTCTTTGACATGTTTGATCTTTAGGTGGTGGGAGGCCATCCAGGAGGAGATGCCAGATAAACAGTCACTGACTTTTGAAAGGACAGGGGGAGAGAGATCAGGGGTAGAGAGGTAGATCTGAGTGTCATCAGCGTACAGGTGGTAATTAAAGCCAAAGCTGTTGATGATTTTGCCCAGGGAGGAGGTGTAGATGGAAAAGAGCAGAGGACCAAGGACAGAGCCTTGAGGTACACCAACAGATAGAGGCAATGAGGAGGAGGAGTTACCAGCAAAGGACACACAGAAGGACCTGTTGGATAAATAGGAGTCGACCCAAGCAAGTGCAGTGTCACCGAGACCCAGAGAGTTGAGGGTTTGTAGAAGGAGGGGGTGGTCAACAGTGTCAAAAGCAGCCGAGAGGTCAAGCAGGATGAGAATAGAATAGTGGCCGTGTTTTTTAGCAGTTAGGAGGTCGTTGGTGACTTTGGTGAGGGCAGTTTCAGTTGAGTGTAGGGGACGGAAGCCAGTTTGCAGGGGGTCAAGTAGGGAATTGGAGGACAGGAAGAGGGAGAGGCGGTTGAAGACTAGTTTTTCTAAGAGCTTAGAGGTAAAGGGAAGCAGGGATACAGGGCGGTAGTTGGATGGAGAGTTGGGATCTAGGGATGGTTTCTTTAGTAAAGGGGTTACTAGCGCGTGTTTGAAGGCGGATGGAAAGGAGCCAGTGGAGAGAGATAGGTTGAAGATGTGTATGAGAGCAGGGGTGAGGGAGGAGGAGAGGGGAGGAATTAGATGCGAGGGAATGGGGTCGAGCAGACACGTGGTGAGATGTGAGGAGGACAATAAGGAATTGACTTCCTCCTCAGTGGCTGGGAGGAAGCGGCAGAGGGTGATACACAGAGTCAGTAAAGAGTAGGGATGGGCTGAAGGTTCGATGCGAACGTGAGTTCACATCGAACATTGGCCGTTCGAAAGTTCGCAAACTTCGAACTTTTTGGGACGTTCGGCCAAAAGTTTGATAAAAAAAAAAAAAGATTTTTTTTAACAAAATGCTTAAAAAATCCTAACAAATCTAAAAATAAAGAGACTCTTTACTGCAGAATATTATAAGCAATGGTTTATTAGATATTGAATTAAAACGGGAAAATTTTTAACATTGAAGGCTATGGGATAAAATATTCTTGTTGCTAAAACATCAGGCAGACGAGGCCCTCTAATCAGGCACTGTAGAGGGCAGCCCGCCAGGGCCTCCCAAGGACCCCTTGAGGAGCATGCGGCCACAGGATGACAGAGCTGCGACTGTGCGGGCTGGCCGCCCGGGTGCATGTGGCAGAGAGGTGGCGCAGGGAGGGAGCCACGGCAGACCCCCCACAACCAGGATCCAGGGAGCCCCCACGACTGACCACCAGGCTAAGGTAAGGTGATACATTTTTATAAAAAATTTAATCTGAGGACATCTTTAAATGTCCCCTGGAACATAAAATAAAACTCTTTTTTTTTTCTTTCTATTACTCACCTGATTCCTGGATCCACAAACAAGCGCAGCCTCCTGTCAAGGCAACTATGCGCGCTGCTGCGAAATACGCCGGGTTAAGACACTCCCTATCTGTCTATCCTAGACCCAGATAATGACTGCGTGGCAACAATCCCTGCGTGCTCGCTTACCTATCCGTCCCCGCACACTTTCTCTCGCAACAGGCACGTAGAGCGCAATAAAGTGGTCCCAGGATTGCCACGCAGTACCAATCTTCTCTTGAATTGGGTATTGACTACGTTTCCCACAATCCCTGTTCCCACTTTCTTATTGTATTAGTTACGCTGCCACCAGTTCCCCTGAACACTACGCGTGTCGCAGTGAAAGACGCAGGGCTAAGCAACCCAATATCTGTCTATCCTAGACCCAGATAATGACTACGCGGACAACAATCCGCCACTCACTTACCCAACCGTCCCCAGCGACTGCAACTCACAATTCATAGCTACTCGAGCTTACTCCTGTCACACAACAAGCAATACTCCTGTCTCTTTAGTTAGCGATGCAAAATGTGCAGCCGGCTTCCCCGCTACACTAATAGCTAGCATCAGACTGTGGAGTTGCTGCCCGGCAGTGTGAAGATTCATATGCTGCATTATTATATTGAAAGGTGCTGCCCGGCAGTGTGAGGATTCACATGCTGCATTATTATACTGTAGAGGTGCTGCCCGGCAGTGTGAGGATTCATATGCTGCATTATTATACTTTAGAGGTGCTGCCCGGCAGTGTGAGGATTCATATGCTGCATTAATTATACTGTAGAGGTGCTGCCCGGCAGTGTGCGGAATCATATGCTGCATTAATTCTTCTTCTTACAAATTTGGTTACTTAACCCGTTTGCGTTTGGATTGTAATATTCTGACATCCAGGGCCCCGGGTGGCAATCGGGGGGGGCCCCGGACGCATGGTGCCGCCAGCTGGCCGAATGCCAGGAGCTCCGGGGACACCCAGCACAGCTGTGAGTGATCAGGGGGCAGGGCACGGCGTGATGACGCAGAGCAGCCGGGATCTTTAAATCAGGAGCGTGCGCTGTACACCTTGCCTTGCCGTGGAGTTTCATTCCCGCATCGCTAGCTTACCGAATCAGTTTGTATACTTGTTACTGACCCTGCTTGTTCTGAGGACCCGATCTGTTGCCGGCTTTGCCTGCCATTTGACTATTCTCTCTGTGTACTCCCTGCCTGTTCTGTTTGCCTCCTGTGTCTACTGGTGTGCGCCAATTCTCACCATATACAGTAGCGCAGTACTAGTGCATAAACGTTGTTGACCCGGTTTTGTTATAACAACTACTCTCACTCTGTGCCCCTGTCTGGTATATTCCACTGATTGTTACTGCTGGTGCGCTTCCATCCTGCCATACACTATAGTGCAGTAATATTTGGGTGCACTGACGCGTGTACCAGATTCATATCATTGTATTATTTGACCGCAGGGTCCACCACTGCACTCTTCCACAATACCTCAGAGGGGTTACGGTTACAGACGGTGTGAAGGCAATAGCTGCCACCAAAGGTCCAATTTTAATTCACCTGTTGTTACTTTAATCCAAAGCCTGCATAAGTTTCACCATAATTTAGCCAAAAAATCACTAAACTTGTTCTGCGTATCCTAAAACGTCTCCTCTTTTCATACAGGCTGCCGCCCCAAGCAGTTGTTTATGAATAGATTAAAGGAAAACCATTTACCGCCATTTGAAATGTCATTTTTTTATTTTTTTATTTTTCTATACATCCTACAAATCCGCCACTTCACGAGCAGGTTATGGGGACCTCCTAGGCACGATATTTGAAGGCATTTTTTGTTTTTATTCTTAACCTTTATGTCATGGAAAAATCACTGTTCCTTTAAAAAGTTTTTTATTTTAACTTTTTTCCTTGTTTCCTGTCCCCCAGGGCACTACCTGGACCCCCATACACCTTTTATGGCAAATATCTTGCATATATGCCCTCTTGGAGGGCACTCTAAAAATCGAACGTTCGAGTCCCATTGACTTGCATTGAGTTTGAATCATGATCGCGTTTGAATTCAAACTTTTTCAAATGTTCGTATTCGAATGCGAACCGAACACGGGGGTGTTCGGCCTATCACTAGTAAAGAGTCGCTATATCCAGATATAGAGCCAGTAAAGAGCCGCTATATGCAGATACACAGAGTCAGTAAAGAGACGCTATATCCAGATACAGAGTCAGTAAAGAGCCGCTATATCCAGATACAGAGTCAGTAAAGAGACGCTATATCCAGATACAGAGCCAGTAAAGAGACGCTATATCCAGATATACAGAGTCAGTAAAGAGCCGCTATATCCAGATACAGTCAGTAAAAAGCCGCTATATCCAGATACAGAGCCAGTAAAGAGCCGCTATATCCAGATACACAGAGTCAGTAAAGAGCCGCTATATCCAGATACACAGAGTCAGTAAAGAGACGCTATATCCAGATACAGAGTCAGTAAAAAGCCGCTATATCCAGATACAGAGTCAGTAAAGAGCCGCTATATCCAGATACAGAGCCAGTAAAGAGCCGCTATATCCAGATACAGAGTCAGTAAAGAGCCGCTATATCCAGATACAGAGCCAGTAAAGAGACGCTATATCCAGATACAGAGTCAGTAAAGAGCCGCTATATCCAGATACAGAGTCAGTAAAGAGTCGCTATATCCAGATATACAGAGTCAGTAAAGAGCCGCTATATCCTGATACATAGTCAGTAAAGAGCCGCTATATCCAGATACAGAGTCAGTAAAGAGCCGCTATATCCTGATACAGAGTCAGTAAAGAGCCGCTATATCCAGATACAGAGCCAGTAAAGAGCCGCTATATCCTGATACAGAGTCAGTAAAGAGCCGCTATATCCTGATACAGAGTCAGTAAAGAGCCGCTATATCCTGATACAGAGTCAGTAAAGAGCCGCTATATCCTGATACAGAGTCAGTAAAGAGCCGCTATATCCTGATACAGAGTCAGTAAAGAGCCGCTATATCCAGATACACAGAGCCAGTAAAGAGCCGCTATATCCAGATACACAGAGTCAGTAAAGAGACGCTATATCCAGATACAGAGTCAGTAAAGAGCCGCTATATCCAGATACACAGAGTCAGTAAAGAGCCGCTATATCCTGATACAGAGTCAGTAAAGAGCCGCTATATCCTGATACAGAGTCAGTAAAGAGCCGCTATATCCAGATACACAGAGTCAGTAAAGAGCCGCTATATCCTGATACACAGAGTCACATTCAATTAAACAAGATGAGTTTTTTATTATTTTAAAACCAGAATATCTAAAAATTACGTATTTTTAGAAACGCGACTTCTGTGCTTTTACAGTTGTTTTTGGGGAAGGGAGTGGAGTCATTAGACTGAGGCCGAGACATCTAACCCCGCTTCTCAGTGGGGAGCTGGAGGAGCAGCGATCAGATAAGAGCGCGGGGTTACGTTATGGAGGATACAATGCATTACACGGTCGCGTCGCGGGACATTCCTCTGTAGCAAGATGTGGTATTTGCATGGTTTTGTTTTAGATAAGGCACCTGGCTTTTTATTTCTACGCTAAATATTTCTTCCATCTAATGATTGTCTTTATTAGACGGAATGTATTTGCATACATTTACATACAATTTATCTGCGTGTGTGCGAGTACAATGGCTCTGCTCAGGATAACGCGCGGGGCAGGCAGAGAGAGGCGCGCATGCTCCTTATCGCCATATATTTTTAATGTATCATTTAAGACGTTACACAAATGACTTCAGTCCCAGGAAAAAAAAATATATTTTGAAAAGCTGTCCTTATATAGGAATATATTCAGTGTACGGGCCCCAGCGCTCCGCAGGGCATTACTGAAAGCTGAACAATGCAAGGGTTAAAGGGACACTGTATTGAAACTAGGGATGAGTTCGGTTCGATCAGTTCGGAGTTCGATTCAAACTTTGGCCGTTCGCAAGTTCGCAAAGTTCGAACTTTTCACATGTTCGGTTCGAGTTCGCAAAAAAAAATATTTTTTTTTGAAAAAAGTATAAAAAATGCTTAAAAAATACTAAAAAAATCTAGAAATAAAGAGACTCTTTACTGCAGAATATTATAAGCAACGGTTTATTAGATATTGAATTAAAAACTAATGTGTACGTGCAAAGATTCTCACCTCTAAATGACCTGTGTTCTCAAACGGTAAACAACAGGTGTTTTTAGTCTGGTCTAATGAATTTGATACATTGTATGTATGTAGACTATACTGAGGGTGTGGTGTCTGCTTCTGAGAAGTGTTAATTTCTCTACTAAATCTTCCTCTAATATGCTGCATTTCACTGCTGTGTGCTCAGCTCATTTTTACCGCTTTCGCTCATCATGTTTAAATGCGATTTGAAGCCACATTTTATTATATGACCCAGACATATTAGATATCGTTCTTTCCGGCAGACTCCGCAGATTCATAATATATCATTTTTATATGTATACGTCATGTCCTGGCTGTATATTATGACAAAAAATTCAATAAAAATTGAATTTTTAATCATCTGCAGTGTGTAAAGTGTTTTTTTTCACATTTTAGCACATGAGTGTTTGCGGTTATGTTTTCTATGGGGTGCGCTTGTACAAAAATTAGAAATGGGGACTTGTTACATTTTGTGGGGGGAATTACGTGATTTATAGCAAACGCACCCATAGAAAAAAAATCATTAGTGCAGCATCATTGTTCACATTATAATTGAAATGTGAACAATATTGCTGCATTAATAAAAATAACACACAAAAAAATACAGGTTTTTATTTTTTTTTACTTTATACCTGGTCATGTTGGGTATCATTCAAAAGGCCATACTCAGGCCTTTCGATTGACACCCTCCATGACCCCCTAGCTGCCTGGAGATATTGGGGTTCACATTAACCCCCTATCTCCACCAGGGGATTCCGGGCAGCTAGGGGTTCCCCGGCTATCTGACGTCATCACGCTATACTTGAAGACGTCAGGCAGTGAGGGGGGACCCGGGGGTGGAGCCGCTATCCAAGATGGCGGCCCCCACCGGAGCTAGGCCGCACTTTGGCGCCGCAAGGCATCTCTATACACAGCCCCATCAGCATCTCTATACACAACCTCACAGCATCTCTATACACAAACAGCATCTCTATACACAACCCCACCCACATCTCTATACACAGCATCTCTATACACAGCCACACAGCATCTCTATACACAACCCCATCAGCATCTCTATACACAACCTCACAGCATCTCTATACGCAACCTCACAGCATCTCTATACACAACCTCACAGCAACTCTGTGAACCTTCAAATGAACCCCCTATCTCAACCAGGGGATTCCAGGCAGCTAGGGGTTCTCTGGCTATCTGACGTCATCACGCTATGCGTGAGGACGTCAGGCAGTGAGGGGGGACCCGGGGGAGGAGCCGTCATCCAAGATGGCGGCCCCCACCGGAGCTAGGCCGCACTTCGGCGCCGCAAGGCATCTCTATACACAGCCCCATCAGCATATATACACAACCTCACAGCATCTCTATACACAACCTCACAGCATCTCTATACACAAACAGCATCTCTATACACAACCCCATCAGCATCTCTATACACAGCATCTCTATACACAGCCACACAGCATCTCTATACACAACCCCATCAGCATCTCTATACACAACCTCACAGCATCTCTATACGCAACCTCACAGCATCTCTATAAACAGCCTCACAGCATCTATGTGAACCCTCAAATGAACCCCTATCTCCACCAGGGGATTCCGGGCAGCTAGGGGTTCTCCGGCTATCTGACGTCATCACGCTATGCGTTACGACGTCAGGCAGTGAGGGGGGACCCGGGGGTGGAGACGCCATCCAAGATGGCGGCCCCCACCGGAGCTAGGCCGAACGGACCCCCCTCCCTTCCAGGCGATCTCTCGGCATTGCGATGATGTCATTTACGTCGGGAGGAGCTTGACTTCAGCGTCTGAGGACGCTGAAGTCAAAACCCCGCGGGACCCCGGACAGAGAGGAGAGTATCTCCGCCGGGGGTCCCGCAAAGCTGATGACGTGTGGGACACGTCCTCCTCATTTTTTGTTTTTATTTTTAACCCTTATTTCATGGAAAACTCACTGTCCCTTTAAAAACGTTTTTTTTTTTTTACTTTTTGTCCTTGTTTCCTGTCCCCCAGAGCACTACCCGGACCCCCATACACCTTTTATGGCAAATATCTAGCATATATGCCCTCTTGGAGGGCACTCTAAAAATCGAATTTTGAGTCCCATTGACTTGTATTGAGTTCGAGTTCGAACTTCTGAAAAGTTTGAGTTCGAATGCGAACCAAACTCGGGGGTGTTCGGCTCATCCCTAATTGAAACCAGAGTTCCCTTCTTTTGACCTTAATTATTTGGGCACATTCTGCCGACAGCCTCTGCACAATTACCTTTTTAATTTATTTTTCGGGTGATTTTACTTGCATTTTGTCCTTCACAGCGTTCAGCTCCTCCTCTTCGGCTCAGAGTTTCCCGAACCTGGAAGTCCCAGAAGCTTTTCCATGTAATATGAGATCCAAGACAACTTGCTTAGCACTAAGCGACGTACACATTTTACCTACACAAGTTGTGTAGCGCCTGCGCAGAACGATGGATCGGAGCAGCACGCGCATGCACAGATCTAATCCATTGCTGCCTCTATGAGAACACTCGCTACAGCGATTCGCCTCAGAGGGTGACGATGTCCGCTCTCTGTGTGTGACATCACCAGTGACCGATCTGGTGACCGGCAGCCAGCAAATTCGAAATCCCGGCTATTGGTGATGCTGGGTGGGGTAAAGGGAACTTCTCCACTTCACCCAGAGTTTACACCAGATCGGAGGACCAGGGGGAGAAGGGTCCTCACATCCTGACCACTTTATAACTCTGCAGTGGTCAGGATGAGCAGAGTGTCTCTTTAAGGAGTAACGAGATACTTTGTACATGAAGAATGGATAACGTGTAACCGGTTGAGCTCAATACATTATTGCAGCATCTGCCTTTTGTAACTCTGATTTAAACACACACTCATCAACTACTTACTGAACAGAAACATCTCCCCGTATGCCCATGGGTTAACATTGACCCGTCTATTACCAAGGAGATAAGCAGGGCCACTATCAGGGCTTCACGGCCTATGATGTGTGCAGGGGCCCAATGATGAGGGGTGCCATCGACAGTGCCCCCCCCCCCGATTATCAGACTCTCGTAGCTGCTAACCCTATTGTTTCAGGTCTTTATCACAAATAGTTGATAAAATAGCGCCCAGATTTTTGTGTTTTTAGTCATTAAACTAATATCTTAGACTCGGTGAGCGTTTAATTTGCATTAACATAATGGGGCTGATGGAGCAGCAGCTCCAGGCCCATGCCCCAGAATAGGCCCAGAGAAAGGATAACTATGTCTGCATTGATGGGCATTTGGACCTCTGTATCTCCAACTATTTAGTAGCTACAGGGTCATGTGAGGTATCACTGGAAAGGCCAGATCATGGCCTTTCCAATGATGCCAAACATCACTAGATTTTATGGAAAAATAAAAATTAATAAATATTTTTTTTTTCTTTTTCTTTTTAACACAGCAATATTTTTCACTTTTCAATTATAAAGAGAACAATGATGCTGCACTAACTCACCATCACATTTATCATGTCACCAACAAGTGTGGAGGTGATGGCACAATCCGTTGTTATGAATTGTTACATCAAAACCCTAAACTGCCGCACTGCAGTGAAGAGCACTGGGGAGGACTTTGGACCCCTGCGCGTCTAATCTCACAAGGTCAAGGGAGGTCTCATTGGACAGGTCAGAGTCTGGCCTTTACATTGATACCAAACGTGACCATGTAAACTCTAAAAGAATAGAAAACAAAACAAAAAAAACTTTATTTTTGTTCCACAGCGTTGGCATCGCCCATTTGTCACGTATAAAATGAGCAATACCACGGCCATTGCTCACCTTCTCATTTCCTACGCTGGGAGCAAGGTCAGTGGTTTATACATAGTCATACAGTATTATTCATAAAACACCATCCTTCTAAAAACAAGGGAAATATTTCATTTGTTTGTTAAAATTGTATATTTTCTGCAGTAACAGGTTCCCATTACACTTTGTTTTTTACAAGAATTCCCTATAGAATATATAGTCCACAAAGGTCTGGATGAAAAATATGGTAAAAATCATTTTACACGCTGTAAATGATTGAAATCTGAATGGAAATTTACTCACAGTTAGATATAGCCGTATCTGCACTATTTAATAACCGAAAATATGTTTTCATTTCACTAAATTCCAAAAAAGCCACTAAAATATTCAGCTCCAGCCCCATAGAGATCTTAATCCAGCCCTGTATGAGGTAATAATGAGCGTGCGGTCTGTATGAGGTAATAATGAGCGTGCGGTCTGTATGAGGTAATAATGAGCGTTTGGTCGGTATGAGGTAATCATGAGCGTTTGGTCGGTATGAGATAATAATGAGCGTGCAGTCGGTATGAGGTAATAATGAGCGTGCAGTCTGTATGGGGTAATAATGAGCGTGCGGTCTGTATGAGGTAATAATGAGCGTGCAGTCTGTATGGGGTAATAATGAGCGTGCGGTCGGTATGAGGTAATAATGAGCGTGCGGTCGGTATGAGGTAATAATGAGCGTGCAGTCGGTATGAGGTAATAATGAGCGTGCGGTCGGTATGAGGTAATAATGAGCGTGCGGTCTGTATGGGGTAATAATGAGCGTGCAGTCTGTATGGGGTAATAATGAGCGTGCGGTCTGTATGGGGTAATAATGAGCGTGCGGTCTGTATGGGGTAATAATGAGCGTGCGGTCGGTATGAGGTAATAATGAGCGTGCGGTCGGTATGAGGTAATAATGAGCGTGCAGTCGGTATGAGGTAATAATGAGCGTGCAGTCGGTATGAGGTAATAATGAGCGTGCGGTCTGTATGAGGTAATAATGAGCGTGCGGTCGGTATGAGGTAATAATGAGCGTGCGGTCGGTATGAGGTAATAATGAGCGTGCCGGGGTCGGTATGAGGTAATAATGAGCGTGCAAGTCGGTATGAGGTAATAATGAGCGTGCAGTCGTATGAGTAATAATGAGCGTGCGGTCTGTATGGGGTAATAATGAGCGTGCGGTCGGTATGAGGTAATAATGAGCGTGCGGTCGGTATGAGGTAATAATGAGCGTGCGGTCTGTATGGGGTAATAATGAGCGTGCGGTCTGTATGGGGTAATAATGAGCGTGCGGTCGGTATGAGGTAATAATGAGCGTGCGGTCGGTATGAGGTAATAATGAGCGTGCGGTCAGTATGAGGTAATAATGAGCGTGCGGTCGGTATGAGGTAATAATGAGCGTGCGGTCTGTATGAGGTAATAATGAGCGTTTGGTCGGTATCAGGTAATAATGAGTGTGCATTTGGTATGAGGTAATAATGAGCGCACATTCTGTATGAGGTAATAATGAGGGTGCAGTCTGTATGTGGTAATAATGAGTGTTTGGTCGGTATGAGGTAATAATGAGTGTGCAGTTGGTATGAGGTAATAATGAGCGCACAGTCTGTATGAGGTAATAATGAGGGTGCAGTCTGTATGGGACTGGAGGAAGGAACTGCAAGGCCCACTTTTACTCTGGGTAAACGCACGTCTATATCATGCTTTCTCTCACGCTTCTACTCTTTACTTCTACTTTTCTCCTTAAATGGAACTCCTGCCCCTCTACCACCGACCCCTACACTATCTGCATCTCTCCCTCCCTCCTCTCGTCCCACATGATGGCCTCGCATGAGCTCCTTTGTTTCCTCAGAACATGGTCTCCCTCTAACTCTCGCGCTGCCAATCACTCCCACTCCCACAAATCCCATTCCCACCTTCTCTTTCTCACCCCTGCTGCTGCTACTCTCTTCAGGTGACATATCCCCTAACCCTGGCCCCACAACACATCCAATACTTCCCTCTCATCCTATCTCCATCGCACATAAATCACCTCCCTGCAAGCCCAGCAACCTCATCCCCATAATCCCTCAGCGCCTGTCCTCTTTCTCCTGCGCCCTCTGGAACGCTCGCTCTGTGTGCAACAAACTCACAGCACTCCATGACCTCTTCCTTTCAAACTCCTTCAACCTCCTAGCTTTAACTGAAACCTGGATAACTCCCTCTGACACGGCCTCCGTTGCTGCTCTCTCACATGGCGGTTTACACTTCAGTCATACCCCCAGACCGGGTGAGAGAAATGGTGGCGGGGTCGGAATCCTGCTCTCTCCCACCTGCACCTACCAGCATCTCCCTCCACCCCCATCCCTCTCCTTCTCCTCCTTCGAGACACACTGCATCCGCCTGTTCTCTCCTCTGGCTCTCAGGGTGGCAGTCATCTACCGCCCACCGGGACCAACCTCCCAGTTCTTTGACCACTTTGCTACCTGGCTCTCTCACTTCTGTCTTCTAATCTTCCATGCCTAGTTCTCGGGACTTCAACATTCCCATTGACGATCCTTCCGCCCCTGCTGCCTCCAAACTTCTTTCACTCACGTCCTCCCTTGGACTCACACAATCCTCCCTCCTCCCTACCCACCGCGATGGTCACGCTATTGACCTTGTCTTTTCCAACCTCTGCTCCATTTCTGAGTTCAACTGTCGCCCTTTCCCCATCTCTGACCACCACCTTCTCTCTTTCAACCTATCTGGACTTCCTAAACACCCTGCTCCCCCACCCCGCACACACACTCGCAGAAATCTACAGGCTGTGGACCCCCATCAATTCTCCAACCTACTTCACCACCTCCCTCATACCTCATCCTTCACCTGCCCTGATGCTGCCACTAATCACTACAACACTACGCTTATCTCTGCTCTAGACACTCTTGCTCCTCTTCGACTCTGTAAGGCCCCACGCCGCCAGCTTCAGCCCTGGCACACCCTCCAGACTCGCTACCTGCAAAGATGCTCCCGCACCTGCAGAGCGTGCCTGGAGGAAATCCCGCTCTGAAGCTGATTTTGTTCACTTCAAGTTTATTCTCCGGTCATACACCTCTGCCCTCCACTTGGCCAAACAATCCTTCTTCTCATCTCTTATATCTACGCTGTCCTCCAACCCTAAACGGCTCTGGTCCACCTTCAACACCCTCCTCTACCCACCTGCACCTCCCCCCTCAGCTGCCTTCAGCGCTCAAGAGCTGGCAGACTACTTCCTCAGTAAAACTTTAACTATCAGAAGCAACATCCCAACACAAGATAGTTATCTGCCACCTCCACTCCCACAGGTCCCATCTGCCACCCTCTGCCGCTTCCTCCCAACCACTGAGGAGGAAGTCAATTCCTTATTGTCCTCCTCACATCTCACCACGTGCCCGCTCGACCCCATTCCCTCACATCTAATTCCTCCCCTCTCCTCCTCCCTCACCCCTGCTCTCACACACATCTTCAACCTATCTCTCTCCACTGGCTCCTTTCCATCCGCCTTCAAACACGCGCTAGTTACCCCTTTACTAAAGAAACCATCCCTAGATCCCAACTCTCCATCCAACTACCGTCCTGTATCCCTGCTTCCCTTACCTCTAAGCTCTTAGAAAAACTAGTCTTCAACCGCCTCTCCCTCTTCCTGTCCTCCAATCCCTACTTGACCCCCTGCAATCTGGCTTCCGTCCCCTACACTCAACTGAAACTGCCCTCACCAAAGTCACCAACGACCTCCTAACTGCTAAAAAACACGGCCACTATTCTATTCTCATCCTGCTTGACCTCTCGGCTGCTTTTGACACTGTTGACCACCCCCTCCTTCTACAGACCCTCAACTCTCTGGGTCTCGGTGACACTGCACTTGCTTGGATTGACTCCTATTTATCCAACAGGTCCTTCTGTGTGTCCTTTGCTGGTAACTCCTCCTCCTCATTGCCTCTATCTGTTGGTGTACCTCAAGGCTCTGTCCTTGGTCCTCTGCTCTTTTCCATCTACACCTCCTCCCTGGGCAAAATCATCAACAGCTTTGGCTTTAATTACCACCTCTACGCTGATGACACTCAGATCTACCTCTCTACCCCTGATCTCTCTCCCCCTGTCCTTTCCAAAGTCAGTGACTGTTTATCTGGCATCTCCTCCTGGATGGCCTCCCACCACCTAAAGATCAACATGTCAAAGACTGAGCTCCTACTTATTCCTCCCTCTAATGCCGCCCCACCTCCTGACTTCTCGATCACGGTGGAGGGTATCACCATCTCCCCATCAAACCAAGTTCGCTGTCTTGGAGTTACACTTGACTCTGCTTTTCCTTCATCCCCCACATCAAGTCTCTTTCCTCCTCCTGCCGATACCAACTGCGTAATATTTCCAGAATTCGGCCATTTCTTACCGCTGTCGCCACAAAACAACTCATACACGCCCTGGTAATCTCCCGACTCGACTATTGCAATAATCTCTTATCTGGCCTCCCTCTGTCCCACCTCTCCCCCCTACAATCCATCCTGAACGCCTCCGCCAGGCTAATTCACCTCACCCGCCGCTCTGTCTCTGCCGCTCCCCTCTGCGAGTCCCTTCACTGGCTCCCCATCCACTGCAGAATTAAGTTCAAAATCCTTATCCTTACCTACAAAAGCCTCACTAACTCAGCTCCCCACTACCTGTCCTCACTAATCACCAAATACACCCCAGCCCGCTCCCTAAGGTCAAACAGTGACCTGCGCCTAGCTTCTCCCCGCATCACCTCTTCCCATGATAGACTGCAGGATTTCTCACGCGCAGCCCCCACTCTCTGGAACGCTCTCCCTCGTACTGTCAGACTTTCCCCTAACTTCTCTTCCTTCAAACGCTCCCTGAAAACATTCCTATTTAGGGAGGCCTACCACCCAACTCACTGACACAACCATCAATCACTCTCACCTTACAGTCCTCTCCTCCTGTTTCCAACCCCAACCCTCCCAGATTGTGAGTTCCTACGGGAATAGGGCCCTCATCTCCTCCTGTACTGTTTGTCAAATGTTGTTCAATGTATTGTAACCCCGTCTATACTGTGCTTATTGTACAGCGCTGCGGAATATGCTGCGCTTTATAAATAAAGAATAATAATAATAATAAAATATGAGGTAATAATGAGTGTTTGGTCGGTAGTGTAATAATGAGCGGTTTGGTCGGTATGAGGTAATAATGAGCGCACAGTCTGTATGAGTAATAATGAGGGTGCAGTCTGTATGAGGTAATAATGAGTGTTTGGTCGGTATGTGGTAATAATGAGTGTTTGGTCGGTATGAGGTAATAATGAGCGCACAGTCTGTATGAGGTAATAATGAGGGTGCAGTCTGTATGAGGTAATAATGAGCGTTTGGTCGGTATGAGGTAATAATGAGGGTGCAGTCTGTATGAGGTAATAATGAGCGTTTGGTCGGTATGAGGTAATAATGAGTGTGCGGTCGGTATGAGGTAATATTGAGCGTGCAGTTGCTATGAGGTAATATTGAGCGTGCAGCCGGTATGAGGTAATATTGAGCGTGCAGCCGGTATGAGGTAATATTGAGCGTGCAGTTGCTATGAGGTAATATTGAGTGTGCAGTCGGTATGAGGTAATACTGAGCGTGCAGTTGCTATGAGGTAATATTGAGTGTGCAGTCGGTATGAGGTAATATTGAGCGTGCAGTCGGTATGAGGTAATATTGAGCGTGCAGTTGCTATATAGCCGTATCTGCACTATTAAATAACCGAAAATATGTTTTCATTTCACTAAATTCCAAAAAAAGCCACTAAAATATTCAGCTCCAGCCCCATAGAGATCTTAATCCAGCCCTGTATGAGGTAATAATGAGCGTTTGGTCGGTATGGGGTAATAATGAGCGTGCGTTGGTATGGAGTAATAATGAGCATTTGGTCGGTATGGGGTAATATTGAGCGTGAGGTCGGTATAGGGTAATAATGAGCATGCGGTCTGGATGGGGTAATAATGAGCGTTTGGTCGGTATGGGGTAATAATGAGCGTTTGGTCGGTATGGGGTAATAATGAGCGTGCGTCGGTATGGGGTAATAATGAGCATTTGGTCAGTAAGGGGTAATAATAAGTGTGCGGTCGGTATAGGGTAATAATGAGTGTGCAGTCTTTATGAGGTAATAATGAGTGTTTGGTCGGTATAAGGTAATAATGAGCGTTTGGTCGATATGAGGTAATATTGAGCATTTGGTCGGTATGAAGTAATAATGAGCGTGCGGTCGGTATGAGGTAATAATGAGCGTTTGGTCGGTATGGGGTAATAATGAGCGTGCGGTCTGTATGAGGTAATAATGAGCGTTTGGTCGGTATGGGGTAATAATGAGCGTGCAGTCGGTATGAGGTAATAATGAGCGTGCAGTCGGTATGAGGTAATAATGAGCTTGCAGTCGGTATGAGGTAATAATGAGCGTGCAGTCGGTATGAGGTAATAATGAGCGTTTGGTCGGTATGGGGTAATAATGAGCGTGCGGTCGGTATGAGGTAATAATGAGCGTGCGGTCGGTATGAGGTAATAATGAGCGTTGGTCGGTATGAGGTAATAATGAGCGTGCGGTCGGTATGAGGTAATAATGAGTGCGCATTTGGTATGAGGTAATAATGAGCGCACATTCTGTATGAGGTAATAATGAGGGTGCAGTCTGTATGAGGTAATAATGAGCGTTTGGTCGGTATGAGGTAATAATGAGCGCACAGTCTGTATGAGGTAATAATGAGCGTTTGGTCGGTATGAGGTAATAATGAGCGTGCGGTTGGTATGAGGTAATAATGAGTGCGGTCGGTATGAGGTAATAATGAGCATTTGGTCGGTATGGGGTAATAATGAGCGTGCGGTCGGTATGAGGTAATAATGAGCGTGCGGTCGGTATGGGGTAATAATGAGCGTGGCGGCCGGTATGAGGTAATAATGAGTATGCGGTCGGTATGAGGTAATAATGAGCGTTTGGTTGGTATGGGGTAATAATGAGCGTGCGGTCGGTATGAGGTATTAATGAGCGTGCGGTCGGTATGAGGTAATAATGAGCGTGCGGTCGGTATGAGGTAATAATGAGTGTGCATTTGGTATGAGGTAATAATGAGCGCACATTCTGTATGAGGTAATAATGAGCGTTTGGTCGGTATGAGGTAATAATGAGCGTGCGGTCGGTATGAGGTAATAATGAGTGTGCAGTTACTATGAGGTAATAATGAGCGTGCAGTCTGTATGAGGTAATAATGAGCGTGCAGCCGGTATGAGGTAATAATGAGCGTGCAGCCGGTATGAGGTAATAATGAGTGTGCGGTCGGTATGAGGTAATAATGAGCGAGCAGTTGCTATGAGGTAATAATGAGTGTGCAGTCTGTATGATGTAATAATGAGCGTGCAGTCGGTATGAGGTAATAATGAGTGTGCAGTCTGTATGATGTAATAATGAGCGTGCAGTCGGTATGAGGTAATAATGAGCGTTTGGTCGGTATGTGGTAATAATGAGTGTGCAGTTACTATGAGGTAATAATGAGCGTGCAGTCGGTATGAGGTAATAATGAGCGTGCGGTCTGTATGAGGTAATAATGAGCGTGCGGTCTGTATGAGGTAATAATGAGTGTTTGGTCGGTATGTGGTAATAATGAGTGTGCAGTTACTATGAGGTAATAATGAGCGTGCAGTCGGTATGTGGTAATAATGAGTGCGCAGTTACTATGAGGTAATAATGAGCGTGCAGTCGGTATGTGGTAATAATGAGTGTGCAGTTACTATGAGGTAATAATGAGCGTGCAGTCGGTATGTGGTAATAATGAGTGCGCAGTTACTATGAGGTAATAATGAGCGTGCGGTCTGTATGTGGTAATAATGAGCGTGCAGTCTGTATGAGGTAATAATGAGCGTGCAGTTGCTATGAGGTAATAATGAGCGTGCAGTCTGTATGATGTAATAATGAGCGTGCAGTCGGTATGAGGTAATAATGAGTGTGCAGTCTGTATGATGTAATAATGAGCGTGCAGTCGGTATGAGGTAATAATGAGTGTGCAGTCTGTATGATGTAATAATGAGCGTGCAGTCGGTATGATGTAATAATGAGCGTTTGGTCGGTATGTGGTAATAATGAGTGTGCAGTTACTATGAGGTAATAATGAGCGTGCAGTCGGTATGAGGTAATAATGAGCGTGCAGTCGGTATGAGGTAATAATGTGCGTTTGGTCGGTATGTGGTAATAATGAGTGTTTGGTCGGTATGTGGTAATAATGAGCATGTAGTTACTATGAGGTAATAATGAGCATGCAGTCGGTATGAGGTAATAATGAGCATGCAGTCGGTATGAGGTAATAATGAGCGTGCAGTTGCTATGAGGTAATATTGAGCGTGCAGTCGGTATGAGGTAATAATGAGCGTGCAGTCTGTATGATGTAATAATGAGCGTGCAGTCGGTATGAGGTAATAATGAGCGTGCAGTCTGTATGATGTAATAATGAGCGTGCAGTCGGTATGAGGTAATAATGAGCGTGCAGTTGCTATGAGGTAATAACGCCTGCTTGGGATGAGTCTCAGATGCAGAGATTGTTACATCGTATCACAAACACTTTTCCTTCTCCTGCAGACAGAACGATCGGCCTGTGCGTCGCTTCTGCTCGCAGACGGGTTAAGGATGTTTTCATATGAAGAGAAACCTTCTTGTAACTCCGTAATACCCCATTACTATCCCGCCGCTGTGAAGAATTGCAATTTTAAGCGTTGTTATGACACGCGGCCTTTTCATCTCTCTGTGAAGCGTTACTCTTTTCATGCTCTGCAGAAAGACGCCGGCTGAATATCGCCGCGCCGGAGCACGAGGAGTGAGGATGTATCGAGAGGATCTGCTATTAATTGCCAGGGCTCTACACACCGGAGCGAGCCGCTGCGTCCTCCTCCCGACTTTCATCAAGGACGGATAAAAAAAGAGGCGTCAGTAAGACATCAGAAGGGGACGTTTAAAAGGATCACAGGCAGCCAGGGGGACGTGGAAGCCGGAGCAGGCGGTGATTGCGGCGCGGGGTGACGGCGGCTCTGTGTAGGATTCCTTGGATGTAAGGACAGGTTTAAAGGGAATAACTCCAGTAAGGTAATAAGGTGCTTCATTTGAAGTCTGCGATCGCTCGCGTCATATGACTTTCAAATCGCTTAAATAAAAAAGAGGCCCAAATAAAAAAATATATATATTACTAATAATAAAATAAAAAAACGCGCATTAACGCAGCGATTCATTAAAATGAAGCCGGTCGCACTCTTTGGGAAGAGCGTAAACGTCTCCCTGTGTTCATTATTCGCCGCGTTACCAGAGAATGTACAAATAATAAAAATAAGAACAAAAAACCTCGCCTCTATCTTTAACATAACCCCATGGAAAGAAGTCGTTTTTCTTTGGCGAGACGTCGTCATTTACTGCAAATGGTTAATAAAATGAGGCAAAAAACCTTAAATATATATATACGTGTCATTTTGTAATAATTTCCACTTGTCTTTTCATTTGTCTTTGTGATAAATTAGTGAGATTGTAAAGAGACCTTATGGACACCCTGTATATAAAGTCACTCAAGCTGCGTCATTGTGATCCTGGACGGTCAATAAAGTTATCTGCAAAGAGACCAAGAAATTCCCTGTGAAATTCATAAGATGCCTGGAATGCCATTAAAAATATACCTTAAAAAAGAGAACCTGTGCCGCGAACGAGCCCAGTTTTTAAAAAAAAAAAAACACCAAAATTCAGAATGGCGATGTCTCACTCGTCCGCAACGCAGACGTCAATCGAGAAAAATGCACGCGGAAGGGGCAGCCGATGGCAGCGTTGGGATTAATCATTAGACATGTGCACAGCACAAAATTTAATTTTGAACTAATGGATTAGTCCTAAAATGCAATTTATTTAGTTGCTAAAGAAATTTGTTTTCAGTTCTTTAGTATGAAAACTAATTTTATTCATCCGAAAACCAGTGGATACAATTAATATTGTAGTGGCTCCTCAGAGGGCTGAGATCGCTGCTTGTTACAGTATCATTCACTCTCAGCACAATGTGTCAGGCAAAGCTGTTACAGTAACTGACTGCTGCTCATCACAGCGCTCAGAGTTTCAGTAAAACTAGTAAATAATATTTTTATATATGATGTTAGAACAATATTATTTCCTTTTTTTACTGAAACTCTGAGCGCTTTTACAGTCAGTTACTGTAACAGCTGAGCCTGATACATTGTACTGAGAGATAATATAACAAGCAGCCGATCTCAGCGCTCACAGCCACTGGATTTAAAGGGATAAAAAAGGCTCCTATCTGTATAATGTATATAACATCCTCCTGCATTAATTAATACCCCTCTCTGTATAATGTATACAACATCCACCTGCATTAATTAATGCCCCTCTCTGTATAGAACATCCTACTGCATTGGCATGTGGAGGGTGCAGAACTACGGAATGCAATGCTTATCCAGCACAGGAGAGGGAACTTTTACTTAAACTTTGTATCACTGTGGGGGAGACACAGGAATATAAAAGCAGGGGAGAGGGAAAATATTAACGTAAATCGGTCTGAAAGCTCAGAGAAGAGATGACTGGTGCAAATTGATTTTTATAATAAAATAAAAGCACTTTAAATCCAAGGAAAACATTCAAATAAATCACACTGAAGGCTCATAATGACAGAGTAACTGTGAGAGCTGGATACTAAATGTATCAGACATAAAAAAAACCTTTATAACAAGCAGCACTGGGAGAGGAGAGGGACTTTATATAAAACGTGTATTATAGATGAGGAAAGGGGGATAGTGCTCCTGGATAATATAAAATGTATCAGACCTAAGCCCCTATTATGCAGAGCGGGAGGGGAGATAACACACATTTTATAAAGTCCCTCTATTCTCCCAGCGCTGCTGGTTATAAAGGGGTTTTTACTATCCAGCCCTCCTCTGTCATTAGCTTTCAGTGTGATTTATTTGAATGTTTTCCCTCTCCAGCTGCTTTTATTATCTTGTCTGCCTCATAGACATGCAAGGGTTAAGTAAAGGTTTCCTCTACTGTGTTGACTGTCTGTGCTGCGAGTGAGTATTCTGGAGCTCTATCACTGTCAGATTTTCGGGTAGGGGTCGGGAAGGATTACACATACAAACATTTTCTGTAGCTTTGCAATGTTGCGCTCTTCATTGCTGGTCTCCTTCACTCAATGTAATCACAAAAAGGACTGAAACTAAAATGTAGCGCATTTTATTTTAGATTCTTTAGTTTTTTGTACTGAGCAGTTTCGTATCTCTTGAGTCATACAAAAACTAAATTAACCCAAAATTAGGACTAAATCGTTTTAGTACTAAAACTAATGCACATGTCTATTAGTCATAGGATGGAGGGATTTCCGTACACAGTAATGGTCTGAACAAACGGATACACATGACTGTGCTGCTCAGGTGTGTCAGCAGGACAGAAAGGGTTACGCAAGATTAAACGCGAGGGCGAGAATTTACGTTGGCGCTAATGAGCGGGATTTATTGCAGAATATGACCCCATGATGAGATCTGCCAGCAGAATATATTTGCACGTTACTAAAAAAAAAAAAAAAAGCATAATATCAGAAATGACTTCGTACTGTGAGAATTTTTATTCACGTCGCGCTCCGGCGATTTATTCCTTCCGACGCCGCGGTTTAGCATAGCGAGCATGGAGATGCTTTTATGGAGCGAAAAATGTGTTTAATTCACGCCCTGATCATCAGGAATCAGGAGGTTTCACAATCCCCGAATCGCTAAAACCGAGGATTCATTTCAAGGAAAAAAAGTGTAAATAAAAATATGCAGACTGAAAGCGTTTCTAACGTGTGATACACATAGACACCAAGAGATACTACAGGATACACATGTCCTCAGTTACATCACACAGATATAACCCGACCCCTCCCCGACACAAATCACACCGATATAACCCGACCCCTCCCCCGACACAAATCACACAGATATAACCCGACCCCTCCCTGACACAAATCACACAGATATAACCCGACCCCTTGATTAAAAAGTGTGTATACGGGTATACACTGTACAGTGTGGGCGCTTGTTAATTTTAGTTAATTAAAGTGCTATGTGAATAAATAATCAATTGCTGCCTAAGTATGGTGAGAAGCACATAAAAAACAACCAAAATACGTGCCAAGATTAAGATAAAAGGATAAACGAGACCATACGGCGCATAAAACAGTGAACAGATAATTATATGAACAACTGGTTAATAGGAGTAAAAGTGAAGGTGTCCTTTAAGGTATAAAAAGTGTCCTAAAAAATGTCCTTTAAAATACAAATAGAGGAGGTAAAAGAGTACAAGAAAATTTTAAAGGATTAATAAGTCAATTTGTGCAAAATAAGTGTCCAAAAAATCAGTGGTTTATACTCAAGGGGTGTTGTTGATTGAAGACAAATACATTAATCTTCACTGTGGTGTGGATATCAAATCTTCTCTTTAAAGATGTCCCTCAGAGAGAAATAAATAAAGGCAATAATAGTGCAGATGGTCTTACTGAGATGAGGTAATTTAATAAAATGAATGTTTCACTCACATTTATTAGAGCCTAAGGGAAATCCAGGCTCAAGGAAAATAGCTTGCGGCCAAGTATAGGGTGGCACGTCCCTCCTTTCATCTGTGGTGTTTACTAGATAAAGCAGAGAGGATCGGGAGACAGCACTCCCATAGCGTAACTCTGTGCAATACAGTGGAGGATTAAATTAAAATTGGTCACACTCACCAGTTATAGAGCCTCTCAATTCCAGGCTCAAGGAGTATCGCCTTGGGTCCTCTTAAGGTGGGGGCCCAAACCTCTTTTTGTTTTGGGAAGCTGCCAACCTCAGCACTTCACCTGGTCTGCTGCTGCTTGTCAGTCTCTCTCTCAAATCAATCAATCTCCTCAACCTCTCCTTAGAGAGGTTGAGGAGATTGATTGATTTGAGAGAGAGACTGACAAGCAGCAGCAGACCAGGTGAAGTGCTGAGGTTGGCAGCTTCCCAAAACAAAAAGAGGTTTGGGCCCCCACCTTAAGAGGACCCAAGGCGATACTCCTTGAGCCTGGAATTGAGAGGCTCTATAACTGGTGAGTGTGACCAATTTTAATTTAATCCTCCACCTGTATTGCACAGAGTTACGCTATGGGAGTGCTGTCTCCCGATCCTCTCTGCTTTATCTAGTAAACACCACAGATGAAAGGAGGGACGTGCCACCCTATACTTGGCCGCAAGCTATTTTCCTTGAGCCTGGATTTCCCTTAGGCTCTAATAAATGTGAGTGAAACATTCATTTTATTAAATTACCTCATCTCAGTAAGACCATCTGCACTATTATTGCCTTTATTTATTTCTCTGCAAGGGACATCTTTAAAGAGAAGATTTGATATCCACACCACAGTGAAGATTAATGTATTTGTCTTCAATCAACAACACCCCTTGAGTATAAACCACTGATTTTTTGGACACTTATTTTGCACAAATTGACTTATTAATCCTTTTAAAATTTTCTTGTACTCTTTTACCTCCTCTATTTGGTATTTTAAAGGACATTTTTTAGGACACTTTTTATACCTTAAAGGACACCTTCACTTTTACTCCTATTAACCAGTTGTTCATATAATTATCTGTTCACTGTTTTATGCGCCGTATAACCCGACCCCTCCCTGACACAAATCACACAGATATAACCCGACCCCTCCCCGACACAAATCACACAGATATAACCCGACCCCTCCCCGACACAAATCACACAGATATAACCCAACCCCTCCCCGACACAAATCACACAGATATAACCCGACCCCTCCCCGACACAAATCACACCGATATAACCCGACCCCTCCCCCCGACACAAATCACAGATATAACCCGACCCCTCCCCCGACACAAATCACACAGATATAACCGACCCCTCCCCACACAAATCACACAGATATAACCCGACCCCTCCCTGACACAAATCACACAGATATAACCCGACCCCTCCCCGACACAAATCACACAGATATAACCCGACCCCTCCCCGACACAAATCACACAGATATAACCCAACAACCCCTCCCCCGACACAAATCACACAGATATAACCCGACCCCTCCCCGACACAAATCACACCGATTAAACCTGACCCCTCCCCCCGACACAAATCACAGATATAACCCGACCCCCCCCCCCGACACAAATCACACAGATATAACCCGACCCCTCCCTGACACAAATCACACAGATATAACCCGACCCCTCCCTGACACAAATCACACAGATATAACCTGACCCCTCCCCCGACACAAATCACAGATATAACCCGCGCCCTCCCCCGACACAAATCACACAGATATATTACCCGACCCCTCCCTGACACAAATCACACAGATATACCCGACCCCTCCCTGACACAAATCACACAGATATAACCTGACCCCTTCCCGACACATATCACACAGATATAACCCGACCCCTCCCCGACACAAATCACACAGATATACCCAACCCCTCCCTGACACAAATCACACAGATATAACCCGACCCCTCCCTGACACAAATCACACAGATATAACCCGACCCCACCCCGACACAAATCACACAGATATAACCCGACCCCTCCCCGACACAAATCACAGATATAAGCCGACCCCTCCCTGACACAAATCACACAGATATAACCCGACCCCTCCCTGACACAAATCACACAGATATAACCCGACCCCTCCCCGACACAAATCACAGATATAAGCCGACCCCTCCCTGACACAAATCACACAGGGTATAACCCGGCCCCTCCTTGACACAAATCACACAGATATAACCCGACCCCTCCCCGACACAAATCACACAGATATAACCCGACCTCTCCCAGACACAAATCACACAGATATAACCCGACCCCTCCCTGACACAAATCACACAGATATAACCCGGCCCCTCCTTGACACAAATCACACAGATATAACCCGACCCCTCCCCCTGACACAAATCACACAGATGTAACCCGACCCCTCCCCGACACAAATCTGCATTTGCTGAATGTGCTGTACCACAGTGGCAGGTTCCAAAACGCCATTACTTTTCATGGAAGGCCATTTCAGCACTATACCAGCACGTGGAAGACAATGTTATCGAGTCATTGGGAAAGGCAGTCAGCAGCAAGGTGCATGTAACTTTAGACACGTGGTCCAGCAAACATGGATAGGGTCATTACATCTCCTTCACGGCACACTGGGTAACTCTGATTGCAGCTGGGAGGGATCCATGACGGGGCTCTGTGCTGGAGCTTGTTCATTCACCACGCCTCCAGAAAGCTGCTTATATGAGGTCTGTCTGCTCCACCACCACCTCTCCCTCTCCCTCCTCCTTCTCCTTCTGTGTCTCTGGCGAAGTGGCAGTTAAACCGACGCCTGACAGGGGCTACGCAATGGCTCAAGGAAAAAGATGCCATACTGTGCTTGAGCTGGTTTGTTTAGGGGACAGGAGCCACACCGGGCCAGAAATTCTGTCAGCTCTGCAGGGGCAGGTGCAGAGATGGTTAACACCACTCCAGCTTCACCTGGGAATAATCGTCTGTGATAATGGCAGCAACCTTCTCTCCGCCCTATGCAAGGGTAAATTGACGCATGTACCATGCCTAGCACACGTCCTAAATCTAGTGGTACAGCGTTTCCTAACCAAGTACCCAGGGCTGGCAGAGCTTCTCAGCCAGGCCAGAAAAGTCTGCAACCACTTCAGACGGTCATTCCCAGCATTCAGACGGTTCTTCGTATTCTGTGACTTTATTGGGTGCAGGGCGCTCTATTCTTCGGATTCTGTGACTTTATTGGGTGCAGGGCGCTCTATTCTTCGTATTCTGTGACTTTATTGGGTGCAGGGCACTCTATTCTTCGTATTCTGTGACTTTATTGGGTGCAGGGCGCTCTATTCTTCGTATTCTGTGACTTTATTGGGTGCAGGGCGCTCTATTCTTCGTATTCTGTGACTTTATTGGGTGCAGGGCGCTCTATTCTTCGTATTCTGTGACTTTATTGGTGCAGGGCGCTCTATTCTTCGTATTCTGTGACTTTATTGGGTGCAGGGCACTCTATTCTTCGTATTCTGTGACTTTATTGGGTGCAGGGCGCTCTATTCTTCGGATTCTGTGACTTTATTGGGTGCAGGGCGCTCTATTCTTCGGATTCTGTGACTTTATTGGGTGCAGGGCGCTCTATTCTTCGTATTCTGTGACTTTATTGGGTGCAGGGCACTCTATTCTTCGTATTCTGTGACTTTATTGGGTGCAGGGCGCTCTATTCTTCGTATTCTGTGACTTTATTGGGTGCAGGGCGCTCTATTCTTCGTATTCTGTGACTTTATTGGGTGCAGGGCGCTCTATTCTTCGTATTCTGTGACTTTATTGGGTGCAGGGCGCTCTATTCTTCGTATTCTGTGACTTTATTGGTGCAGGGCACTCTATTCTTCGTATTCTGTGACTTTATTGGGTGCAGGGCGCTCTATTCTTCGTATTCTGTGACTTTATTGAGTGCAGGGCGCTCTATTCTTCGTATTCTGTGACTTTATTGGGTGCAGGGCGCTCTATTCTTCGTATTCTGTGACTTTATTGGGTGCAGGGCGCTCTATTCTTCGTATTCTGTGACTTTATTGGGTGCAGGGCGCTCGCTCCCGCTAATGTTACTACACGAGAAAGCTAGAGCAGAGTAATGGTATGGGATGGGTGCGGTATTGGCGCTCGCAGCCGTTCGATTTGTCCGTTCACTCCCAGCACCATCTGCCGCCGCTGGCGGGTCTCGGGTAATAAATTGGGTGGCTATAATTACTCCATACAGGACTGGGCGCGCAGGTTTCCTTTCATGTATTAAATCCTCCTCACGCCGAACGCACGAGCAGGCCGAGCGCCAGCTGATCAATATTTTAAAAGTACATATATAAAAATTTAAAGCAGGCGAGACAGGCGGCGGGTGGAAAACAAGCGCGGGATCACTGAGGACAGACCGCGCCGCTCACACAACTCTTCTGTAAAGTGGGTCAGCAGCGAAACGAGTTCCCAAACCGAGCACAAACTTGTAAATGTTCTCCAAAAGGCAGCGGCGCAGCAGATACAGGATGGCATCTCTCAGGGTTTGGGGGATCCCTGGGTAAAGGGTGTCTCCGAGCCCCAACCACCATGTAATGAGGGGCTCATGTCCCAGCTGGTCCAGTTCCGACGAAACTGCCAGGCACGAAGAGCTCATTGCCCACGTGAGAATTGGGTGCACCCCGAAATGCACTCCCACCCCCCTCCTGCAACTGCCAACAGGCTGACACGAGGGGCTCACACCTCCAAATGGGCAACCATGGTGCCCACCACTGTGGCAGAGTGCCCCAATACTGCGTGTCCCCGCCGCAGCTGAATAAGTGAGAATAAATAGCCTGGCATCCCTGAAAAACCAGTCTCTAGGGTGGGCTGTTAGCAGGGGGCAGTAGGGAGTTGGCATTGGTCAGCAGGCAGTTGGTAGCTGGCAGCAGGTAAGTGGGCAGTTTGCAGTGGAAGCAGACACTTGGCAGCAGGCATTTAGTAGTAGTCAGCTGGCAATGGTTACCAGGCAAGTTGCCAGTGATTATCAGACGGCTGGCAGTAGGCAAGTGGCAGTGGTTATCAGGCGGGTTGGCACTGGCAGCAGACGGCTGGCAGTAGTCAAGAGGCAGTGGTTATCAGGCGGTTGGCATTGGCAGCAGACGGTTGGCAGTAGGCAAGTGGCAGTGGTTATCAGGCAGTTGGGCACTGGCAGCAGACGGTTGGCAGTAGGCAAGTGGCAGTGGTTATCAGGCGGTTGGCACTGGCAGCAGACGGTTGGCAGTAGGCAAGTGGCAGTGGTTATCAGGCAGTTGGGCACTGGCAGCAGACGGTTGGCAGTAGGCAACTGGCAGTGGTTATCAGGCGGTTGGCACTGGCAGCAGACGGTTGGCAGTAGGCAAGTGGCAGTGGTTATCAGGCGGTTGGCACTGGCAGCAGACGGCTGGCAGTAGGCAAGTGGCAGTGGTTATCAGGCGGTTGGCACTGGAAGCAGACAGCTGGCAGTAGGCAAGAGGCAGTGGTTATCAGGCGGTTGACACTGGCAGCAGACGGTTGGCAGTAGGCAAGTGGCAGTGGTTATCAGGCGGTTGGCACTGGCAGCAGACAGTTGGCAGTAGGCAAGTGGCAGTGGTTATAAGGCGGTTGGCACTGGCAGCAGACGGCTGGCAGTAGGCAAGTGGCAGTGGTTATCAGGCGGTTGGCACTGGAAGCAGACGGCTGGCAGTAGGCAAGAGGCAGTGGTTATCAGGCGGTTGGCATTGGCAGCAGACGGCTGGCAGTAGGCAAGTGGCAGTGTTATCAGGCGGTTGGCACTGGCAGCAGACGGCTGGCAGTAGGCAAGTGGCAGTGGTTATCAGGCGGTTGGCACTGGAAGCAGACGGCTGGCAGTAGGCAAGAGGCAGTGGTTATCAGGCGGTTGGCATTGGCAGCAGACGGCTGGCAGTAGGCAAGTGGCAGTGGTTATCAGGCGGTTGGCACTGGCAGCAGACGGTTGGCAGTAGGCAAGTGGCAGTGGTTATCAGGCGGTTGGCACTGGAAGCAGACGGCTGGCAGTAGGCAAGAGGCAGTGGGTATCAGGCGGTTGGCATTGCAGCAGACGGCTGGCAGTAGGCAAGTGGCAGTGGTTATCAGGCGGTTGGCACTGGCAGCAGACGGTTGGCAGTAGGCAAGTGGCAGTGGTTATCAGGCGGTTGGCACTGGAAGCAGACGGCTGGCAGTAGGCAAGAGGCAGTGGTTATCAGGCGGTTGGCACTGGCAGCAGACGGTTGGCAGTAGGCAAGTGGCAGTGGTTATCAGGCGGTTGGCACTGGCAGCAGGCTGCTGGCAGTAGGCAAGTGGCAGTGGGTAGAATGCACTTGGCAATGGAAGTAGGCATTTGGCACAGGCAGTGGCTAGCTGGCACTTAGAGCTTGGCAGTAGAAAGCTGGCATTAGTCAGCAGGCAGTTGGCAGTAAGTGCCAGTTAGAAGTGGCAGTGGGCAATTAGCAGTGGAATAAGACAGTTGGCAGCAGAGTGTTGGCAGTTGTTAGCAGGCAGTTGGCAGGGGACAGTAAGCGGTGAGCAGAATGCACATGGCAGTGGAAGCAGGCATTTGGCATTGGTGGTGGGAAGCTGGCACTGGGCAGCAGGCAGTTGCCAAATGGTAGTGACTAGTGGGCAGTTGTTGACGGTCATAAGGCAGTTGGCAGCTCTCACTTTAGATGCTTCCCGGTTTGGGATTTGTTCTTCTATCTGTGCTGCTGTAAGGCGGCCCTTGATGGGTTAAAGTGAGCGCTCGTTGAGTCCTAATAAAAACGATTTCCGAAATCTGTTTTGGTTTTTTAATGTAATTTAATGTTTAATGTTTCCATGGCAACCTGGTTTTTGGAGAGGATTGCCTGCCTGACCTGATAATGTGTATAAACGAATGGTGACGGGAGGCACGTCTCTGCCCGCACATACAGGATGGGGGTGCTGGCTACTCCTGCCACGCATAGGCTGCGCTCCGGCTGTGGCCGCACACCGTGCCGCGCCTATAGATATATATAGGATGGAGTTATTATATACGCGCTTCTTTAGTTATTTTGCTTTTAGTATAACAGGACACAATGTAACCCACGAGTGACAGTATTGCTTTGGCACTGCGGAATTTGGTGCTTTCCTACGCCATGGCGTCTGGCAGGACACAACGTGGGAACTGCAGATTGTTATGACGTAAATCTGATGTCTTGGCATTAAAACGTGGATTCTGGCAGACGCACCACCATTTCCCAGGATGCACATCACTCCTACACACCGCCGGGCATCCCCTGCAGTCTGCAGAATTCATACGCTGCAGGGATGAAACCCAGCAACCCATAATGATGAATCCCCAAAGAACTAACCCATCCCCCCCGCAATGTGTGATTCTCCACTAATTCACCGTTTAGTGAATAAGCCCCTTGAAGAGCAAATGTCACACGTCAAAGTGTAAAAATAAAACTTCATACAAACAAAACACGAGAATAAATGAATTTTCTGATGGAGATTTCTGTATCTCTCCAGGATTAACAGACCTGCTGCTACCAATTATTAAACGCGCTTTCCAGTACTTTTATTAAAAAATAATAAGATATATACTAATAATTTAATAAATAATGAAATTACAATATTAGAAATTCTATAATTTATATAAAATATGATATATTTTCTATAAATAATGTGTACATAATTAATATTTGCATTCATATAGTTTATACATTTCATTATGTGTAATTATTATTATTATTTTTGTTATATTTTTGCATTTCAGTTGTTTCACGGTGTATTTTCATACATATTTTTATTTCTCTTTTTTTAGCTTTTGTTCTCGTTTTTATTTATATTTTTTGCCACATCCCTTTTACTCTCTTTCCTTACTGTACTTTTCCCAGAGGCTGCTTTATTATATGACTTAGTAATTCATTATTTCATTGGCTTTTCCAGTATAGTTCTATTTATTTATTTTTTTATTAATGTATATTTTTGGCCCTGGATGTAATTGTGATATAGGTTAACTTTAACCGTTCTGTTTGTTTCTCACTCTTGTTTCACTGTTTTATTGTGCTATTTACTGTCTGCTTAATATGTTTGTTACGCGCTCGTTATGTGTGTTCTTTTAAAGGTCTGTACGTGAGCGTTACAGGATATACATATATATATATTTTTTTTAATTTGTATATACTTTGGAAATATAAAATAAATATATTTGTATTTTCTTATATACAAATAAAATACTTTATAAAATAAATATATTTGTATATTCTTATATATATATATTTGGTAAAATACTTTATAAAATAAATATATTTGTATATTCTTATATATATATAGTTGGTAAAATACTTTATAAAATAAATATATTTGTATATTCTTATATATATATATATTTGGTAAAATACTTTATAAAATAAATATATTTGTATATTCTTATATATATATTTGGTAAAATACTTTATAAAATAAATATATTTGTATATTCTTATATATATATAGTTGGTAAAATACTTTATAAAATAAATATATTTGTATATTCTTATATATATATTTGGTAAAATACTTTATAAAATAAATATATTTGTATATTCTTATATATATATTTGGTAAAATACTTTATAAAATAAATATATTTGTATATTCTTATATATATTGGTAAAATACTTTATAAAATAAATATATTTGTATATTCTTATATATTTGGTAAAATACTTTATAAAATAAATATATTTGTATATTCTTATATATATTTGGTAAAATACTTTATAAAATAATATATTTGTATATTCTTATATATATATATTTGGTAAAATACTTTATAAAATAAATATATTTGTATATTCTTATATATATATATATATATATTTGGTAAAATACTTTATAAAATAAATATATTGTATATTCTTATATATATATTTGGTAAAATACTTTATAAAATAAATATATTTGTATATTCTTATATATATATTTGGTAAAATACTTTATAAAATAAATATATTTGTATTTTCTTATATATATATATTTGGTAAAATACTTTATAAAATAAATATATTTGTATATTCTTATATATATATTTGGTAAAATACTTTATAAAATAAATATATTTGTATATTCTTATATATATATTTGGCAAAATACTTTATAAAATAAATATATTTGTATTTTCTTATATATATATATTTGGTAAAATACTTTATAAAATAAATATATTTGTATATTCTTATATATATATTTGGTAAAATACTTTATAAAATAAATATATTTGTATATTCTTATATATATATTTGGTAAAATACTTTATAAAATAAATATATTTGTATTTTCTTATATATATATATTTGGTAAAATACTTTATAAAATAAATATATTTGTATATTCTTATATATATTTGGTAAAATACTTTATAAAATAAATATATTTGTATATTCCTATATATATATATATTTGGTAAAATACTTTATAAAATAAATATATTTGTATATTCTTATATAAATATTTGGTAAAATACTTTGTAAAAAAATAATTTGAATATACATATATATATATATATATATATAGTGAACTACAATAAAGAATTTATTATATTTTTAAGAAGTCTCTGTGTTGCGGATTGTCGTAAAGATACTTTATAAAATAAATTAATTTGTATATTCTTATACAAATATTTGTAAAATACTTTAGAAATAAATAAATAAATTAGTATATACCTTACAAATCGGGTTACGCAGTAGATAAGGGGGCAGGGCATAACAAAAGCCATTCTGTCACTCAAACTAGGCAGAGGTCTGGGGATTATTTACTAAATGGTGAATTTCAAAACTCAGAGTAAAGCTGCCAATCTGTGTTTACAGTTGATTTAAAGACCCCCCCCCGAATATATATATTTTTAACCTAGAATTTTGCCTTTTCTTGTTAATCCCCCCCCTTATACTTTTTATTCCCAGCCATCTTTACGATTCTACGGATAAATAATCGCTCGCGTCTCGATACGAGCGCCATTTAATAAAAACAAATAAAATAAAATTCCATTTAAAGAAATCAGGTGAGAAAAGATATAACGTGCGTAAGAAAGGACTAAAAAAGGGCAGAGTGACGGGAGGGATATACTGAGCGTGATGATGTCATCATGGTTTTGCGCACAGAGGTATAGGGGTGGATCCAGAGCCGTACGGATCCTCTTCCTATATCCGTGCGTCCAACTTATTTGTTCATTTTATGTTTCTTTCTTCCGATCCCTTGTACAGCGCTGCAGAACATGCCGGCGCTCTCTATATTATTGGCTGAAGCTTATGTGAGCCTGCACTGCGTGTCCTGACGCCCAGTTTCCTGGCCGCGTGTTTACGGAGACGACGTGTACCATAGGAAACGCGCCGCTATAACATTAGCATTTTCCGCTTTGGTTCCCCCGCGCGCAGCGGCGTATGTAAAAGAAGTAGAGTCATTTCAGGTCACGGGAAGGATGTGAGCGAACGTATATTTCCAGAAAGGCATGGAACGTACTGGCCCCGGCAGGAGATCTCCTCGTGACGCAGTGACGGCGAACGATTAAGCTGAAATTAAAGGGGAAACGTTGCTTTAATTCAGCTAATTCTCAACCTGGCAGCAGCCCGGCGGCGAAAGCGGAACGCGCGACGCGGAGCGACCGACGCAGAGCTTTATAAGCACAGAAATGCGAAAAACAACATTGTGTTTCTCTTTTGATTCGCATATGTGCCAAGTGTCCCTATCTAGGAGGAGCAGTCCCTATCTCAGCCATAAAACCATCTTTTTATGCCCAAAAAAACCTATAAATCACGACGTGAGGTCATTTAAAACATCTGGCAATGGGCTGATCTCTGGCTCCGCCTCCAGCGCCATTCCCTAAAACGCCAGAGTCCTTTAGGTTTTAGGCTGGGGTCAGACGAATGCAGTGTGAACGTGCGTTTACCCGCAATTATGACAGCCATGGTGGCAGCAAATGACGTCCAACGCAGGCCCAAACACAAAGAACGGCCGCACGAAAGTTCGGCTGCGCAACGCAAGCGGCAAACGAATTTTTTTTTCGCAAGAACGTGGAACCGCTAGTACTGACGTCCAGAGTGCGCTGTGTCTGCATAGCGGCGTGTGTGCGTGATTAGGAGACGTCAGACGCTGCTCATGTCCGGCGAACATAATGTCCAGACACCCAAAGTTTCCTGGTTTGGATCCGTATGAAATCACAGCCGAAATTGCGCATCGTATGACCGCTATCGCGCACTCCGTGAAAAAGAATGTCCATGTGTTCGGACGCACTTTTTTACGGATGATGCGAAAAATGCGTTCGTCTGACCCCAGCCTAACCAACAGTCGTACGTGGTCAGAAACCGGGGCAAGGATTTCTGTCGCACAGACGCACTGATGGAACAAGTACGCCGGAGTGGGAGGAGTCTGCAGGTGATGACAGGCATGGGCGTGCGCCTGATTGGTTGCTTGTGGCGTTTCTTCGCTCATGATGAAGAATGTGAAATGTAACGGTGTGTGTAATAAATGTATCACGCCTGCACATTGTATGGTACGAGCAACGCGCACGGGGTGACGGGGCGAGGATGAGAAGTCTCCGAGACATATATTAGAACATGAATCTTATAAACAGCCTGCGTGGTTACACCTAATGACAATATATCACGCGTGGAAAGCGAGGTTCCCCCTGCAGGGCCCCCCAACACTCCGCTTGTAGTTACATAAACAGAAGCCTTTTCCCTCCGGCGCGTTTTCTTCCGGCTACATTTATTTCCTCCTTTAAAGCTCACGTTGGATTTGGCCGACGTCTGTAACCACAACAATGGTGCGGCACAGGGTCATTCGGAAGCTCCTGCACCCGAGGGGTTAATTCCTGCTAAGGAACACGAGGTGATCTGAGGACAGGAGGAAATTCAGAATTCCTCGCGCTCGGAGTATTTACGCAAATATGTCGAAAGGGCCAGGAATGCCGAAAATGCATTAAAGTATGTAAATGGAGCGGCCTCTTCACAGAGCCGTGCGGTCACAGAGCCGCGCCGTCACAGAGCCGCGCGGTCACAGAGCCGCGAGGTCACAGAGCCGCGCCGTCACAGAGCCGCACCATCACAGAGCCGCGCAGTCACAGAGCCGCGAGGTCACAGAGCCGCGCGGTCACAGAGCCGCGAGGTCACAGAGCCGCGCCGTCACAGAGCCGCACCGTCACAGAGCCGCGCAGTCACAGAGCCGCGAGGTCACAGAGCCGCGAGGTCACAGAGCCGCACCGTCACAGAGCCGCGCAGTCACAGAACCACGCCGTCACAGAGCCGCGAGGTCACAGAGCCGCGAGGTCACAGAGCCGCGCCGTCACAGAGCCGCGCAGTCACAGAGCCGCGCCGTCACAGAGCCGCGCCGTCACAGAGCCGCGGTCACATAGCCGCGAGGTCACAGAGCCGCGCCGTCACAGAGCCGCGCCGTCACAGAGCCGCACAGTCACAGAGCCGCGAGGTCACAGAGCCGCGAGGTCACAGAGCCGCGCAGTCACAGAACCACGCCGTCACAGAGCCGCGAGGTCACAGAGCCGCGAGGTCACAGAGCCGCGCCGTCACAGAGCCGCGCAGTCACAGAGCCGTGCCGTCACAGAGCCGCGCCGTCACAGAGCCGCGCGGTCACAGAGCCGCGCCGTCACAGAGCTGCGAGGTCACATAGCCGCGAGGTCACAGAGCCGCGCCGTCACAGAGCCGCGCCGTCACAGAGCCGCACAGTCACAGAGCCGCGCCATCACAGAGCTGCGAGGTCACAGAGCCGCGCAGTCACAGAGCCGCGAGGTCACAGAGCCGTGCCGTCACAGAGCCGAGAGGTCACAGAGCCGCGCCGTCACAGAGCCGCGCCGTCACAGAGCCGCACAGTCACAGAGCCGCGCCATCACAGAGCTGCGAGGTCACAGAGCCGCGCAGTCACAGAGCCGCGCAGTCACAGAGCCATGCCGTCACAGAGCCGCGAGGTCACAGAGCCGCGCCGTCACAGAGCCGCGCCGTCAGAGCCGCGCAGTCACAGAGTCGCGCTGCCACAGAGCCGCGCCGTCAGAGCCACGCAGTCACATAGCCGCGAGATCACAGAGCCGCGCCGTCACAGAGCCGCGCCGTCACAGAGCCGCGCCGTCACAGAGCCGCGCAGTCACAGAACCGCGCCGTCACAGAGCCGCGCCGTCACAGAGCCGCGCTGTCACAGAGCCGCAGCGTCACAGAGCCGCGCCGTCACAGAGCCGCGCCGTCACAGAGCCGCAGCGTCACAGAGCCGCGCGTCAAAGAGCCGCGCCGTCACAGAGCCGCGAGGTCACAGAGCCACGCCATCACAGAGCGCGCCGTCAACAGAGCCGCGCCGTCAACAGAGCCGCGCCGTCACAGAGCCGCAGCGTCACAGAGCCGCGCCGTCAAAGAGCCGTGCCGTCACAGAGCCGCGAGGTCACAGAGCCGCGAGGTCACAGAGCCGCGCGCCACAGAGCCGCGCAGTCACAGAGCCGCGCCGTCACAGAGCCGCAGCGTCACAGAGCCGCGCCGTCACAGAGCCGCGCCGTCACAGAGCCGCGCCGTCACAGAGCCGACCGTCACATCGCCGCGCCGTCGCAGAGCCGCGCCTTCACATGGCCGGCCTTAAAATAATTCCGCTTTATACGTTTTTTATAGATGGGACAAAGTGTGGGGTGAAAGGTCACATCTGTAAGGGGGGAGGGGGGGCTCAGCTACACTGGATCCAAGCGGAGAAGAAAAGCGGAAACGAGACTCCAACAAATACATCTATTATCATCATATATTACAGGAGACAGAGGGGTTAAAGGGACGCTTTACCACATGTGCGGAGTTAATTCCTCATGTTAAACCAGCATTTCCCTCATTTCCATTCATTATTTATTACCTGCCATATAGCCACTTATTCCTATATTAAACACACTCTTTACTGACAGCCCTGTGAGACGCGCAGGGGGGCACGGCAGAGGGCGTAAGCTGGGGTACTACACCCACACCCCCTATACACCAACACACACCCTGAATATATGGAGGAGCCCCTAAAAAGACACCTGCACACCCTGAATATATGGGGGAACCCCTAAAAACACACCCGCACACCCTGAATATACGGAGGAGCCCCTAAAAACACACCCACACACCCTGAATATATGGGGGAACCCCTAAAAACACACCCACACACCCTGAATATATGGGGGAACCCCTAAAAACACACTCGCACACCCTGAATATATGGAGGAGCCCCTAAAAAGACACCCGCACACCCTGAATATATGGAGGAGCCCCTAAAAACACACCCACACACCCTGAATATATGGAGGAGCCCCTAAAAAGACACCCGCACACCCTGAATATATGGAGGAACCCCTAAAAACACACCCACACCCTGAATATATGGAGGAGCCCCTAAAGAGACACCCGCACACCCTGATATTGGAGGAACCCCTAAAAAGACACCTGCACACCCTGAATATATGGAGGAACCCCTAAAAACACACCCACACACCCTGAATATGTGAACCCCTAAAAAGACACCTGCACACCCTGAATATATGGAGGAACCCCTAAAAAAACACCCGCACACCCTGAATATATGGAGGAGCCCCTAAAAACACACCCGCACACCCTGAATATATGGAGGAACCCCTAAAAAGACACCCGCACATCCTGAATATATGGAGGAGCCCCTAAAAAGACACCCGCACACCCTGAATATATGGAGGAGCCCCTAAAAAGACACCCACACGCCCTGAATATATGGAGGAACCCCTAAAAATACACCCGCACACCGACCCTGAATATATGGAGGAGCCCCTAAAAATACACCCACACGCCCTGAATATATGGAGGAACCCCTAAAAATACACCCGCACACCCTGAATATATGGAGGAGCCCCTAAAAATACACCCACACACCCTGAATATATGGAGGAGCCCCTAAAAAGAAACCCACACACCCTGAATATATGGAGGAATCCCTAAAAAGACACCCACACACCCTGAATATATGGAGGAGCCCCTAAAAATACACCTGCACACCCTGAATATATGGAGGAGCCCCTAAAAACACACCCACACACCCTGAATATATGGAGGAGCCCCTAAAAAGACACCCACACACCCTGAGTATATGGAGGCACCCCTAAAAAGACACCCACACACCCTGAATATATGGAGGAGAACCTAAAAACACACCCACACACCCTGAATATATGGAGGAGCCCCTAAAAAGAAACCCACACACCCTGAATATATGGAGGAGCCCCTAAAAATACACCTGCACACCCTGAATATATGGAGGAGCCCCTAAAAACACACCCACACACCCTGAATAAATGGAGGAACCCCTAAAAAGACACCCGCACACCCTGAATATATGGAGGAGCCCCTAAAAGACACCCGCACACCCTGAATATATGGAGGAGCCCCTAAAAGACACCCGCACACCCTGAATATATGGAGGAGCCCCTAAAAAGACACCCGCACACCCTGAATATATGGAGGAGCCCCTAAAATACACCCACACACCCTGAATATATGGAGGAGCCCCTAAAAAGACACCCGCACACCCTGAATATATGGAGGAGCCCCTAAAATACACCCGCACACCCTGAATATATGGAGGAGCCCCTAGAAAGACACCCACACACCCTGAAAATATGGAGGAGCCCCTAAAAAGACACCCGCACACCCTGAATATATGGAGGAGCCCCTAAAAAGACACCCGCACACCCTGAATATATGGAGGAACCCCTAAAAAGACACCCACACACCCTGAATATATGGAGGAGCCCCTAAAAGACACCCGCACACCCTGAATATATGGAGGAGCCCCTAAAGACACACCCACACACCCTGAATATATGGAGGAGCCCCTAAAAGACACCCGCACACCCTGAATATATGGAGGAGCCCCTAAAAGAGGGACGTTTGGTTAAGAAAGATAGATGAATTTGAGCCGGAGTCCCTGCTCTTCATAGAGTGTCAGCTCTTGTGCTGTGCCATACATGGGATACAGAGTATTTACATATCCTCCCAGCTATCAGGGCGGTGGGCTGCGCGCCATCTAAAAGCACAGACTGAGGGCCAGACGACAGTGAATTGATATCCAGTTGGAGAGCCATGCTTTATATATATATATAATAAACTGATCACAGATTGTGACAGACGCCAAGAAGAAAATTGGCCCTTCAAGAATGAATATCAGGAAACAGACCCCGCTGTCAGTGAGGAACCTGCTTCAACATACACCGGGGACAGACGGACAGAGACAGACAGAGAGACACAGATAACGAGGCAGAGATAGGTGCCACACTACACCCTTTGTATGTGTCTGTCTGTGGTAGATCTATCTGTTCCCTGGCTATATAAACATATGAGGACGGCTGGCATGTGCTGCTGATGCGGTGCTGGCACACAGGGTATATACACCTTTTCTCGTATCGTGGTTACTCTCCTCATCACAAAGCTGGCATTGTTCTCTCACACTGGCGCTGGCGGGCACTGAAACCACTGAATACAGACTGCCAGCGAGTCCTGCCATATCGGCTGGATGTACCGGCAATACCGGGCCCTGTCAGTGGCGCAATGTCAGCTGGGATTTCATGGGAACTTGCAGAGGAGCTGCAGCTTTTCTCAGGCTCCCTGCAGGGGGCAGAGGGACATGCCTGGGGGGTATCGGAGGTCTCCTATGCAGCCTCATACTGCTCTAGCCAAGCAGTTACTTTAAAGATGACACCATACCTAAATGTTATAATGCTCTTTGGAACAGAACCTAAACTATATAAATTACAAACTCCCCATCTATGTGTTGGGACAAAATCAAATGGCTCGCTGACCACAGTCACTTCTCTCAAATATCTAGGTATGTGGTTAGACCCTAATCTATCCTTTGGCCCCACATCGAAAAACTCTCATCTAAACTCTACCCCAAACTAGGTGCCCTGTACAGAAACAAATCCTGCCTGAGCCCCGCGGTAAGAAAGCAGATTGTACAACAAATGCTTATGCCGGCCATTGAATACGGAGATGTAGTGTATGCAGCCGCCCCGCAAACACACCTTCAGAAACTTACTACATTGTATAACTCATTCTGTCGCTTTGTGCTACAATGTAACTACATGACCCACCATTGTGACATGTTAAAACAGCTAAACTGGCCGTCGCTGGAATCTAGACGCACCCTTCACCATTCCAACCTGGTGTTTAAGAGCTTCTCTGGGAAGCTGCCACCCTACCTGAATAGACTCCCTCATCCTATAACCTCCGATCCAGGACCAGCACCTTACTTCCGATACCGCAATACAAAAAGACAGTGACTCGATCCTCATTTTCCTACAGAGCACCACAATTATGGAATAACCTCCCAAACACCATCAAATCTTCCCCCAGTCTGAAGTCCCTTAAGAGCTCCCTATTAACATACCTCAATACAGAATGCACCTGTAAACCTGTAACATAGTGACTATATACAGAATGCACCTGTAAACATGTAACACAGTGACTATATACAGAATGCACCTGTAAACATGTAACATAGTGACTATATACAGAATGCACCTGTAAACATGTAACATAGTGACTATATACAGAATGCACCTGTAAACATGTAACATAGTGACTATATACAGAATGCACCTATAAACATGTAACACAGTGACTATATACAGAATGCACCTGTAAACCTGTAACACAGTGACTATATACAGAATGCACCTGTAAACATGTAACACAGTGACTATATACAGAATGCACCTGTAAACATGTAACATAGTGACTATATACAGAATGCACCTGTAAACATGTAAAATAGTGACTATATACAGAATGCGCCTGTAAACATGTAACACAGTGACTATATACAGAATGCACCTGTAAACATGTAACATAGAGACTATATACAAAATGCGCCTGCAAACATGTAACATATTGACTATATACAGAATGCGCCTGTAAACATGTAACACAGTGACTATGTACAGAATGTGCCTGTAAACATGTAACACAGTGACTATATACAGAATGCGCCTGCAAACATGTAACATATTGACTATATACAGAATGCGCCTGTAAACATGTAACACAGTGACTATGCACAGAATGCACCTGTAAACATGTAACACAGTGACTATATACAGAATGCACCTGTAAACATGTAACACAGTGACTATATACAGAATGCACCTGTAAACATGTAACACAGTGACTATATACAGAATGCGCCTGTAAACATCTAACACAGTGACTATATACAGAGTGCGCCTGTAAACATGTAACACAGTGACTATATACAGAATGCGCCTGCAAACATGTAACATACAGGGTTATTCAGAGAGCGTGAAAAGCAGGAGAATGACTGGAGAATGAAAAATTCTAGGTCAAAATAGCCAAACCAGAAAAATTTGCCCTTTCATCTCACTTTCCAAATCGGCTATTTTGACCTAGAATTTTTCATTCTCCAGTCATTCTCCTGCTTTTCATGCTCTCTGAATAACCCTGATAGTGACTATATACAGAATGCACCTGTAAACATGTAACACAGTGACTATATACAGAATGCGCCTGCAAACATGTAACATAGTGACTATATACAGAATGCACCTGTAAACATGTAACACAGTGACTATATACAGAATGTGCCTGCAAACATGTAACATAGTGACTATACACAGAATGCACCTGTAAACATGTAACACAGTGACTATATACAGAATCCGCCTGTAAACATGTAACACAGTGACTATATACAGAATGCACCTGTAAACATGTAACAGTGACTATATACAGAATGCACCTGTAAACATGTAACATAGTGACTATATACAGAATGCACCTGTAAACATGTAACACAGTGACTTTATACAGAATGTGCCTGTAAACATGTAACACAGTGACTATATACAGAATGTGCCTGTAAACATGTAACACAGTGACTATATACAGAATGCACATGTAACACAGTGACTATATACAGAATGCACCTGTAAACATGTAACAGTGACTATATACAGAATGCACTTGTAAACATGTAACACAGTGACTATATACAGAATGCACCTGTAAACATGTAACATAGTGACTATATACAGAATGCACCTGTAAACATGTAACACAGTGACTATATACAGAATGTGCCTGTAAACATGTAACATAGTGACTATATACAGAATGTGCCTGTAAACATGTAACATAGTGACTATATACAGAATGCACCTGTAAACATGTAACACAGTGACTATATACAGAATGCACCTGTAAACATGAAACAAAGTGACTATATACAGAATGCACCTGTAAACATGTAACATAGTGACTATATACAGAATGCACCTGTAAACATGTAACATAGTGACTATATACAGAATGCACCTGTAAACATGTAACACAGTGACTATATACAGAATGTGCCTGTAAACATGTAACATAGTGACTATATACAGAATGTGCCTGTAAACATGTAACATAGTGACTATATACAGAATGCACCTGTAAACATGTAACACAGTGACTATATACAGAATGCACCTGTAAACATGTAACACAGTGACTATATACAGAATGCGCCTGTAAACATGTAACATAGTGGCTATATACAGAATGCGCCTGTAAACATGTAACATAGTGACTATATACAGAATGCGCCTGCAAACATGTAACATAGTGACTATATACAGAATGCACCTGTAAACATGTAACACAGTGACTATATACAGAATGCACCTGTAAACATGTAACATAGTGACTATATACAGAATGCACCTGTAAACATGTAACATAGTGACTATATACAGAATGCACCTGTAAACATGTGACACAGTGACTATATACAGAATGCACCTGTAAACATGTAACACAGTGACTATATACAGAATGCACCTGTAAACATGTAACAGTGACTATATACAGAATGCACCTGTAAACATGTGACACAGTGACTATATACAGAATGCACCTGTAAACATGTAACACAGTGACTATATACAGAATGTGCCTGTAAACATGTAACACAGTGACTATATACAGAATGCACCTGTAAACATGTAACACAGTGACTATATACAGAATGTGCCTGTAAACATGTAACACAGTGACTATATACAGAATGCACCTGTAAACATGTAACATAGTGACTATATTTGCTACATATTTATTTTCTGGGTTAATCTGAATGTCTGTGTTTTTAATATCTTGCATTTTATTACTTTGTATTTCTGTAACCTTTCAATGTTGTTGAACCCAGGACATACTGAAAACCAGAGAAATCTCAATGTATCTTCCTGGTAAAATACTTTATAAATAATTAAATGTAAATACAGAGACAGTGGGACATTACCCGGGATATCTGAATAGGATGTAGGCATAGCTCCCGAGTGTCCCTCTTTAGGAGGACCAGTCCCTCTTACTCTCATGACGTCTAAAACTCCTTCCAGTATCCTCACCTCTGGCTGCACCTCCAGGGACATTCCCAGCAGATGTCAAATGTCCTGGGTGTCATGAACAACAGATAATATATGTGGGGTCCCATTCCTACCAAGTTGCCGGACTATCGTCTCAATCCATTAACAGCTCGAGCTGCTATTCAGGCTGAGCTGCAAAGCTTCTCTGACTGTACGCAGACGAATGGTGGGAACAAATAGTTCTCAGTGTCCTTCCGTAGTCCTGGCATGACCCCACACACAAGCTAGTGCAGGTCCGCACTTTTCTCTCAAGTGCTATGGATGCCAGGAGATAATGCCAGTGGTGGCACATTACCGGCAGCTGCCAGTATCGATCGGTGGCTCTAAACTATTCTGAACAAGTTGCAGTGTTGGTTTATGGGTGACATCTCACGTACAGTTCAACGATCAGCAGGCCTCGATTACCCGACCCATCAGAGTAGTGTCCATAGTCTCCATCCTCCCAAGACAGTACAAGAAAGTACCATCTTAACCACAAGACTGCCAGTACATGGTCTCTGCCCCTACAGATCTCAAGTCTTTCTGAGTTTCCACTGTTCCCACGCAAGGACCTTGGCCACCTTCCCAGCTGTTGTTTATCCCATGTTGGTCAAAGCTGATTGACTCCAGCAGACACAAGAGAGAAACCAGATCAGGATAGGGAACTGTCTTTATGTATTACATCCAGGACTCTGGCGGGGTCTCTCCACCAAAATAGATACCCTTGGCTCAGGCAGACAACATCCCTAAAGCATCTCCAGGTCTATGTACCCCTAGTCCCGAAGACTACCATCACACTTTAGTTCTTCCAAGTCCTTGGTTGAAGACTTACCATTTTCAGACAGGGCTGACTGACTCGAATGTCTGACGGCCAACATTCTCAACAAGAATACAGTTTTTCATACTGAAGCCACCACTTTTGCTCGGACCATCTGACCAGGATGATCTGGATATTCGTTTCTCTCCAGCCTTACTTGGATTTTTCTCTGGTGTCCCAATTCCCATTTTTTTTTGGGGGGGAGACAGAATTCCTAATGAAGCAGCTAAACCATAGCATTTAACAGGGTCACACAAGCCATAAATCAGATTACGACCATCAGGGAGGTTCCACATAGCAGGGTCATGAAAATGGTGTGCATGGGGGAGGGGCTCCTTTTGAGAAACAAGTTGACCCACCAGATTGGACACCATACAACTGTTGGTGCCCTGTTCAAATCCACAGATGGTGAGATAGGTGGGAGGTCAACCTTCGACAGGCCATGTTCCAATTTCATGCCTCCCAACAATAGGACATACGCTTGTAAATGTTTGTCTTACGACCTACTATCATGACGTTTCTGGTGATGTCCACCATTTAAAAATGGTGGACATCACCAGAACTGAATGTGGCATAATGTCTAAAGACTGGGGGGGTTTAGATATTAGACACATCATGATCTACTATGACCATCGTATGGAAACACTTAATGAGGTGGAGAGCATGACACAAGCACTAGGTTCCACGTTCTTAAGGGTCCTGCCCTGGAGATATCAATTCCCCAGTGAAGGAGGTCAGAGCTTCAAGAAGTGGGGAGTGAATTCCCTGGTGCACATATCGTTGTGTAGCTACAAATAAACTCCCCCACCTATGTGACCCACAGGACTACCTGGAAATGAGGTTGGGCAATGGCCATGCTTGGTCTGAAGCCTTTCAACATCGAGAAGGGATTGTCCCAGTGACACAGAAGGTACAACGTCGCACCACTGTTAATTCTCCCGTGATAACGTAGTCCCTGACCTCAGAAGTGAAACAATGAAACGACTGAAAACGCGCTAAAAACGTTAAAGACTAAAGAAGAGCTGCCAGGTGAGTTTGGAGGCTGAACGTCTCGCTTTATCCATGATGGCGTCTGATGGTGCTGGAGACGCGTCCCGTCGTCATATGTTCCCGTTTTAAAGTACTAATCTATAAATTGTGACCATCTGATTGCAGGAGGAAGCGTCTCGGCCAGATGGTTTTGTCATATAACATCGCGTAAATGAGCAGCGCTGTGTTGCTAAGTTGATCATATAACTAATTACACACTTAGCGTAAGACGGCCATATTCTTGGAAGAAACCCAAGAAAACTCAGCGCATTTCATAAACACACATATATTACATTATTTGCTTTGTTTACTAAACCATCACCATTTTACCCAAATTCCGTCCTTATAAGGATTATCAGGGTTATTCAGAGAAAGGTGAAACTCTGGAGAACTTTTGGAGAAGTGAAAATTCTAAGTCAAAATAGCCGATTTGGAAAGTGAGATAAATGGGAGAATTTTTCTGCTTTGGCCATTTTGACCTAAAATTTTCACTTCTCCAAATGTTCTCGAGAGTTTCACCTTTCTCTGAATAGCCCTGAGTGTGTGTATATATGTATATATGTATGTATGTGTGTGTGTATATATATACATAATATTTTAGTATTTTAATAAAATAAGCTATTTGGGATCCTTCTATTACCGCACATTAGATTACTCTTAAAGCAACAGATGTCTGGTGTTAACCCCTTCACTACAAGCACGTTTTTAGCACAAGAGATGCGGATAGTTAAGAAGTAATTAGAGGGTTAAAATTGCAAATTTACATAAAATTATAATCTCACAATACTAAAAAAATATAATTTAATACATTTACATAAAATAATAATAATGTAAATTTGCTACATTTTTATATTGTTCATGTATTGTTTATCCTTTACAGAAACATTACTGGGATGGAAGGTTCTAAACTCCCAGATGGCGTCCCTTAGGCTAGGGTCAGACTAGCGCAGTTTTAACGTGCGTTTAGCCGCACGAAATCACGGCCGTACTAGCAGCAAATGACGTCCAATGCCGGGGAACATACGACGAACGGCCGCACGAAAGTTCGTCCGCGCAACGCAAGTGGCCAACGAACGCATTTTTTCGAGAACGTCAAACCGCTACTACTGACGTACAGAGTGCGCTGCGGCGGCATAGCGGCGTGTGTGCGTGATTAGGAGACGTCAGACGCTGCTAATGTCCGGCCAACATAACGTCCAGACTCAAAAAGTGTTTTATTGATGATCCGTACAAAATCACGGACGAAAAGGCGCATCGTATGACCGCTATCGCGTATTCCGGGGGAAAATACGTACGTTCGTTCGACCGAACTTTTTCACGGACGACGTGAAAAATGCGTTCGTCTGACCCTAGCCTTAGGCTGGGGTCAGACAAGCGTAGTGTTCACGTCCGTGATTGCGCCTAAAAGTACGTCCGTGATAGCATGACAGAAAGCCCATTGGAGCCCGACATATGAAGTACGTCCGCACTGAACTGTGGACGCACAACGGCCGCGGCCCACAGACGCAATGCAGGCAAGAACGTACAACCACTAGAACGGCCGCACAAAGTGCGCTGCGTCCGCAACGTCCGCATAGCTTTGTGTGTGAGTGATGGAACGTGGTCAGACGGACGGCATTTATACGTCCAGCATTTATACGTCCAGCATTTTTCACGGACAAAATGGTTTTGATTTTTAATTTATTTTCTCTCCTACATCCGTCAAAATATACGTCAGTGAATAAACTGACTGTGTGGCCACTACTGCGTCTTCCGTACTGACGTACGTCCGTGTGCACAGACATATAGTCCGTAGAAATCACGCTCGTCTAACCCTAGCCTTATCTGGCACAGTGTCACACGGGGTCTGCATTATCAGCATATAGGCAGAAATGGCCATTGTGTCAGTAAATGTGCTGCAGACAGATAATAGAATGGTGAGATCTCCTGCTTACACGGTGTCTGCATTATCAGCATACAGGCAGAGGCAGTAAATGTGCTGCAGACAGATAATAAAATGGTGAGATCTCCTGTTTATGGGGATTTGTAGTGATCAGAATGAGATTATTAGCAATGCAATATCTGTATGTGCTGCATAATGCCTGTGTATGGCAATTACAGCAACACCTTGTATCTGTATGTGCTGCATAATGCCTGTGTATGGCAATTACAGCAACACCTTGTATCTGTATGTGCTGCATAATGCCTGTGTATGGCAATTACAGCAACACCTTGTATCTGTATGTGCTGCATAATGCCTGTGTATGGCAATTACAGCAACACCTTGTATCTGTATGTGCTGCATAATGCCTGTGTATGGCAATTACAGCAACACCTTGTATCTGTATGTGCTGCATAATGCCTGTGTATGGCAATTACAGCAACACCTTGTATCTGTATGTGCTGCATAATGCCTGTGAATGGCAATTACAGCAACACCTTGTATCTGTATGTGCTGCATAATGCCTGCGTATGGCAATTACAGTGTAGCGCTCACTCCCGGAGGAGCCGTTGAATTTAACCTCGGGTCAGTCTCCCGCACTAGGGAATAAATATACACCAGCACTGTTGTGGATTTTATAACTTATATAGTTTACTGATCTCAAATAAACTGGTATATATAGAGCAGCACGGTATACATATATATTTACAGAAGTTCGTAATGCGAGAAACGCGCAGCGGAAAAGAAAAAGGAATTTTAACCCCTTTGTTGCTGAAATGTGAGTCCCGTACAGGTTGTGTCCCAAGAAGGTGTGCGTGTATGCGTGTGTTGGTACCCGGGTACTAGATTCAACTGGCCAGTGAATGATTTCAAGGTGTCTTTGACTAGTCACGTTGGGGCCCTGTAGGTTTAGACAAAATGCAGCGTGCTTTATTATTTTCACTGTAGCCGGGAAGGCCTCTCACCCATCCGCCAGATACTCTGCGCTCTGCTCGACCCAGGACTTCTTTCCGCTCGACTTGACTGGGACTCTGTGCCACCGGATCCGCTTGTCTTTCTTGTCCGTTTCTGCCACAAGATGCTCAGCTCACCGCCTGCACTCCCGTTAGATCATCGTGGTCTCCTAACTCGGGGTCCTTCTGCAGCTCTGTATCTTTTAAACTTCTCACCGATAGGTTAATAGGTCTTCTGGCAAGTGATTTGGGCCGATCTCCAGCTCCGCAAAGCAGCACCTGCGCTCCGGCCTGGTCACAAACGCTCCTTGTCTCACGTGCGTCTTGCTCTAATCACCCCTTGGCGCGCACTGGCTCTCCTCTGCATGAGGTTGCGGATGTCTCTCGGTTCTCCCCACCCACTTCCTGTTCCTGCTCCAAAGCATGCTGGAAAACGTAGTCCAAAAGTGTCCAGTATCAGTTTACATTGCGTTCGTCTCCCCCTGGTGGCCAGAAACAAGTAACTACAGCGGCAGGTTTTAAACCAGCGCTACACTAGCAACACCTTGTATCTGTATGTGCTGCATAATGCCTGTGTATGGCAATTACACCAACACCTTGTATCTGTACTGTACAGGGATTTACACTCATTATAACCCCAAGCAACTTATCCCTGTACAGCAGCGACTGACCCCACAGCTCTCCCTGTATTCTGACAAATCCCTGGCTGCTGGAATGCTGCAGTAAAGTTTGTTGAGTTGAGCTTTTTGTTACAGTGAGGGTGGGGGCTGCTTCTTGCAGCTTTTTTACAGTAATACAGAATGACAGAAGAAAGGTCTCTGAGTATTTATCTTCTGAGGAGAACATCAATCCGGTATTAAAATGATTTGTCAGTGGGGGGGTGGTCTATACAATATTTTTCATTTTATCTCAATATGTACACATTTTTGGTAGTGAAAGGGTTAATTTAAAAAAAGTTAATATAGTTGGCAGAGGAGACACTAGCACGGATCCAGCTCTGGCTTTGTGTAGCTTTACACTAAACAATGTCTATATTTTTACAAATAACACTCCAAACAATTGAACAAAAGAACAAAGAGTAAATAGTAGTGACACGGCGCACCTGTGTGTGCGACGTACCTGTGTGAGGTCACCTGACGGCACTTAGCGGGCAGCCCCGGGCTTGAACATTTTGGCTGGGGAAACATATACCATATAAAGAACCCCACTGAGCCACATCCTATATCACTCACTATACCATATGCTAAAGCAGGGGTCAGCAACCTGACCATCCAGGTGTTTTGGAACTACATTTCCCAGGAGGCTGTGCCAACCTAATAAGTAACTGAGCATCATAGAAAATGTAGTTCCTAAACATCTGGGCGGCCGAAGTTGCTGACCTATGTACTAAACCATAAATAATATCGGGGATCAGCAACATTGGCCCTCCATGTGTTTTGGAACTACGTTTCCCATGAGGCTCAGCCAAACCATTAAGAGGCTGAGCATCAAGGGGGAAACATAGAATATGTCGGCAGATAAGAACCTTTCGGCCTGGCCCAATTCTATGGATACTTTCCCTGGATTTATCTTATATTTAGGATAGTCTTATGCCTTTCCCATGCCGGCTTCAACTCAGTTCAGTGGTTTCATTCGGCAGGTTTATTCAGGCGAATCCCATAGGCTTCAATGTTAAAAATATTCCTGTTTTTACTCAATATCTAATAAACCGTATTATTTTAATTTGCAGCAAAAAGTCTCTGTTTATTTTTTAGACTTTTTCGTGATTTTTCTGGCACTTTTTTTCCCGACTTTTTTTAAATAGCATTTTTTTTCTGCAACAGACCTTTATATTATTATTCATAGGACCTTATATGTCATTTTCAGCCATTTTCGTGCAGCGGTTTTCTTGCAAACAGCTTTTCAAAGTCACGCTGTGTGTGTGGGCTTTTCCTTTTTTTTGTAACCCGTTCGTCGGCTTGTTGGTTTTTTCCTGGCGGCTTGTCAGCGCTGTGTACGGCACATCGCCGTTGTTTTTCGGATGCGTTGGACGGGTTTGCGGTGGCTTATTGGATCGGATCCGATGCTTTTGGCGGGTCTGCAGCAGGTTATCGGATGCGTTCGGCGGATTTTCCCTGCACTTCACCGCAGGGTCAGGGTATTTAATTCCCCGAAGTGCCGGGAATGAAAGAGTGTGTAAAAAGTCGTGGGGCCCCTCTGCTTCTTGTAACGGTTGTCGAGATGCGGGGGGTCATCCTCTGGTTTTTCTGTTTGCTGTGAATTAAAACAGTTGATGTGATTTCTCGGGTGTAAATCGGTTGCAGTCACCGGCTTCTCAAACCTTTCCATTCATTGTGAGGTTGTTAGTTCTTCCTCTGGTTCAGCAAGTCTTGTTAAAGTAGGCCGATGTTACAGGTATTCCAGGCCTTCACCCCAAAACCACCAAGCTCTCTCTGTATCCACGGGCCACCCTTATTTAGGCCGGGGTCAGACGAGCGCGCTATGTGCGCCCATACTGCCGTGCGTCCGTCGCAGCGTTGTGACACTTCGACGGGGCCGGCCCCCCGCATTAGTGCGCGTGCTACAGCGGCCGTGCTGCAAGGCTCCCCGTCGAAGTGCTACGACGCACGTTCGACGGAGCTACAAAGCGTGATTCTCCATAGGAGGATCGAGCCTTGCAGCGCTGAGCGCACTAACTGCACTCAGGGCGGTGGCCAGACGGGCGTCAGAGTGGAGGGAACGTCCCCTCTCACAGACGTTCCTTCCGCTCTTAAAAACTCTCATCTGTCACCAGCCTTAACACAAACTAAACACACACTGTCCGGCCAAAAGTAAACTCGCCTCCTCCCGTACAACTTGTTATGATCAGGGGCGGCTTCAGTTGGTCGGGTCTAGGTTCGACAACGTTTTGTGCCCAAAAAATTAGGTCATGTGACTCCCTGAATACACTGAATGAGCAGGTTTTTTTATCAATGGGTTTTTTCTCCCCTGATAGCACAGCGGGCATATTCCAAGATGGCAATGCCAGGATTCATTGGGCTCAAATCGTGCAAGAGTGGTTGAGGGAGCACGAGACATCATTGTCACACATGGATTGGCCACCGCACAGTCCAGACCTTAACCCCATTGAGGTTAATCTTTGGGATAATGTGCTGGAGAAGACTTTACGCAGCGCCGCGACTCTCCCATCATCAATACAAGATCTTGGCCACAAATTAATGCTGCTCTGGATACAAATAAAAGCTGTGACATCTCGTGAGCTTATCGACACGATGCCGCGGCGAATGCGTGACACGGTCACAGCAAAAGGCGACACAACGACATATTACAGGGCGTGACTTTTTTTGGCCGGGCAGAGTGGATAGAGAAAAAAAAAACAAACAATATTTAAATATTACCCAAGGTCCTCTGCTCGAGTCAAGGTTCCCACCAAAAATCATAAGACGCTAAAACTGGCTACACAATAACGCAACAAAGAAATGGTGGCGAAGGTCAGAGGAGTTGCCAGATGTTTCGATAATATGCAGAAGTAGAGGCAGATTGCGACGTGGACGGACAACACACGGCGTTCATATAAACAATACAACATATGGACATCGCAGCAAGGGAGGTGTGATACGGTTATGCAGGTAATGAGGATGTGTGCGTCTGAGACACGACTACAGGAATTATTTGTGTATTTTGTGTCATTAATACGGCATGAAGATGAGTGTGTTTGTAGAGGATGCTCTTCAATGTGCAGGAGATGTGCTGGATGTTGAATGGCATATTGTCAACGAATACGACGGCCGTACAGTCAACACCGAAAACCTATATAACGATGCTCCAAGCAGGAGACATCCCTCACAATGGCAGCAGAACCAATTCTATAGATACAACAAATAAAGCAACTGGTTATTGATTAGACACGGACTAAAAACCATTACCAGACTGACCACCAGGACACATATCCAGGCTGGGGCTGATTGGGGAGATCTAGAGAGACCTAGCACCGTCACAGCCAACCAGTAGACAAGGAGTAAGTCATACTAGGTTGGGTCAAGAAAGCGTGCAAATGGTCATTGACTGAACCGTGTACAACCAAACCATGTGCTAGGTGGAGGACCTTTATCAAGCCTGACAACCCTGAAGCTGGTGATCAGTTAGGAGGTTTTGGACCTTCTCTAGTCCCAGCTTTGTACTGACTTGGTTCCTCAAGGTCCTGTCACATGGGGTGTAATATGCGCAGCTTCACTTTTGGTCTGATAGAATGAGGACAACTCACCCATATACACCGGTCGAAAGGAAATTCAGCCTAAAGCATAGGAAGGGTTATTTTACAGAGAGAACAATAAAGCTGTGTAATTCTCTGCCTGTTGAGGTGGTTGGGTCAGAGACTGTACAGACTTTTAAACAGTGACTGGATGACTTCCTGCAGACACAGAATATTAAGGGTTATTATATTTAATATGTGAGTAAAAGCTTCTTGATCCACGGAGAAATCTGACGCCACCTCGGGGTAAGAAGGATTATTTTTCCCAGTGTGTTCCTTATTGGTAGGGATGCATTGAAATTTCGGCCACCGAAAATTATCGGCTGAAAATGTTGTTTTCGGTTTCGACCGAAATGGAAATCCAGAGGAAAAAAAAATTGGCCAAAAATTTCCCTTTCAAAATAGGGCCTGGAGGCCCGGCCTGGGGTTTGCCAGGGCTTGGAGCCTGGCTGAGTTGCCTGCCTGTGACATCGCTGGAGCTCAGGGCCGAAGTAGGAGGATGTAGGTGAGTATGTAGGTGCAACCAATCAGCCATGCGAACCTGGGCATGGGGGCTCGGCCGGCCTCCAGGCTCAGGCGAGCCCCAGGATCAGGTGAGTCGCCGGCTCAGCCCAGCCTCCAGGCCCAGGTTCTCATGTCTGATTTTCGGTTTGGTATCGGTTTTCGGCCAAACCGATCCTGAATTTTCGGTTTGGGTATCTGCCAGAAATTTCCATTTCGGTGCACCCTTACTTATTGGCGTTTGATTTATTTTTTAACAAGCTTCAGACCGAGGTTATTGCCGTCTCTTGGATCAACAGCAGCAGGTGATGCGTGAAAGACTGAACTCGATGTACGCAAGACTTTTTCAACCTGAGTAACTATGTATCTCTAGCCAGATGCCCTGTATTTTGTGGGACCATCCCAATCCTCTTCACTTCGCACCCCATGTTCTTCTCTGGTGTCCCGATTCAGGAGGCACCAGAAAAAAAAAAATCACCATTGAAAGTAGAGGGACTACAGGGATGCTAGGCTTACATGCCCCCATGCGGGCAAAGCTGCGAGCCTCTCGGCATCACTGTTGATTGAGCATGAGTGGGATATGAGCATGTGCCTGTATGACATCATAGATGGATTGCGATTCCCCCATCAGACAGCGTGGGAGATCACTTCAGCCTGCATGGGGTTTCCTGTGGTCTTCGCCTCTCTAAGTGGATATTTTTTGTTTATGATATACAGTATATAGTTGTATAATTTGTTATTTATACATTATATTTGTTTTTTAATGCTTTCTATCTGTTCGGCGTGAATAACGGGAGACGATAAATCCATTATGAAGCGTTTTCAAAGTGCGTAACGGCGCGATGCATTAACTCTCCATTTCCACAAACACCGGTATATTTATTGCGTTGCCGAGACGGTGCTTACAATAGGCGGCCGCTGCTTCCCTGGCCCTGCCGGCTAATAAAATGACAGTCACAATAAGAATGAGCCTGTTTTCCATATGTTTATGCAACTAATTTCAGCTTCTATTATAGCCTGGTTTGGGTTTCCTATTATCAGCGTGGATTGGGAAGGTGGCGACGGAGCAGAACAATGACGGATGCTCACAATGACAAGTGCGAAATGTATCCGAGCGCCGGCGGAATACATTAAACCCGGGGGAATATACCATTATCTGCACCTCGCTCGCCATGTTAGCCCCGTGCCCTGGATCCCGCAGCCCTTTCGCCGTGCAGACACCCCACAATAAACCTTCCTTCCAGCGCTGGATTATTATGAGGGGTGACACCTGAGCCGCCAGGTTTCCCCGGACACGTGTCCCATCTTCCTGGCAGGCACATGAGTGTGGGATCATAGCTGATGTGTAGAGGCAGGAATTAATTAATGGAGGAAATATGCAAAGCAGGGTAGGCTTTATAATTAGGCCAGGTAGGCAGTCGCCTAAGGCCTCAATCAAACGAGGGAAGCATACGATGGGATGGATGCAGGATGTCAGTTTGCACGTGCCATTCGTGGACATGCTGACATTACACACAAATACTCTACCACATAAACAAGTGCTTAGGAAAAACGTTCAATAATCCTGGATTCATTTCAGATTTATTTTTTTGCATATATGAATAACCTCACGTTTGAGGCTTACCTGAGGCTCCCATGACCTCTAGGTTCAACTCTGACCCAAAAAGAACCTCCTGGACTAGTAAATGTCCCTGTAAAAGGCCCTGTCACACAACCAGCCGATTGGTGTCTGGAGAGAAGAATTACGATTCTCGGTTCTCTGATTGACAGGGATTCAGTGAAACGCTGCAATCTGATTGAGAATTAGGGGGTCTATAGACAAAGCAACAAAATTGAAGGCAATTTCGGCACTTTTCATTTAGGCCCACGTCGGCCATTCCATTTCACTGAAAATTCTGTAAATTCACTATTTAGTGACTATATTTCCTACGTATTTATTTTCTGGGTTAATCTGTATATTTGTGTTTTTAATATCTTGCATTGTATTACTTTGTATTTCTGTAACAATTCAATGTTCTTGAACCCAGGACAAACTGAAAGAGAAATCTCAATGTATCCTTCCTGCTAAAATACTTTATAAATAAATACAGTCAGGTGCAGAAATATTGGGACATGGACACAATTGTAACATCTTTGGCTCTATACACCACCACAATGGAGTTGGAATGAAACAAACACAATGTGCTTTAACTGCAGACTGTCAGCTTTAATTTGAGGGTATGTACATCCAACTCAGGTAAACGGTGTAGGACTTACAGCAGTTTGCAGATGTGCCCCCACTTGTTAAGGGACCAAAGGTAATGGGACAATTGGCTTCTCAGCTGTTCCATGGCCAGGTGTGTGATATTCCCTCATTACCCCAATTACAATGTGCAGATAAAAGGCCCAGAGTTCATTTCAAGTGTGCTATTTGCATTTGGAATCTGTTGCTGTCAACTCTCGAGATGAGATCCAAAGAGCTGTCACTATCAGTGAAGCAAGCCATCATTAGGCTGAAGAAACAAAACAAACCCATCAGAGAGATAGCAAGAACAGTAGGCGTGGCCAAAACAACTGTTTGGAACATACTCAAAAAGAAGGAACGCACGGGTGAGCTCAGCAACACCAAAAGACCCGGGAGACCACGGAAAACAACTGTGGTGGATGACCGAAGAATTCTTTCTCTGGTGAAGAAAACACCCTTCACAACAGTTGGCCAGATCAAGAACACTCTCCAGGAGGTAGGCGTATGTGTGTCATAGAAACATAGAAAATGTCGGCAGATAAGAATCTTTCGGCACATCTAGTCTGCCCAATTACATGGATACTTTACCTGGATTTATCTTTTGTTTAGGATAGCCTTATGCCTATCCCATGCTTGCTTAAATTCAATTACTGTTTTGGCCTCTACCACTTCTACTGGAAGACTGTTCCATGTATCCACCACCCTCTCAGTAAAATAATGCTTCCTGATGTTACTTTTAAACCTTTGCCCCTCTAATCTAAGACTATGTCCTCTTGTTTTGCTACTTTGTTTCCTTTTAAATATACTCCCTTCCTCTACCTTAAATACGTAACAATGCGTAATAAAGCATTGCTCCATCCCTGCCACACTTACTGCTGCTGTGGGAAATGAGAAGGTGAGGTAATGCAGCAATATTATTCACTTTATTATTGGAAAGTGAACAATACTGCTGCTTTTGGAGAAAACAAATGTTTTTGTTTTTTAATTTTTACAGATTACCTGGTCATGTTTGGTATCATTGTAAAGGTCAGTACCTGGCCTTTCCAATGACACCAAAAAGGACATCCTGCGCTAAAGGATTTTTCCACTTTCTGGGGAAACAAACAAAATAATTGTTTTAATTTTTTTATTTCTACAGATTATCTGGTCATGTTTGGTATCATTTGAAAGGCCAGAATCTGATCTTTCCAAAGACATCAACCAAAAAGGACCTCCTATGTTAAAGGCATTTGCTGCGTTTGGAGAAAAAAAAATGGGAAAAAAGAAAATATTTTTTATGTCTACTTTATTTTATGCTTACAGATTATCTGGTCATGTTTGGTATCATTAGAAAGGCCAGTTCCTTAACTTTCCAAAGACACCAAAAGGGACCTCCTAGATTACATGCTTCAAGAGAAGGGGAGCCCAAAGGACCACAGCATCTCTTGTACTGGATTCCCCCGCCGGGCAGGGGGAATCCCTCTTTATGATGTCATTGTGCACATGCGTGATGATGCCCGCAACTCAAGGACAGCCCCACAGCAAGATGTCAGCCCGCTGTGGTTAAAGTTCCAGATTGCCGCCGAACTGGGAAACACATTGGCCCGCCCCTGCGTGTAGCATCCCTTCCAGCAGGTGCCCGGGGGCAAGTGCCCCACCCCCTCGCTACTGCCACTGCACGGAACGCCAATGAATTGCACTTTATTTCACTGTCAATTCGTCTGTATTTGGTGAATTGACAGCTTTGTGAAAGGACAAATGGTCTTGAAATCACAGATTCACCATTCGGTGCAATTCAGTGGCAAATTAGGAGGTTAGTGAGAAAGTAGGACTCCATGGAGGATCGTGCTGCCGGGTCACATGACCTGCAGGAACTCGCCTCTCGCGAGATCCTGCAGGTTGGCGGAGGGAGACTGGGTACTTTTTTTCACAGTTTCCCTCGGCTTCCGGCGGCTAGAAGCAGAGGATTGGGCCGCCGTTCTCGCCCCGCGGGATGAGGGGAGTATCTGATTATTATTTTGAGTTAGCGTCAGCTCTTTGTAATTAGCGTTAGGACCTTGTGATCCTAACGCTAATTACTCTCTGCTTACTCTTTGCGCTCCCCATGTTAAGCATAGGGAGAGCAAAGTAAAGTAAGCTGGCGCTAAAAAGCGCTAATACCAATTCGCTAAGGGATTTTTTAACCCATTAGTGATCGGGAGGTGATACAGAGAGAGCGCTATCACCTCGATTAACCGAACGCCAACGCTCAATTATGCGAGCACTAGCGTTAAGGAGGTGATAGGGCCCTGTGTGTTTAACTTGCATGTATATTTGTTATTCTGTTTCACCCATTGTACAGCGCTATGGAGCTTGTTGGCGCTTTATAAATATATGCAACTGTAACAGTCTCACCCGGATTAACCCTCCGTGTGAGCCAGGCCTACCATGAGACGCTTTGTACTTTAGGCATCGAGTTCAGTGCAGTGCGTTTTTGCCTCCGCCATAGCGTTTCGTTTCCAATTTACATGTGAAAAGAGGTGCGAGCGTCCCAAATTCATGCCTCTGTAAGTCTGTCTCCGCGACGTTCCGTTTCAGAATTTTCAGAACGTGACAGACGACACTCGTTCCATATGCTAAGGGCCGCTAAACACATTCAGGTGCTGCACATACGACACCCGCCGAAAATACATATTTATGGGCTTGCGCAGCCCACACGCGCGGGAGGGTGGGCTTTTTTTTTTTTTCTTAAGTCGTATTATCCTGTATCCATTTAATTCACGTTTGGGTTGTGTCTGTTTTAAACAATCACACTTTTCTGGCTGAGGATCCTCAGGTCTGATGGCACAGCTGCCGCCTGTCTGCGCCGTATGAATAAGTCTCACCTCTGCCGACGATTCCTTTTTTTTCCTTAATTGTAAAACGGAAAAAAGGGCTTTTTTTTTTTTTTGGTTTTCTGGGACTAATGAGCAAGTAGAGGGAAAATATTCCTCCGAACTAGTCTTATTAGGCCTAATAAGCGGGAAAGAACGTTTTTCACGTATTTTCTTTGATTTCGTGTTGGTTTTTATGGATTGACGTTTAGCTGCGTTAATAATACGCGAGACCTGTGTCACGCGATAAAAAAAAAAAAGTAACCACAGACGGTGACCTAAATATACTTAAACCCCCCCCAAATAAAAATGTATATTAAAAAAAAGTATATATACGTACGTATATGTCTTGATAAAAGTCGTTCAGGCCTGAAACGTTGATTATTTCTAATAAAGCTTTTTTTATTTGTTGTTTAGTCCCGTGTCATCGCGTTCTTTTGTTTTATATTTGATCAAGTCCCAGCACCAGGCCGTGATTTTTTGATTCCATTGGAGGACGGAGATAGTGGATTATTACATTATCAGGGTTATTCAAAGAGATTCGTAAAGTCACCGCACGTTCGGTGTCTTTACGTTCTCTTCAATTCGGTTCCTTTTGCCGATCCCATTTCGGTGACCCTGCGGTGTATTCAGTGAGCATCACAGAGTCCCCGAATTGCAGGGAAAAGCTGCTGCAAACCTGACGAAAACGAACCGCAAAACCCACCGAATGCACGCCGAAAACCCTGAAAAACATCTGGATTAACCTGCCGAAAACCAAGCCCGAGCAGGAGCCGATCACACGCAGCGAAGCCGCCGAAGCAGCCGAGACGCAGACAGAGCAAAGTGAATAAATTAGCAAAACCGTTTGTGTGAATCTGTGAAAATAAAACGCGGTTTGCAAAGAAACTACTGAGCGAAAATGTCTGAAATTTGCATATGATCCAATGAATGATAATAAAGAGGGAAATACAGAAAAAAGAAGAAAACTTTAAAAAAAAAAATAGGAAAATTCAGAAAAATGCTTAAAATATCCTAAAAAATCTATAAATAACGAGACTTTTTGCTGCAGAATTTTATAATGAACGGTTTATTAGATATTGAATTAAAACGGGAATATTTTTAACATTGAAGCCTATGGGATTCTCCTGAATAAACCTGCCGCATGAAACCACCGAATGGCAGGGCATTAGGGGAACCTTTCACTGCTGGTTTGTGTTCTCTGAATAGACGAAGCAGTGCTTTTTCATGGGGATTTCACTGCCCTCGAACAGGGACCGAACAGGCACCGTATGTGCAGGCAATTCACCAGGATTTGGCGAACTGCCTGCTCTCTGGATAGCCGAATGGTCAGGAAAGGTAACCGAACGCTGAATTTCAGCGTTCGGTTACCTTTCTCAAGCAATTCGGATCTCTTTGTATAACCCTGTATATGTAACAGACCCAGGATGCAAACAGTTGAGACAGATGTCATTTGCATGTCTTACCCAGAGTTCCTTGCTGCATATGGGGAATGTAGCACAGGGATGCAGTTCTTTGAATTGCTGTGATGTGCAAATAGCTTCTGCAATAATAAACCTTATTGGTTATTGCGTGGAGGCTTTTTATCTCACTTTTTGTCCTCCACCACAGCCCAAGTAGATACTAATTTGCCCTACAAGTCCAAGCATCCACTGCAACTGGTCATGCCTAGTTCCTGCTGATGAGGGTCCAAAAAAAACCTGAACCAGCACTGTCCAGGAGTGGCTTTGACCAGTTGCATAAACCTTATCTCTGCTAAAAAAAAAAGCTGTCTAGTATGACATGGTATTGATTGAAGAGTTCTGTGTGAAAACAGACCCAAGGATGCAAACAGTTGAGACAGATGTCATTTGCATGTCTTACCCAGAGTTCCTTGCTGCATATGGGGAATGTAGCACAGGGAAATGCCTAAAAGATCCTAAAAAATCTATAAATAAAGAGACTTTTTGCTGCAGAATTTTATAATGAACAGTTTATTAGATATTGAATTAAAACGGGAATATTTTTAACATTGAAGCCTATGGGATTCGCCTGAATAAACCTGCCGAATTAAACCGCCGAATGACAGGGCATTTCGGCGACTTTTCTCTGCTGGTTTGTGTTCTCTGAATAGACAAAGCATTGCTTCTCTATGTGGATTCACTGCCCTCGAACAGGCACCGAACAGGCACCGTATGTGCAGGCAATTCGCCAACATTTGGCGAACTGCCTGCTCTCGGAATAGCCGAATGGCCAGGAAAGGTAACCGTACCCTGAATTTCACTGTTTGGTTACCTTTCGGCGGCAGCAATTCGGATCTCTGTGAATAACCCTGTATATGTTAATTCCAGACATTTTCGTTGCGCAGCTGTTTTTTTTTTTTGCAAACAAAAAGATGCGTTGTTTTTTTTTGTTTTTTTTACCCAATCGTTGTTTTGTCTGATTTTTATGGTGGCTGGTTGGTGCGCTACGGAGCCCGCCGGTGTCATACAGATTTTTTTTTTTTATGCGCGCACGATGTACAGATTGCCCTCCGAGCCTTCCTGGCTAGGGGGCGGGGCTACAGCTCCGTAGAGCGCTGTTTGGTGGGTCGTCGGCTTTTTTCGGAGCAATTCAGATTTTTTTTCGGATCCATTTAGTGTTTTTTCGGCAGTTTTTCAGATGCGTTTGTTGGTTTTGCAGGGATTTTTCGGATGCATTCGGCGGCTTGTTCCTTGTACTTCGGGGACCCTGCGGTGAATTTGGGCGAATTTGACTCCCTGAATAGCAGGGGACGAAAGAGCCCCGAGATTCCTTTGAAAAACCCTGATGTTTCTTCTAGTGCCGTAAAGTAATTTTTTTTAAAAAGAATTGGCTATTTTGGTTATTTTGTCAAAAAGTTCCCTTGCGTTGCGATTGGGCCGGCGTAGAAGGTGTTAAGCTGGGGATGGGCGCCTGGGTTCGGCAGTCTGAGGGCTTTTCTTCTGGCAGAGCTCCCGCTCGGGTATAAAGACGGGTTGGCGAGCGCCACGCTGGGCTAGTTTCTGCATATGACATTATCAGTCAATTACCAGCTGACTGACGATGTGAAGAGGGAAGAGCAAAAGGCCCGGCGTTAACAATCCCTTTCCGCTGTGCGATAAATGAGAGGGTAGAGCACTCGGCGATAACTAGCCGCGCCGGCTCTGAAGTGTGAGAGCCGGCCGGCGCCGAGAGACTATAGAAAGCCAAAAAGAAAGAAACTAAAAAGCCAGAAGTGCTGATTTTCACAGCCTGGAGCAGCTCTGAACCACGCGGCGTAACCGACAGAACCGGCGGCAAGGAGTTTAAAGGGACTGAAAGCGCCGAGTTCTGAGGGAAACGCTCTTTTATACGGCGGAGGTGCCGGCATCCGCGCTAATGGAGAAGGTGCAACCAGGCAGAGCCAGATAAAACGCAGTGCAATCTCACAGAGGTCCGGGAAAGAAGGCTGCGGAGTCCCGGCGGCAGTATTTACCCCCCCCCCCGCCCCGCCGTAGGACCAGTGAAATACAGAATGAATCTGCTACATTGCACTCTATGTGTTTCATCTCTCCCTACTGACCAATGGACGCCCAGACAGACAGCACAATACAGAATGGGTCTGCAAGCAGTGTGCTGGTTCAATGTACTCAGCAGTGAGAAATAACGAGTGTCCAGGTATCCAACATGGGGTAAAATGACCTGAAAACTGAAGAGTGGACTCAGCTGTGACGAGATACAAGAGATCTCCAGCCATCATATACCTTATATATATATATAGAACTGAAAGCAGTCTATTAGTGATGGGGGTGAACTCAGCACTGAGGCATTCCTAGTCACCATACAAAGTATATGTAAAAATGACAGGAGTGAATTATAAGTGGTGGCAAACTCAGCAGTGTGACGCAGGTCTCCAGTCATTATACACATTATATACCAAAATAAAAGCAGTTTGTTAGTGAGGGGGTGAACTCAGCAGTGTGATACAGGTCTCCAGTCATCATACACATTATATACCAAAATAAAAGCAGTTTGTTAGTGAGGTGGTGAACTCAGCAGTGTGATACAGGTCTCCAGTCATCATACACATTATATACCAAAATAAAAGCAGTTTGTTAGTGAGGGGGTGAACTCAGCAGTGTGATACAGGTCTCCAGTCATCATACACATTATATACCAAAATAAAAGCAGTTTGTTAGTGAGGGGGTGAACTCAGCAGTGTGATACAGGTCTCCAGTCATCATACACATTACATACCAAAATAAAAGCAGTTTGTTAGTGAGGGGGTGAACTCAGCAGTGTGATACAGGTCTCCAGTCATCATACACATTATATACCAAAATAAAAGCAGTTTGTTAGTGAGGGGGTGAACTCAGCAGTGTGACGCAGGTCTCCAGACATTGTACACATTGTTCGAGTGTACACTCAGGTCCAGAAATATTGGGACATGGACACAATTGTAACATCTTTGGCTCTATACACCACCACAATGGAGATGGAATGAAACAAACACAATGTGCTTTAACTGCAGACTGTCAGCTTTAATTTGAGGGTATGTACATCCAACTCAGGTGAACGTGTAGGACTTACAGCAGTTTGCAGATGTGCCTCCCACTTGTTAAGGGACCAAAGGTAATGGGACAATTGGCTTCTCAGCTGTTCCATGGCCAGGTGTGTGATATTCCCTCATTACCCCAATTACAATGTGCAGATAAAAGGCCCAGAGTTCATTTCAGTTATTGAACCGATCATAGTCTATTACAAGGTGGGCGAACTCAGTGATTCCCTTATTTTCACTGTATTATATATTGACCTGAAATCAATCTATTAAAAAGGGGTGAACTCAGCAGTGAGGGAAATTTCCCCAGTAGCCGTACAGGTTAACTATCTGTTGACCTGAAACCAGTATTTATAGTTTTATATTTAGATAAAAAATATCAGCCAAAATTCTATTATATATATTTGTTATTATATATACAGTATATGGATATAAATATATGTAAATGAAAAAGATTCAGACGCACACGGAAACTAGTGAAAACATATGTAGCATTAAAAAGCATATCAACGTTCCAGCCTGGAATGGAGGAAAGTCCCGCTTGAGACTGAAACGTCTATTTATTTTTTGACGCAATAAACTATTTTTCTACACCTATTTTCATTAGTCTCCGTGTGCGTCTGAATCTTTACCCCACACCTTTACTGGATGGACACCGGAGCAAGTAACTACCTGCTGTATTGGAGTGCAGGGCTCCTTGGAATATATGAAAATATATATATATATATATATATAAGTTATGGTGGAGGGCAAAAAATGAGATTAAAAGCCTCCACAATGCAAATAATAAAGCTTATTAATGCACAAGCCATTTACACATCCCAGCAATTCAGAGAACTGCTTCACAGAGCTCATGTGCTACATTCCCCATATGCAGCAAGGAACTCTGGGTAGGACATGAAAACAAGGTCTTCAATTTCTCAGGGAGACCCTGGATGCAAAAAAGTGAGAAATTGGAGACCCATTTGCATGTCCTACCCAGAGTTCTTTGCTGCATATGGGTAATGAGGCACATGAGCTCTGTGATGCAGTTGTCTGAATTGCTGGGATGTGTAAATGACTTCTACAATAATAAACTTTATTACATTTTTTTTTTTTAAATATCTGCCGATGGGATAAAATTGAGCCCTTAATCAGATGGCGTGCTATTATCCCAATAACCGAAAGTTTGAGACGCAACAAAGCTTACTTAACCCTTTAAGACCCATGAAACGGAAACTGAATAATAAATTGAAATATTTTAATCATTTAATAAAAATAATAATTTCTAAAAGCTAGCAATAAAATTAATAATAATGAATAAATCTATTAATAATTAAATAATAATTTATAAATCTATTAATAATAATAATAATAATGAATAAATCTATTAATATTAAATAATAATTTATAAATCTATTAATAATAATGAATAAATCTATTAATAATTAAATAATAATTTATAAATCTATTAATAATAATAATGAATAAATCTATTAATAATTAAATAATTTATAAATCTATTAATAATAATGAATAAATCTAGTAATAATTAAATAATTTATAAATATATTAATAATAATGAATAAATCTAGTAATAATTAAATAATTTATAAATATATTATTAATAATAATAATGAATGAATCTATTAATAATTAAATAATGATTTATAAATCTTTATCCAGAGGCAAGAAAAAAAACAATTATTTAACAGCAAAAAAAACTACAGTGGATTCTGTCTGAAAATGTGGTTTCATAATGAAACAACTCTGCCTGAAGGGTTAAAAAAATAAAAATAAAAAAATCAAAGAAAGGAAAAAGCGTTAAGGAAGGAACACGGCGCTTACGAGAAAAGGAGTCGGGCCTGACGGATTCCCAAACAAGCAGCGATAATGGCGATGCAGCGCTAAGAGCTCCAGCTCATTACGCCGGCCGGCTCCCACGGCGAACTCACACAAGTCGTGTTTCTCAGACGCCCGTCACAAGAAACGATAAAAAAAATAATAATAATAATCTATCATAATTATTTTGGTGATTAACCGGGGCATCATTTTTGCTGCCACTAAAAACGAGGTGTAATTTGTCCCTAATTTGGATGGATTTTCATGTATTCCGGGCTGGCGTACACGCGATGTTTAATTTATGACAGTAACCCTTGCAGACGGTACCTTTATTGTGCGAGATAGTAATTAATGTCCCAACTCGCCCGGTTAATGCTCTTGTGCGCGCGCGGCGGGGAAGTCGGAGGTAGGAAGCAGTTTACAGTCGCTATTAGGTTTAATTATGCTTAATGATAGTTGCAGTCTCTGTTCACCAGCCAGCTTGTAGTCATTGCCCTCCTCGCCGAGCTCTCCCAGTCTCCTCGTTCCGTACCCTTGATGGCACCGCCGAGCCACGTCCTCGCATTTGTTTCACTCTACAAAGCCGTCGCCGTAAGGCAACACTAATGAGACACCTGTTTGCCAAGGAGCTGGAGATGCCGCGTAAAGACATCGTCTTCAGAAGAAGCGCCAGGAGCGGCGGGTTATACCGTAAAGGTAAAGTGAGGAGACCAGCTGAGATCACACGCAAGGATCGGGTCGCAGTGGTCAGCGCGTGGCAGCCTTGTACGTCCAAATTTTTGACTGTGCTTCTAAAGAAGATAAGACTTTGGGGTAAAATATGCTTAAAGAAAAGAAAAAAATAGTCCACGATCTGGGTTGTTGCGTTGACTTGTTGTGTTGAACAGAAACGCGCGGACTAGGACCGCAACACCGACAATACAGGATAGAGAGACACGGTCAGCAGGAAGGTTTCAGACGAGGCTTATACAGAGAACTTGATTCGTGTACGATCCTGTCTAATAGGTTATCTTTATGATCTTGAAGCTTCCAATACTCTTCACTCCAGCTCTTCCTGGTAAATATCTGCCAAAATTCGACATGACGGGAATCCAGTGAAGGCCTCAACCCAAAGGGTGGAAATACTCTTCACAGAGTAATTTTGGATGTCTTACTTTTAGAGAGGAAGAATAGTGTACGTAGTGTCGGTGTCACACTCATGTCAACCCATTACTACATAAACTCCACTGACGTCCACTCTACAAACCATGTAATTTCACATGTCTTATGCTTCAGTATACATCCAGCTGTGTCCATGGCCCTCTCAACATTTCCTCATCATCATAATTGGTTTAATTGGTTTTATGCATCCTTTCTCCTCGGCCACAACAAATCTCCCTCCCTACCTTCCCCCAGTCATCTATAGGTAGACCTCAACCTGCCCTCTCCACCATAACCTCATCTCCTCTTTCCTATGTACTCTCAATCATCGATAGGTAAACCTCAGCCTTCCTTCTCCTCCTTCTTACCTGCCCTCAGTCATCTGTAGGTAGACCCCAGCCTTTCCTCTCCACCATAACCCTCACCTCCTCCTCCCTAAATACCTTCAGTCGTCTATAATTAGACGTCAACCTGCCTTCTCCACCATAACCCTTACCTCCTCCCTCGTGCATTCAGTTGTGTATAATTACACTTCAGCCTTCCCTCTCCACCATACCCTCAGTCGTCTACACTTCAGCATTCCCTCTCCACCATACCCTCAGTTGTCTACACCTCAGCCTTCCCTCTCCACCATACCCTCAGTCGTCTACACTTCAGCCTTCCCTCTCCACCATACCCTCAGTCGTCTACACTTCAGCCTTCCCTCTCCACCATACCCTCCGTTGTCTATACTTCAGCTTTCCCTCTCCACCATATCCTCAGTCGTCTACACTTCAGCCTTCCCTCTCCACCATACCCTCAGTCGTCTACACTTCAGCCTTCCCTCTCCACCATACCCTCAGTCATCTACACTTCAGCCTTCCCTCTCCACCATGGCCTGCAGCTCTCCCCCCTTCGGCTTACATACCCTCAGTCGTCTATAGGTAGACCGCAATCTTCCCCCTTGACCATAATCCTGATCTCACCTAATTTTCCTTACATCTAATTATCCTCAGTCTTCAATAGTTATACCTCAGCATTCCCTCTCCACCATGGTCCACACCTCGCCTCCTCCTACATACTCTCCTGTGCTATAAATGGTTTCCATTCAAAACCTCTTGCCTACATGCCCCTCTAGGCACCCATTGACTGTTTTGGCCTCAGTTGGGCTTCTTCATGCAGGTTCCATGTGCAAGGAATCCACGTCTGGATCACCTGGAAGATTTACTGAAAATAAAACCTAGTTTATGGGACCGATGAGAATGAACAACAGGGCAAGTTGCCGGTCATTCGATGGGGCCTTGTCAGATTCCATAAACTTCTATGTCAAACCTCTTCGATCTCATTTGCCGTTAGGGGGTGTATTTCTCCATCCACTCTTCCGGAAATGTAACGCTGAGTCGGGAGGCTTTGGGATATTTATAAAAAAAATCCGTTAGAAGCTACAGTCAAGAGGGTTAAAGGCAATGGAAATGTTACATGGTCAGCTGCGTTACAGAATCGCCTCCCACATTCACTGTGCATACAGAGTAATAAGGATGAAAATATGTGCAACTGGAAGGCCCTACACGTTCAGCGTCCAAAAAAGAATAATGAACATTCTGATCTCTGGACGGAAACATCCCACAGCCATAAACATACCATGTTAGGCAGCGGAGCCAAGCATTCAGCCTTTCCTCTCCTTTCCAGCCGGCCAGCTCTATATGCATTGGCTGCGCCCAGCGATTCGTGTTTGGGAACGGTATAAAGTGATACCGAGTATTGTATTAGCATTAGATTACTATTTTACTTGGCTTGACATTTCCCGACTCATCCAGGCATACATAAAGGAGCGCGCTACAATTATCATCTGTTACTCAATCCATAGTGTAAGCATATCAAAAAAATACACCCTGTCCTTATTAACCCAATGTTGACCACTTATCAGTACCCCCGGGGGTCTCGTATGCAGCGGACTTTGTCCGTTCGCTCTGTCATTCGTCAACACCCTTCAGGATCCAGTAACGTTTTCACCCACGACAGACAAATGTCATCGGATGCAAACCAACCAACAGCTACCAATTGGTGCATGTAGGGTCCTCAACCCCCAAAAACCTGATTTTAACCTAAATCCACTCTAAGAAAGCTCTTAAAATGACAGTCGTTCCTCCGTTCCATCACCCACATATATATGTTGAGATGTTGCAACGGGTGGTGTCATTAGAAGGGACGAGCGAAAACTCATCAACGTTCATGCCCAGCAGTTGGCGGCTGTCATCCAGGAGCTCTGCTAGAGCTCCTTTTGCATATGCAACATTCCAAAAGCATGCCCTGCGCCAGTCCATACCCAGTCCAGCTTTGTCGGAAATACTCAACTCATAGAGAAAATGCTGAAGGAGGTTCCTGAGGAACCCCCCCCTTTCATATATGATTTTTGAGTCGGAGCTTAAAGCAGCGGCAGAAGTGTTAGGGTCACCTGGGAGGTTTGGCGCGATGCTCACATTTGGGGCAAAAGCACAGGAATATTTTTCTCTTTTTAGGGGTACACGGAAGATTTATCCTTTAGAATATACATGTTACCCGTCAGATTGCTCCTCATAGGTTCCTGGGTTAATGCTTGGCATCCTGCTGGTTAATTGTCCCGGAACGCTATGCTTAACTCATCCACTGCGAGACTCATCCGTCGGGACATTGTCTCAGGACAAATAACCCACAGGACACGGAGCACAAACCTGGGACCGTTCCTGGAAAACCAGGACTGTTGGCAACTATATCAAGGGGACTGTATGTTGAGGTCCATGTAGCTGCCCAGGGGTAGTGGGAGTCACAGCGCCGGGCTGATCTATCTGCACATAACATGCAGAGTGAGCAGAACATAATACAGAGCTAAGGCACCAGACGGCAAAAAAAGGTATACATCCTGGCAATGTGTGAAGGTCACCGCGGGGCGGACGCTGGATACAACTCTGCAAAGTCTCTCGATCTAACTCTGCATTTTTGGCAAGTTTTATCGGAGCACTTTCCAGCAGCGTTCGGCCAGAACGTGCTGTCCTTGCTTATAGCGTTTCGATCGACTGCAGGAACATGCGCGCCAGAATTTTCCACTACACCATAATTAGCAAATAATGGCTAATTAGCAGAAAATCAAAGTACATCGTTAAGACAACGTGAACAATGTCCATGTGACATTATTAAAAAAGAAACGATCAAAAGCCGACAGAACAATGGAAACATCCCAACAGAGCTCTCGTAATTGCCGTCGACTCGATTAAAGCATCGGCTTTTATTTCCTGTGTGTATAGTGAGGTTCCAGGTAGAGGGAACACATGGGGCAAAGCATGGAAGGAGCGGCAATACATCATGAAAAATCCTAGGATTATACTTCAAAGGAGACCAGCGTCCACCGGGAAGCCCCTATAAGATCGCCCTCATGCAGATCGATGTGTAGAAAAATGGCCGCCTTTTTAAGGGACAGGAAGTCAATGAGTTCCTTTACAGAACAGGAACTTCCATTAATGAATTCACCACCCGACCAGCTGCTGGCCAAGTCTGCAAAGCTGTTGGTGAACTTGGCCAACAAACTCATATATTCTGTCTGAAAAATGGGCTCTCATAATGGAGGCCGAGGGCAGAGCTGGTGAAATGGACTGGGGTAGGAAATATATGGATAAACAATACAACAGGCCTCCTGGCCCAGGACATTGCAATTATTGTTGATCTTCATGATTTTGGACGCCTAAATGAATGTTTCTTCCCTTGACGGAGTTAGAGATTCAGAACATGTGCGAACTCTGGAAGCTTGTTCATAATGAGGTTGTTACTACTCGCTCTGTGAGGTTTGGAGTCTCGACTAGAATTGACCTTACTGAGCACCTAAACCAATGAACCGATGATCTTGATGAACCCTAAGCAGTGATGGGCACAATCATCCATTTAAAGAGAAATTAAACAGCTGGGCCTCTTATCTAGTGGTGGTCCTCCTGAACAGCTTATCAGTCATTGATGGCCATGATACATTCTGACCATCAATACACTGTATGGATTTGTTGAGCAGTGATGGTTCCTATAGAATCCTCAATCAGTGACGCTTATAATCTGAATTTTGGCCAATACTATATCTGATGGTCCTCAGGGACTTCTCAACCAGTGATGCTCAAGATAGACATTAAGGCCAGAAGTGGACTTGTTAGATTTATTGCCAGTGATGGTCCTGATAGGTTCCTCAATCAGCAATAGCCATGATCATCATTTTGTATACCAATATACCTGATTGATTTCTTGGGCGGTGTTGGTCCTTATAAATGCTTCAATCAGTGATGGTCATGATTAGCATATTGGCCACCAATATATATGATGGTCCATAGGGACTTCTAAACCAGTGATGGTCAAGATAGACATTAAAGACAGCAATGGACTTGGTGGATTTCTTAACCACTGATGTCCCTTATAAGTTCCTCAATCAACGATGGCCATGATCATCATTTTGGATATATCGAAGTGATTTCTTGACCAGTGATGGTCCTTACAGGTTCCTCGATCAGCAATGGCCGTGATTGTCATTTTGGATACTAATATACACTATATTGCCAAAAGTATTCGCTCACCTATCCATATGCGAGTCAAGGCAGGTGAGCGAATACTTTTGGCAATATAGTGTACCTCATGGATTTCTTGACCAGTGATGGTCCTTAAAGATGCCTTGATCAGTGACGTTCATGAACGGCCACCAATATATCTTGTGGTCCTTATGGATTTCTCAACCAATGATAGTTGAGCTAGGAATTAAGTCCAGTAATGAACATGATGGATATGTTAACCAGTGATAGTCATGATAAGCATTTTGGCCAGCAATAGTCTTGATGGATTTCTTGACCAGTGATGGTACTTATGGACATCTCTACCGATGATGGACACAATGAACCTTTTAACAGATTATGAGTTGTTTGACCGGTAATGCCATATATTTGCCAAATCACTGGAGATCAATTAAGACACGTGTCTACTGAATTCTAGTGCTGTGTCTTCTAGAAGGTTAAAGAGAACACCTCGTAACGGGCGGCCGCTTGGCGCACGTTGAGTCGGCTGTCCAAGGCATTACACATTCTCTGTAAAGAGATAAATCCCGTTACGTAATTCCAGTCTTTAAAGCAAGAGATTTCATCTTCTTTATAGCGCACGTCTGAAAAATAATGGACTTTAGGGAAAACTAAATCTCTCGAAGCAAATCCACTGCTGCCAATTGGATGTGAAACGCAGCGTCCACCGGCTTCCACGTACTCTTAACCTGTGTAAATACGCGTGCACATCGGGCGATCGGACGCTTCATACGAGGGACCCGTATTATTATTTTATTTTTTTCAATTAAAATCCCTTCTTGATAAGCTTTGGATCAGTTGGCCAAACTCGGTCTCCTCCGTCGTGTCCATACGTAGCATGGAGAGTGGTGGCACACGATATCGTGACGCGGGGCTGTATGATCGAGGTGATGCTCCGAATAAGATTCTTTTTTTTTTTTTTTTTTTAGGCCTTTTGGAGAATATTTCACTTTAAGGGCGATGTGCAGCTGTGTTAATTTTGCAGCCAAGAGCTGTTCCTACATAATCAACAGCCATACGTGAACTTTGCGCCCACGCCTATGCCATGGCGATCGCGGCTTCCTGGCACCCGCTCAGCTATGTAGCAACAGAGAGGTTTAATGAGTAACCCGCTGTTATTCATGGCATGTACAGATCCAGCGGCCATGGCAAGCCTCTCCCTGCCTCGTACCAACTTCCCTCTCCTTGTGAACTTGGCTGGGAGTGAGGAGTCCTGTGCTTGCATTGAGTTTATACAATGTTGACAAACAGTTTATCACTATTTATCTTGCTATACATAGCTGTGTTACTGATACCACCTATCTAGGGTGACTCACAGCGCTGATGTAAGCAATGCCATGCTGGCGGCGGGCAAATCTCAATGCCGCGGGGTGCGGCTTCCAGCAACCCCCATACTGCCTCCTGCCAAGTGGTGTCTGCTTATCAGAGAATATGTTCTGGGAATGTATCTGCCCCTCTCAATGTTACAACATATGGAGGGAACAAATAAAAATAGATAGGCTTTAAAACCGCTGCCAACCTGCAATAAAAAAATAAATTAAAAAAACCCCAGCCTATTGCCACATAAAGCCGTGGAGGTATACGGTATATTTACGAGAGGAGCGCCGCTGATACTGGGCTCCTGATAAAATGTTGCGATGGACACATAGGTCAGATTTCTGTTGCGTTTGCTAAAGAAGCGAATGGTTTGTCCCTTGGATGATAAAACAGATGGGGAGAGGTCAGCCCAGGATAATCAAAGCATCGCACATCAGCCTGGCTCGGGGGCGCGCGATTCCGAGCCAATAATGAGGATATTAATGCTTGATTAAAGCTCGGGCCCCGCAGCTGCCGCTTTGCACCAACGATGAATATTGGTTTATATTAAGGCCATATATTAGAGTCAGAGCAGAGATGCGCACGACATATGAAAGCTTATCTAAGCAGGACACACGTCCGTCCACGGCGACATATCCAAAACACAAAGTAACTCCGGCGCCCCAATCAATGCAGGCTGAGAGCTGGATCATCTGTAGGATGGGGTTTATCCACTAAAGAGCGAGCTGGAGAGTAACGCAAAGGGAAAAAGCAAGTTGGGGGACAATACACCACAGGTGGAATCATTTCCAAATTCTGCGTCTGCCAATCAGAGGACAGGGGGATCATCAAATGAAAAGGAAGCTTTGAGCTTCAACCAACATGGCATCGGCAAGGAAGGAGCATAACCAAACACACGCATACAGACAGCACCGCCTGCACAAACACACGCATACAGACAGCACCGCCTGCACAAACACACGCATACAGACAGCACCGCCTGCACAAACACACGCATACAGACAGCACCGCCTGCACAAACACACGCATACACACAGCACCGCCTGCACAAACACACGCATACACACAGCACCGCCTGCACAAACACACGCATACACACAGCACCGCCTGCACAAACACACCCACCCACCCAAACACACGCATACAGACAGCACCGCCTGCACAAACACACCCACCCAACCAAACACCTGCATACACAAAGCACCGCCTGCACAAACACCCAACCAAACACACGCATACACACAGCACCGCCTGCACAAACACACCCACCCAACCACCCGCATACAAACAGCACCGCCTGCACAAAAACACCCACCCAACCAAACACCCGCATACACACAGCACCGCCTGCACAAAAACACCCACCCAACCAAACACCCGCATACACACAGCACCGCCTGCACAAACACACCCACCCAACCAAACACCCGCATACACACAGCACCACCTGCCCAAACACACCCGCCCAACCAAACACACACATACACACAGCACCGCCTGCACAAACACACCCAATCAAACACATGCATACACACAGCACCGCCTGCACAAACACACCCACCCAACCAACACACGCATACAGACAGCACCGCCTGCACAAACACACCCACCCAAACACCCGCATACACACAGCACCGCCTGCCCAAACACACCCACCCAACCAAACACCCGCATACGCACAGCACCGCCTGCACAAACACACACCACCAAACACCCGCATACACACAGCACCGCCTGCACAAACACACCCAACCAACCAAACACCCGCATACGCACAGCACCGCCTGCACAAAACACCCACCAAACACACGCATACACACACAGCACCACCTGCACAAACACCCACCCAAACACACGCATACACACAGCACCACCTGCACAAACACCCAACCAAACACACGCATACACACAGCACCACCTGCACAAACACGCCCAACCAACCAAACACACGCATACACACAGCACCACCTGCACAAACACACCCAACCAAACACACGCATACAGACAGCACCGCCTGCACAAACACACCACCCAACCAAACACACGCATACACACAGCACCAACCTGCACAAACACCCACCAAACACACGCATACACACAGCACCACCTGCACAAACACCCACCCAAACACCCGCATACACACAGCACCACCTGCACAAACACCCAACCAAACACACGCATACACACAGCACCGCCTGCACAAACACACCCACCCAACCAACACACGCATACAGACAGCACCGCCTGCACAAACACACCCACCCACCCAAACACACGCATACACACAGCACCGCCTGCCCAAACACACCCACCCAACCAAACACACGCATACACACAGCACCGCCTGCACAAACACACACCACCAAACACTCGCATACACACAGCACCGCCTGCCCAAACACACCCAACCAACCAAACACCCGCATACGCACAGCACCGCCTGCACAAACACCCAACCAAACACACGCATACAGACAGCACCGCCTGCACAAACACCCAAACACACGCATACACACAGCACCACCTGCCCAAACACACGCATACACACAGCACACATACACACTAACCCACATACACACTAACACAAGTCACCAACCAAACACAAGCAAACACACTAACATGCACACAACCACACGGTCAGTGATGGACCATTTAGAGAGATCAAAATACCCACCAAACATCCACAGCCTGACCATGGATCAGCTTTAGAGATCCCTTGATCTCCCCAGTCAACCTGTTGTCCATAGGCATTATGGCCCGTTGGGTTTGCCCAATGCCTCACCCCGGGCCTGGCTGTGAAGATATCCATGATGACTTTTCAATGTCAGCAGAGCCATGGTTTGCCCTGAGGAGAACATTGTCCTCTTCATTCAGAAGATTCGGTATTTTGGCTGCCGCTATCTCGGGACACACCGGCTCGCCCAAATCACCACAATACTTTAATAGCCAGGCAGAATCACACCAATGGGATAAACATGGACGGGGTGGGCTTTTAGGAAGGTGACAGATGTACTTTAAGTGACGAGTGGCGCTTTTCCCTCGCACTGATTAACCGAGGCGTCTGCGTACATGAGGCATGGCTGAGCTGGTTTGTAAGGCGCTAATAAGGTGCAGTGGCGAGGGGAGAGACGCTACGCTTGGTCCATAATTAGCTCTTTAGACAATGCACCTGCAGGAGTGCCAGGAGAAGGTGGCGAGTAATTAATGAAGTTGCTGTTGTTGTGTGATAGCACCGCACCTGGCCATGTGTTGACCTCGCGCGCTGAATTCTTACGGTTGGAGCCTCCGTGCCGTAATAGCGCTTAATAAATACATTATGATTTTTTCACAAGTTAAATTAATATATTTCCTGTTTTAAATTACTCCCGTTAAACGAGTGGAGGAGTAATTAAGCGGAGGCCTATGTGTGAGATTCTACCTGCATTTCTACTTAAGGAAACACAAGGGGAGGGGGAAATACAACACATAAAACCTGTTTTGACGATGTAAAAGGTGTAAATGCTGATAAATAAAGTGGGCGATCGGCTCCTACAGGAACGGTGCTAATAACATTCTTGGCTGGGTACACCGAAACTTACAGGGTTATTCAGAGAGCACCGAAGTATCGCTGACATTTCGGTGCTCTCCCGTTCCCCCGCACTCCGACGAGTTCAATTCACCGACCCTGCAGGGAATTCAGCATTTACCGCAGGGTCCCCGAAGGGCACGAGCCGCAGAATCGATCTGAAATACCGCTGAATGCATCCGACGATCCGCCGCAAAATCGCTGAATTGATCGGGAAAAAGCCGATGACCCGCTGAAAAGAACACCAACCAGCCGCCGGAAAAAGCTGACAAGTCAACAAATGGGTAAAAAAAAAAAAAGCAACTTTCAAAAAGTGTTTGAAAAAAAGAAAATGCCTGAAAATAATATATAAGGTCCTATGAATAACAATAAGAAGGTCTTTTAAAAAAAAGAAGTAAACATCACGAAAATTGCCTAAAAAAATCCTCAAAAAAAAATAAAGAAACTTTTTGCTGCAGATTAAAATAATAAACGGTTTATTAGATAGAGTAAAAACGGGAATATTTTTAACATTGAAGCCTATGGGATTCGCCTGAATAAACCTGCCGAATGAAACCACTGACCATCAGGACATTTCACTGCCATTTATCTGCTGTTCGGTGTCTCTGAATAGATTAACCATTGCTTCTCTATGGGGGATTTCACTGCCATCGAACAGGGACCGTATTTGCTGGCCATTCGATAATATTTGGCGAACTGCCTGCTCTCTGAATAGCCGAATGGCCGAATGGCCCCAAAATGTCTTCCTGAGGCAGCGGCTCGCTTCCTGAGGCAGCGGCTCGCTTCCTGAGGCAGCGGCTCGCTTCCTGAGGCAGCGGCTCGCTTCCTGAGGCAGCGGCTCGCTTCCTGAGGCAGCGATTCCCTTTCTGCGGCAGCGGCTCACTTCCTGAGGCAGCTTCTCACTTCCTGTTATCTGACCCTTATGAATATGCATTACTTGCGCAGCTCAGCACAGCCAGTCCAGCTCCCTCTGAATAACCCTTTCAATCAGAAGGTCCTGTTCATTGTACCTGTACCTATTAATTGTGTGATAGTGAACAAACACATACAGGTCTATTCAATAAAGGTGAAACTCAGGAGAATGACTGGAGAAGTGAAAAATCCAGGTCAAAATAGCCAAACCAGAAAAATTCTCCCATTTATCTCACTTTCCAAATCAGCTATTTGGTCTAGACTGTTCTCTTCTCCTGCCAATTCTCCTGAGTTTCACCTTTAGTGAACAGACCTGTTAAAGTTCACTAAAATCTATAAAGATTAAGCTGCCCTATGGAACCTGTCAATCACCTCCTTGGCAACGTGGAAGTCTGCACTGTGCCCTGACCGGAGGTTTGAGTGACATCAGAGATCTCTTGCAGGTGGTTCTTCTGCTCTCCTCGCAAGTCACCCAACATTGACATGCCACCAATGAAGACATCATGTTGTCAGGCTTTCCGTTTTGGTGACGCGATATTCGTCCATACTTATTGCAACATAGACCTTTCTCTTGGTGAAACATTTTCCACACTGGATATCGGTTTCATGGCTCCTCGTCGTCTTTCTGCTGAAGTCGCTGAGGTTCTGGTCCAGTCCCACCACCTTCACCAGCGTCGTACATTATCGGACGTGCGAAAAACACACAAATACATCGAGTGTAATGACTAAATTTTAAAATTGTTGGAAAATGGTAATTCTGGGGTTTAAAAAAGGTCAAAAGAAAACATCGACTGTATCAACGCTGCAACTAAAAAGCGAAATTTCCAATTCTGTTCCATTTGTGCAAAAATTCGGAATTTTGTGCAACACACCCCAAATATAACCCAAAAAATAACCTGATACAGTGACTCGATAAAGCACACGCTAATAGGAGGCTGGCAGGGGTGGGGGGCACCGCATCCCCCCCCCAGCCTTCTTGTGTTTGAGAGTAACATGTAGCGAGCGTTACGGGGAACGCGGCGAGCTGTGATATCAGGAGGGAAGGCGCTCGGAGCCATCGGATTCTGTGATGCCGACATGCAAATATATTAGCATTACAAAGCGCAGCGGGATCCTCGTGTCGCTTTCTCTAAGTGTTTTGTCCTCTAGAAAAGAAATACTGGTGAGCCGCTCGGTGACACCGCGATTGCAACACGTTCAATGAACACCATAAAGAAATACTATGGCGAGGTCTCCGAGACTCACCGCTCTGTAACTCAACCTCGAGCAAGCAATGAAACTGCTCACATCAAGACACGTTTCAAGGCCCCCTGCTTTGTTACAGATTTGTGTTTCTTAACACCGGGGCACAATAGCTGTCTATAGGTTTATTCAGGGGTGTATTCATGCATAGGCCACTGGCCTCCACCAAGAGCAGCCGATCGAGGGATGGGGGATGGCATTTATCCCTATTGTCCTGCTTTCAGAGGCTCAAAATATATTCAGGGTGTGCGGGTGTGCTTTTAGGGGCTCCTCCATATATTCAGGGTGTGTGGGTGTCTTTTTAGGGGTTCCTCCATATATTCAGGGTGTGCGGGTGTGTTTTTAGGTGTTCCTCCATATATTCAGGGTGTGCGGGTGTCTTTTTAGGGGTTCCTCCATATATTCAGGGTGTGTGGGTGTCTTTTTAGGGGTTCCTCCATATATTCAGGTGTGCGGGTGTCTTTTTAGGGGCTCCTCCATATATTCAGGGTGTGCAGGTGTCTTTTTAGGGGTTCCTCCATATATTCAGGGTGTGTGGGTGTGTTTTTAGGGGCTCCTCCATATATTCAGGGTGTGTGGGTGTGTTTTTAGGGGCTCCTCCATATATTCAGGGTGTGCGGGTGTCTTTTTAGGGGCTCCTCCATATATTCAGGGTGTGTGGGTGTGTTTTTAGGGGCTTCTGCATATATTCAGGGTGTGTGGGTGTGTTTTTAGGGGCTCCTCCATATATTCAGGGTGTGTGGGTGTGTTTTTAGGGGCTCCTCCATATATTCAGGGTGTGTGGGTGTGTTTTTAGGGGCTTCTGCATATATTCAGGGTGTGCGGGTGTATTTTTATGGGTTCCTCCATATATTCAGGGTGTGTGGGTGTGTTTTTAGGGGCTCCTCCATATATTCAGGGTGTGTGGGTTTGTTTTTAGGGGCTCCTTAATATATTCAGGGTGTGTGGGTGTATTTTTATGGGTTCCTCCATATATTCAGGGTGTGCGTGTGTCTTTTTTAGGGGTTCCTCCATATATTCAGGGTGTGTGGGTGTCTTTTTATGGGTTCCTCCATATATTCAGGGTGTGCGGGTGTCTTTTTATGGGTTCCTCCATATACTCAGGGTGTGCGGGTGTTTTTTTAGGGGCTCCTCCATATATTCAGGGTGTGCGGGTGTCTTTTTAGGGGTTTCTCCATATATTCAGGGTGTGCGGGTGTGTTTTTAGGGATTCCTTCATATATTCAGGGTGTGTGGGTGTCTTTTTAGGGGTTCCTCCATATATTTGGGGTGTGCAGGTGTCTTTTAGGGGTTCCTCCATATATTCAGGTGTGCGGGTGTCTTTTAGGGGTTCCTCCATATAATCAGGGTGTGCGAGTGTCTTTTTAGGGGTTCCTCCATATATTCAGGGTGTGTGGGAGTCTTTTTAGGGGTTCCTCCATATATTTGGGGTGTGCGGGTGTCTTTTTAGGGGTTTCTCCATATATTCAGGGTGTGCAGGTGTGTTTTTAGGGATTCCTTCATATATTCAGGGTGTGTGGGTGTCTTTTTAGGGGTTCCTCCATATATTCAGGGTGTGTGGGTGTCTTTTTAGGGGTTCCTCCATATATTCAGGGTGTGTGGGAGTCTTTTTAGGGGTTCCTCCATATATTTGGGGTGTGCGGGTGTCTTTAGGGGTTCCTCCATATATTTGGGGTGTGTGGGTGTCTTTTAGGGGTTCCTCCATATAATCAGGGTGTGCGAGTGTCTTTTTAGGGGTTCCTCCATATATTCAGGGTGTGCGGGTGTCTTTTTAGGGGCTCCTCCATATATTCAGGGTGTGCGGGTGGCTTTTTAGGGGCCCCTCCATATATTCAGGGTGTGCGGGTGTCTTTTTAGGGGATCCTCCATATATTCAGGGTGTGTGGGTGTCTTTTTAGGGACTCCTCCATATATTCAGGGTGTGCAGGTGTGTTTTTAGGGGCTCCTCCATATATTCAGGGTGTGTGGTGTCTTTTTAGGGGCTCCTCCATATATTCAGGGTGTGTGGGTGTCTTTTTAGGGACTCCTCCATATATTCAGGGTGTGCAGGTGTGTTTTTAGGGGCTCCTCCATATATTCAGGGTGTGCGGGTGTCTTTTTAGGGGCTCCTCCATATATTCAGGGTGTGTGGGTGTCTTTTTAGGGGCTCCTCCATATATTCAGGGTGTGCAGGTGTGTTTTTAGGGGCTCCTTCATATATTCAGGGTGTGCGTGTGTCTTTTTTAGGGGCTCCTCCATATATTCAGGGTGTGTGGGTGTCTTTTTAGGGACTCCTCCATATATTCAGGGTGTGCAGGTGTGTTTTTAGGGGCTCCTCCATATATTCAGGGTGTGTGGGTGTCTTTTTAGGGGCTCCTCCATATATTCAGGGTGTGCGGGTGTGTTTTTAGGGGTTCCTCCATATATTCAGGGTGTGTGGGTGTCTTTTTAGGGGCTCCTCCATATATTCAGGGTGTGCAGGTGTCTTTTTAGGGGCTCCTCTATATATTCAGGGTGTGTGAGTGTCTTTTTAGGGGCTCCTCCATATATTTGGGGTGTGTGGTGTCTTTTTAGGGGCTCCTCCATATATTCAGGGTGTGTGCTCGACCACACCTGTCAATCTCCAGAGTCCAGGAAGTCGGATACATTGTCACCGAGAAAGAGAAACACGTTAGAAATGTATAGTCACGCACTTGTTACATTTACAAAACAACATGAAATCTGTGACATTTTTATGAAGAAAAAATAGAGATTATTTTAAAACATCAGAGAGAAAACACACAATAGAAATCGAGACGTGTAGTCACGGGCGATTGCTCTTTGTCGTTACAGTGTAAAGGTATTAATATGGGATATATCGGGGGCCGGAGTCACGTCCGCTGGAAACACAAGTCAATAACAAAGGCTATCTTTTATTTTCCATTTCTTTCTTCTTCTTCTCACCCCCCCCCTCCTAATTAGTAACAGGCTCCGCCATGGTATTATAACGAAGGCTACACATCAAAAGCCTGATTTAAATAACACAAAGTCCTGACATCACAGAGTTGGCGCGCTTTGCTGCCCAGATATTTTCGCTGGCTTTTGTTAGGCACAAGAAACTTACTTTAAACAGAACTTTTAAAACAATCAGCGTTTGCGAGCGTCGCTCCAGACATTGAATGTGTACTTCAAAAAGAAAACACAGTATACCTAGGAGACGAAATGATACAAATTATACGCAGCGTTTAGCTCGCTAAACAAATCCGGCCCAATTGGGTCCAGCAGCCCCGTCCGATATAAACCTGGCAACCTCTTGCCCTTGGCTTCATATTGTATTTCCAGGCATGAATAAGTGTTTCCGTGGCGCCAAATGCTCGAAGCAATGGTGCTCCCCGACACCACAAATATATATATATATCTTTCTTCTTTTATATATATATATATATATATATATATAAAAGAAGAAAGATATATATATATATATATATATATATATCTCATACAGCGTAGGCGCCTATTTATAAACCAGATTAATATATTGTTATGAAGTAGTTAAATTATAACTAATAAGTAGTGAGATGCTGCCCAAAGGGGTAAGCGCAATATACAGAAAAAACAACCAAAATCTGCATTAACCAAAAATGAAATTATAGATAGAACCTTTGTAGCGCATCAAAAATAGATTTAAAGGTAGACTTCAACAAAGAGGTATATCAAACATAAAGTGCTTCAATCTTAAGGTGACAAATATTCAATCAATGTACACATATAAAAGTGCAATGTGCCATAGAACACAGTAAAGTGCAACAATATATAAAATTCCAGCAGTGCGATGGGTATAAGAGAGTCTATAAAGTGCAACAGTGTCCGAATGTGCAAAATGTGCAAATTCAATGATATCCAATACAACAGTATGAATACCAGTGGGAAAAATTCCTTAAAATTTACTTCTCTTTATGTTCAAGCGATGCACAAATATAGTCCTCCTTTCTTGGTCTGTGTATCTCTTGCCGTCTCTCAATAGTGGAGAGGATAGCCAGAAAGGAGAAAAAAGTGAGAGAAAGGAAAAAAAAAATATTTGGAGGGGAGAGAAAAAATGAAGAAATAATCGTGCAGAAAATCCCAATTAAATATGGCAAATGAATCACTCGTAGGAATATGGAAACTCACATTTATAAGAGCCCAAAAAATCCCTGGCTCTAGGTTTAGGAGCTTCCAGCCATATAGAGGGTGGCGTATCCCTTCTTAAATCTTCAACTCTGGTTGCGATGGCTACAATAAGATAATAGACAGCGCTCCCATAGTATATTACCGTATTATGATAAAAAAGAGGTGATAATGTATTGAACTCACCAGATATGGAGCCTCTTCCACACAGGCTCACTCAATACAGCGTCAGGTACACTATGGTGGATACCCAGAACCTCTTCTCAACCGTCTGAGGGCCAGATATCAGGAGCTTCCAAGCTTTCCTTTCTCTCACTTTTTTCTCCTTTCTGGCTATCCTCTCCACTATTGAGAGACGGCAAGAGATACACAGACCAAGAAAGGAGGACTATATTTGTGCATCGCTTGAACATAAAGAGAAGTAAATTTTAAGGAATTTTTCCCACCGGTATTCATACTGTTGTATTGGATATCATTGAATTTGCACATTTTGCACATTCGGACACTGTTGCACTTTATAGACTCTCTTATACCCATCGCACTGCTGGAATTTTATATATTGTTGCACTTTACGGTGTTCTATGGCACATTGCACTTTTATATGTGTACATTGATTGAATATTTGTCACTTTAAGACTGAAGCACTTTATGTTTGATATACCTCTTTGTTGAAGTCTACCTTTAAATCTATTTTTGATGCGCTACAAAGGTTCTATCTATAATTTCATATATATATATATATATATATATATATATATATATTATATATATATATATATATATAATATATATATATATATATCCCATTGTATTTATCATGACTTCAGAAATACACAACATGCCATACTCAGGGCCGGTGCATCCATTAGGCCAACTAGACAGTTGCCTAGGGCGCCACTGGGAGGGAGGGGCACAGCTATGAGCTAATATAACCCCAGGCACTATTGCAGAGGTTATGGCTGCTTTGCGCTTGTGCTGAGTTTGTCGCGGCCCTCTCCTGCCGATCGCCGCGAGAGCTCTCTAACTGCAAGCGCCTTCTGCCTGCACGCTCACACAGCGAGCAAGGCTGCTGACCCCTCGTTTAGACCCCGCAAGAGCAGGAGACGTATTTACTTAGCAGAGACAATATTTGGTGGGAAACACTGGGGAGCGGAGGGATGGCAAGATATTTTTTGCCGAGGATGGCGGAAATCCTTGCACCGGCCCTGGCCACACTCACGCCAAAAAGCAGCCACTGGTCCATACCCAAGGATGGGCTGATTACACGGCTCAAGAGAACCACGATCCTCGCCACATTGTCCATGTGCACACATTTCAAGACTGGCTGTAAAGCCAGTATCTGCCCAGGAAAGGTGGCAAAATATTGCAAGAGGCCCCAGCGAGCCTTCAGAACTTCAATAAAGACACAACGTTTCCACAACATGGTACTTTATGATTGGTGGAAAAGGAAACATTGTATAACTGATTGGGAGCCTAATGACAAGCTAGTGGTGGCCAACTGACCGTATCATGCATTAACAAGGCCATTTGGTCAAAAGAAACGTCACATTGTTAACCCTTGGGCTTGCCTGTAATGCTTGTTGTATGTTGACTATGAGAGGCCATGGACCCCCTTGGTGTGCACCATTGAGGCTGTCTGGTGGATGGTGGGGACATACACTTGGCTTGGCACCACGGGATATAATAACCCTTTCAAAAACTCACACCATGTCAAGATGGAAGGACCAAGTTTGATAGCCAGCATTGGCTTTGCCATTTGATTCACCTGCAAACTGCCATTCCACACCAATACGCTCTTACATTCACTCGCTCCAGTCTACCAAGGGGGCTGTAAGAGTCTTCATTAGCTAAACCATACTGGGTTAACATCTGAAATTTTAACATGAGAGAGGTCATATCTAAGCTTTGCCTATGGCTTCCCAAACTCTGTACCACGTCGGCCCACCAGGGGCTTCCAGTTTCAATGTTCTGTAGCACGGTTCCAGAAAATGCCGTGAATCGGTAGAAGACTCTGACCCTTGTCTCGGTCTTGTTGCGGGTTTGGGTCTCTCTGGAAAACTGGTAGGAGCCGAGAAGGGTGAGTAGTTTTGGAACTAATCGGTGGAAGGTGCCACGGACAACATGATGCCTTTGAAGGAACTACGAAGTCTGTAGTGCCTTAAAAAGTTCTATGAAATACTGACCGATTGTCTTATCACGACCTGGACCTCAAGAGATAGAATCGCAACGCATGAGCGAGTCTCACCAAGTCACCTCTACATTTAGCACAATCACACAACTCTGGACAATTACAACACGCAGAGGGGCTCATGCCATACACACATGACTTGGTAGTCCATTCTGCAAAATACTGTCTGGTTGTCTTTTGACCTGGACCTCAAGAGATAAAATCACCAGGCATGAGCAAGTCTCCACCAGTCACCTCTACATAGTCCTCAATTAAACAATTGTGGACAATTCCAACAACACACAGAGTGGCACACACCATACACACACACCTAGGTAGTCCATGGTCACAATCCATAAGAAAGGAAGCCATTGAGAATGGAAAGACACATCTCACGAGCAGGGAATGTTGAAGGATCAATTTAATGGACATTTAATGGCAACCTGTTGGTCTTTGAGTAAGGTGTTATGTTTAGATCCATGAATGGGGTTTGGGTCGAAATCCCTACAACCAGGTTCCCGACGGCCAACTTCCCTACACAGACAACTCCCTGATGGCCAACTTCCAGACATCCAAAATCCCAGTGGCTAACACTAACCCTACTCCCTAACCCTAACCCCCTAAACCTAGCCCTAACCCTAACCCCCCCTAAGTCTAGCCCTAACCCCCTAAACCTAACCCCGCTAAACCTAGCCCATACCCCCTAAAGCAAGCCCTAAACCCCTAAATCTGGCCCTAACCCCCCTAAACCTAGCCCTAACCCCCCTAAATTTAGCCCTAACCCCCACACCTAACCCTAACCCCCTAAACCTACCCCATACCCTCTAAACCTAGCCCTACCCCCAAAACCTGGCCCTAACCCTAACCCCCTAAACCTACCTAAACCTAACCTCACTAAACCTAGCCCTAACCCCCTAAATCAAGCCCTAACCCCCCTAAATCTAGCCCTAACCACCCTAAACCTAACCATAACCCCCTAAACCTAGCCTTAACCCCCCTAAATCTAGCCCTAACCCCCCTAAATCTAACCTAACCCCCTAAACATAGCCCTAGCCCTAACCCCCTAAACCTAGCCCTAACCAGCCTAAACCTAGCCCTAACCCCCCTAAATCTAGCCCTAACCCCTAAACCTAACCCCGCTAAACCTAGCCCTAACCCCCTAAATCAAGCCCTAAACCCCTAAATCTGGCCCTAACCCCCCTAAACCTAGCCCTAACCCCCCTAAATTTAGCCCTAACCCCCACACCTAACCCCCTAAACCTACCCCTAACCCTCTAAACCTAGCCCTACCCCCAAAACCTGGCCCTAACCCTAACCCCCTAAACCTACCTAAACCTAACCTCGCTAAACCTAGCCCTAACCCCCCTAAATCAAGCCCTAACCCCCTAAACCTAACCATAACCCCCTAAACCTAGCCTTAACCCCCCTAAATCTAGCCCTAACCCCCCTAAACCTAGCCTTAACCCCCCTAAATCTAGCCCTAACCCTAACCCCCCTAAACCTAGCCCTAACCCCCTAAACCTAGTCCTAACCCCCTAAATCTAGCCCTAACCCTAACCCCCTAGCCCTAACCCCCTAAACCCTAACCCTAACCCCCTAAACCCTAAACCTAGCCCTAACCCCCCTAAACCTAGCCCTAACCCTAACCCCCCTAAACCTAGCCCTAACCCCCTAAACCTAGCCCTAACCCTAACCCCCCTAAACCTAGGGTTAGGGTGTTATTATTAGGGTTAGCCGCTGGGATTATGGATGTCTGGAAGTTGGCCGTGTAGGGAAGTTGGGATGTCCGGCACTTGTTCTGTCTGGAAGTTGGCCGTGTAGGGAAGTTGGGATGTCCGGCACTTGTTCTGTCTGGAAGTTGGCCGTGTAGGGAAGTTGGGATGTCCGGCACTTGTTCTGTCTGGCAGTTGGCCGTGTAGGGAAGTTGGGATGTCCGGCACTTGTTCTGTCTGGAAGTTGGCAGTGTAGGGAAAATGGGATGTCCGGCACTTGTTCTGTCCGGAAGTTGGCCGTGTAGGGAAGTTGGGATGTCCGGCACTTGTTCTGTCTGGAAGTTGGCCGTGTAGGGAAGTTGGGATGTCCGGCACTTGTTCTGTCTGGAAGTTGGCCGTGTAGGGAAGTTGGGATGTCCGGCACTTGTTCTGTCTGGAAGTTGGCCGTGTAGGGAAGTTGGGATGTCCGGCACTTGTTCTGTCCGGAAGTTGGCCGTGTAGGGAAGTTGGGATGTCCGGCACTTGTTCTGTCTGGAAGTTGGCCGTGTAGGGAAGTTGGGATGTCCGGCACTTGTTCTGTCTGGAGGTTGGCCGTGTAGGGAAGTTGGGATGTCCGGCACTTGTTCTGTCTGGAAGTTGGCCATCAGGATGTTGGCATTAGGGAACCTGGCTGTAGGGATTTTGGCCGGCGCCCCGATGAATGAGTAAGTGTTGTATGTATCTACATGTTGGATACTCCGCACATTTAGGCCGTCTTTGAAGCTCTAACAATATGTAAATATTGCAGCAATGCAGAAAACAGGTCAAGTGTCAAATACCTGTCAGAACCAGCTACATTTTTACAGTATGAACAGACATTACAGGTTTTGGAGCTTGTAAACTGATTTATTGATTATCAGGACCATTATCATAATCATTTATATAGCAACAACAGACTCTGCAGCGTTGTACAATACATCCTAATACATGTAAACGTGACACACGAGGATCAGTGCGCGCCTCGACAATAAATTGCACTTTTTTCCTTTGTGTTCTGCCGATGTGTCGGTAAATTATGAATTCATAAAGAAAACATATAATCATGGCGCGATGGAACTGACTTAGTGCTCGTTTTATTTTTTGTGTATAATTAAATGTTGTTACTGAAGTTTACCAGCTGGGAATATTTCATGTGGTTTTATTTATATAATGTAAGCTGTGTTTTGCGGAGATATAGAAATATATATTATTTTTCCTGTAACTTCTCTTTTTCAGGATTTTTAGTTTACTTTTCCTTTGCATCAATGAACATGAGAAAGAAAAAATACAATTCAAAAAGATCCGAATGGCTGCCGAAAGGGAACCGAACAGTGAAATCCAGCGTTCGGTTACCTTTCCTGGCCATTCGGCTATTCAGAGAGCAGGCAGTTCGCCAAATCCTGGCGAATTGCCTGCACATACGGTGCCTGTTCGAGGGCAGTGAAATCCCCATGAAAAAGCATTGCTTCGGTTATTCAGAGAACACAAACCAGCAGTGAAAAGCTGCCGAAATGCCTTGTCATTCGGTGGTTTAATTCGGCAGGTTTATTCAGGAGAATCCCATAGGCTTCAATGTTAAAAATATTCCTGTTTTAATTCAATATCTAATAAACCATTTATTATTTTATTCTGCTGTAAAAAGTCTCTTTATTTACTGATTTTTTTAGGATCTTTTAGGCATTTTTTGGAAACAAAATTTGCAGGCTTTTTTTCCCTTTTTTTTTTTAAATCGTTTATTTTTTTTTTCTGTAACTTCCCTTTTTATTATCATTCATTGGATTTTAAGTGTAAATTCCAGACATTTTCGCTCGGTAGTTTCTTTGCAAACAGCGTTTCACTTTTCAAACATTCAAGCAAACTGTTTTTTCTTCTTCCATTCCATTCGTCTGCGGTGTTGGGTTTTTCCGGCGGCTGCTCTGCGCTGTGATCGGCAGCTGCTTGGGTTTCTCCAGTGTGTTCCGCCGGGTTCATCCAGATGTTTTTGCGGGTTTCGGTGTGCGTTCGCCAGGTTTTGCGGTGAGTGTTCGGCGGGTTTTCCCTGCACTACGACAGCCTTGTGGTACTTGCTGAATACACCGCAGGGTTGCCGAAATGGGATCGCCAAATCGCACCGAATTGAAGAGAACGAAAAGTCACCGAACGAGCAGTGACCTTTTGATTCTCTTTGAATAACCCTGTATATATATATATACACACATTAAAGTTATGGTGGAGGCAAGAAGTGAGATTAAAAGCCTCCACACAGTAAATAATAAAGTTTATTATTGTAGAAGTCATTTACAGATCCCAGCCATTCAGAGAACTGCTTCACGGAGCTCATGTGCTACATTCCCCATATGCAGCAAGGAACTCTGGGTAGGACATGCAAATGATGTCTCACCTTTCCCACTTTTTTGCAAGTCTCCTGTTGATGAGGGCACAATAAACCCAAAACAGCTGTCCGGGAGTGGCTGTGACTCGTTGCATAACCTGACCTTTGCTAAAAAAAAGCCATCCAGTATGACACGGCACTCACACCGACCCAGGATGCAACAAAGTGTGAAATTGGAGACTCCATTTGCATGTCCTACCCAGAGTTCCTTGCTGCATATGGGGAATGTAGCACATGAGCTCTGTGACGCAGTTCTCTGAATTGCTGAGATATGTAAATGACTTCTACAACAATAAACGTTATTATTTGCTGTGTGGCGGCTTTTAATCTCACTTTTTGCCTCCACCATAACTACATATATATATAAGTCCCCGAATGCATCCAGTTTACATGTGGTATGTGGATTTTGTTTTGCCACCTGAGCAGTTTTTCTCTACAGAGCTGAGATTTTAACCCTTTAATTAACCCTATTGTATAGACTAAACTCCCATCATTTTTTTAACTGAGTTTAGGGTTAAAAAAGACCTTGTGAAAAAACTTTAATGGGTTACCAGCTGTAGAAAGCTTGAAAGGGTTAAGAGTTGTTAGAGTCTTCAAAGGGTTAAAATCTGTTAAGCGTTTTAAATGTATGAGTTACCGTTGAGGTCTTTTAAGGTATGAGTTTGTGTGCTCTCCTCCTGGTGTGTATATATATATATAATATATACGCACTGCTATACTCTCATATATATATATACACGCACTGCTATACTCTGATTTATATATATATAATATATACGCACTGCTATACTCTGATTTATATATATAATATATACGCACTGCTATACTCTGATTTATATATATATAATATATACGCACTGCTATACTCTGATTTATATATATAATATATACGCACTGCTATACTCTGATTTATATATATATATATATACACGCACTGCTATACTCTGATTTATATATATATATACACGCACTGTATACTCTGATTTATATATATATATACACGCACTGCTATACTCTGATTTATATATATATACACGCACTGTATACTCTTATATATATATAATATATACGCACTGCTATACTCTGATATATATATATATACACGCACTGCTATACTCTGATTTATATATATATATACACGCACTGTATACTCTGATTTATATATATATAATATATACGCACTGCTATACTGATTTATATATATATACACGCACTGTATACTCTGATTTATATATATATAATATATACGCACTGCTATACTCTGATTTATATATATATACACGCACTGCTATACTCTGATTTATATATATATATATACACGCACTGTATACTCTGATTTATATATATATATACACGCACTGCTATACTCTGATTTATATATATATATACACGCACTGTAAACTCTGATTTATATATATATAATATATACGCACTGCTATACTCTGATTTATATATATATAATATATACGCACTGCTATACTCTGATTTATATATATATATATACACGCACTGTATACTCTGATTTATATATATATATACACGCACTGCTATACTCTGATTTATATATATATATACACGCACTGTAAACTCTGATTTATATATATATATAATATATACGCACTGCTATACTCTGATTTATATATATATATACACGCACTGCTATACTCTGATTTATATATATATATATACACGCACTGTATACTCTGATTTATATATATATATACACGCACTGCTATACTCTGATTTATATATATATATATACACGCACTGTATACTCTGATTTATATATATATAATATATACGCACTGCTATACTCTGATTTATATATATATATACACGCACTGTATACTCTGATATATATATATATATACACGCACTGTATACTCTGATTTATATATATATAATATATACGCACTGCTATACTCTGATTTAGGCTAGGGACAGATGAGCGCATTTTCTGCAGCCACCGTAAAAATGTACGTCGATGCGTGCGCACGCATTTTTTCACGGAATACGCTTAAGTGGTCAGACGATGCGCAATTCTGGACGTATTTCATGACGGTGGGGTAAAAAGAAGTCTAGGGAAATCCGGCTGTTTGAACGTTATGTTGGCCGCACACTAGCAGCGTCTGACGTCTCCTAATCACGCACACACGCTGCTATGTGGCCGCAGCGCACTCTGTACGTCAGTAGCAGCGGTTTCACGTTCTGAGAAAAATGCGTTCATTTGCCGGTTGCGTGGTGTCGGCGCACTTTTGTACGCCCGTACTGCGTATATTGGCCGTTATGTGCTGCTACTGCCGCCGTGATTTAGTGCGCCTGCACGCGCGTTCCGACTGCCCCACTCTGACCCTAGCCTTATATATATATATACACGCACTGCTATACTCTGATTTATATATATATATATACACGCACTGTATACTCTGATTTATATATATATATACACACGCACTGCTATACTCTGATTTATATATATATATACACGCACTGCTATACTCTGATTTATATATATATACACGCACTGTATACTCTGATTTATATATATAATATATACGCACTGCTATACTCTGATTTATATATATATATACACGCACTGCTATACTCTGATTTATATATATATATATATACACGCACTGTATACTCTGATTATATATATATATACACACGCACTGCTATACTCTGATTTATATATATATATATATACACGCACTGCTATACTCTGATTTATATATATATATATATATACGCACTGCTATACTCTGATTTATATATATATACACGCACTGCTATACTCTGATTTATATATATATATACACACGCACTGCTATACTCTGATTTATATATATATACACGCACTGCTATACTCTGATTTATAAATATATATTTTACACACACACAGTTATTGTCATTATTATATATTCATGCATAAATATTTTCACTTTAACACTTGAAGAGACGTGCATCATTTTTCCTGCCTGGAATACGCCGTATAAATAACTCGATACGCTCCCAGTCGCATATATTCAGTCTCGTTTATCCCTTCTTTTTTTTTTACTGCAGAATTAAAATATATAATAAAATCTGCATTTTCTAAATGTTCCATTTCCAGTCGACGCTCTAATTTTCCCATAGCTTAATTAAACCACAAACATATGGCATTTTGGCGATATTGCCTTTTCACGGCGTACCGCGGGTCATGAACGAGATTGTTATTGCTTGGCAATGTGATAAACATTTCGTAAAAACGCACTTTCTTCCTTTAAAAGTGTCCCATAAAACCAAAGAGCCCGTCCATAACTGCCGCAGCTGTTCCCATGAACGTAGCAGCGCCGATGTGATGGGCAGGGCGGCGCGGCAAGATGGCGACTCACATAAACACGACCATCTAATCCACCCTGTGATATTTACGGGAGGAGGGGCTCGATGTAATTGATCGTAATGACCGAGCAATCAGTATGGTAATAAATAAAGCCAATAAATAAGGTTAAGGAGCCTGCCGGAAAAAAGCGAAGCGCTACGGGGAGCGCGCGGGGGGGGGGCTGCAATCTAAACAGGTAATAAAATAAGCACATAAAGCATACTCATTATTATTAATTCATTCATTTTATTTTAATTAATTCAAAACTATCATCTCGGCAACTGTAGGTAACACAGGCTCTGCACCGCGCCGAGAAACGGAGCAAAAAGATGGGAAAGGAGAGAAAGAACCGCAGAAACACAAGATAAACACAAAACACACATTGTATAGCTGTATCATTAAACACAAGATGTAGGGGAATGACCTGGTGGCTCACATACAGCTCCACGCGCACACCCTCTCACGGGAAAACTTCCCCGGTCTCATATTCCAGTGTTATTCTACAATCAACAATTTGAAACTGGGAAACAAACAGTCACATTTATTGAAATCATTAAACTCTTACAGGTGGGAACATTGTATCAGTGTAAAAAGAGATTAATGGAGGGAGAGGAAGACGGAAAAAGGAGAATGAAAAGGAAAAGGAGAAGGAAAACCGTGAAGGCAAAGGAGGTGAGGGAGACTGAGAAAAAGAAGAAGAGGGAGACTGAAGAAAAGAAGGAGAAGAGGGAGACTGAGGAAAAGGAGGACAGGGAGACTGAGGAAAAGGAGGAGAGGGAGACTGAAGAAAAGAAGGAGAAGAGGGAGACTGGGGAAAAGGAGAAGAGGGAGACTGAGGAAAAGGAGGAGAGGGAGACTGAAGAAAAGAAGGAGAAGAGGGAGACTGAGGAAAAGGAGAAGAGGGAGACTGAGGAAAAGGAGAAGATGGAGACTAAGGAAAAGAGGGAGACTGAGGAAAAGGAGAAGAGGGAGACTGAGAAAAAGAAGAAGAGGGAGACTGAGAAGAAGAAGAGGGAGACTGAGAAAAAGGAGAAGAGGGAGACTGAGGAAAAGAAAGAGAAGAGGAAAACTGAGGAAAAGGAGAAGAGGGGGGCTGAGGAAAAAAGGAGGAGAGGGAGACTGAGGAAAAGGAGTAGAGGGAGACTGAGGAAAAGAAGAAGAAGAGGGAGACTGAGGAAAAGGTGAAGAGGGAGACTGAGGAAAAGAAGAAGAGGGAGACTGAGGAAAAGGAGAAGAGGGAGACTGAGGAAAAGGAGAAGAGGGAGACTGAGGAAAAGGAGAAGAGGGAGACTGAGGAAAAGAAGAAGAGGGAGACTGAGGAAAAGGAGAAGAGGGAGACTGAGGAAAAGGAGAAGAGGGAGACTGAGGAAAAGGAGAAGAGGGAGACTGAGGAAAAGGAGGAGAGAGAGACTGAGGAAAAAAGGAGGAGAGGGAGACTGAGGAAAAGGAAGAGAGAGACTGAGGAAAAGGAGTAGAGGGAGACTGAGGAAAAAAGGAGGAGAGGGAGACTGAGGAAAAGGAAGAGAGAGACTGAGGAAAAGGAGTAGAGGGAGACTGAGGAAAAAAGGAGGAGAGAGAGACTGAGGAAAAGGAGGAGAGGGAGACTGAGGAAAAAAGGAGGAGAGGGAGACTGAGGAAAAGGAGGAGAGGGAGACTGAGGAAAAGGAGTAGAGGGAGACTGAGGAAAAGGAGTAGATGGAGACTGAGGAAAAGAAGAAGAAGAGGGAGACTGAGGAAAAGGAGAAGAGGGAGACTGAGGAAAAGGAGAAGAGGGAGACTCAGGAAAAGGAGAAGAGGGAGACTGAGGAAAAAAGGAGGAGAGGGAGACTGAGGAAAAGGAGGAGAGGGAGACTGAGGAAAAGGAGTAGAGGGAGACTGAGGAAAAAAGGAGGAGAGGGAGACTGAGGAAAAGGAAGAGAGAGAGACTGAGGAAAAGGAGAAGAGGGATACTGAGGAAAAGAAGAAGGAGACTGAGGAAAAGGAGAAGAGGGACACTGAGGAAAAAAAGGAGGAGAGGGAGACTGAGGAAAAAAAGAAGGATGAGAGGGAGACTGAGGAAAAAAGGAGGAGAGGGAGACTGAGGAAAAGGAGACGAGGGAGACTGAGGTAAAGAAGAAGAGGGAGACTGAGGAAAAGGAGGAGAGGGAGGAAAAGGAGGAGAGGGAGACTGAGGAAAAGGAGAAGAGGGAGACTGAGGAAAAGGATAAGAGGGAGACTGAGGAAAAAAGGAGGAGAGGGAGACTGAGGAAAAGGAGGAGAGAGAGACTGAGGAAAAGGAGTAGAGGGAGACTGAGGAAAAGAAGAAGAAGAGGGAGACTGAGGAAAAGGAGAAGAGGGAGACTGAGGAAAAGAAGAAGAGGGAGACTGAGGAAAAGGAGAAGAGGGAGACTGAGGAAAAAAGGAGGAGAGGGAGACTGAGGAAAAGGAGGAGAGGGAGACTGAGGAAAAGGAGTAGAGGGAGACTGAGGAAAAGAAGAAGAAGAGGGAGACTGAGGAAAAGGAGAAGAGGGAGACTGAGGAAAAGAAGAAGAGGGAGACTGAGGAAAAAAGGAGGAGAGGGAGACTGAGGAAAAGGAGGAGAGGGAGACTGAGGAAAAGGAGTAGAGGGAGACTGAGGAAAAAGGAGGAGAGGGAGACTGAGGAAAAGGAAGAGAGAGAGACTGAGGAAAAGGAGAAGAGGGATACTGAGGAAAAGAAGAAGGAGACTGAGGAAAAGGAGGTGAGGGAGTCTGAGGAAAAAGAGAAGAGGGAGACTAAGGAAAAGGAGGAGGAGAAAGAGAAAAAAATTAGAATGAAGAAGTGATTGAGAGGAAAAGAAGGAAGAGAAGGGGAAGAAAAGGAGAAGGAAGAAGCAACTGAGAAGGAAAAAGAGGAGAGGGAGACTGAGGAAAAGGAGTGAGAAAGACAAGGAGAAGGAGATTAGGGAAAGTATATAAAAGGGAAAATAAAGAAAAGGAGGATGATAGGAAGAAAGGTAAGGAAGACTGAGAAGGAAACGAAGAAGAGTGAGAATGAGGAAAGTAAGAAGATGAAAAAAGAAAAGTAATGGGAGACTGAAAAAGAAGAGAGGGAGAATGAGGAAAACAAGAGGGAAAGCGAGGAATAAAATGAGAAAGAAAGGGAGATTAGGAAGAAAGAAAATGAAAGAAAAGGTAGGAAAAGTAAAGGGAAAGAAAGAAATGAAGGAGAACACAAAGGAGAGAGAATGAGAAGGGAAAGGAGAGAGTGAAGGAAAAGGTAGATTAAGGGAGGAAAAAAGGATAGGGAAAATGAAAAGGAGGAGATGGAGAAAGGAATGGATAGGAAAAGGGGAAAGGAGAAGAAGGAGATGAGGGATAGGGATAGGTAGGGGGAGATGGGGAAAGGGAAGCAATGTCATTGGATAGAAGAGAGATAGAATAAATAAAGGGAGTAGGAGAGAGTGAGGGACAAGGAAAGCAAGAAGTAAAGGAAGAAGAAGCGGGGCAAGAAGAGAGACAGATAAAAGAAGCAGGAGAGCATAAGGGACGAGGAAAATGGGAAAGAATAAGGACAAAGCAAGAAACAGGAAGAAATAGATTGAAATGAATCAGAGCGACAGAGACAGTAATAATAAGGGAGAACGTTCCCGATTTCCCAGCACAGCGGAGTGATCACACGGTGCAGCCGACCGTCTCTTTCCCAATCAGAGCTCGAGCAACTCATATTCATAACCTGGATCTGTATAGAATGGAAAGTGTGAGGATAGCTTTGTAAGGCGTAATGTTCTTGTGAGAATTATCAGCAATGTTAGTTTACATACTGAATTATTTTAATCCACAAGGCCAAGGTAAGAGGTCAATCACTGTGACTCGCAGAAAGGAGATGTCACCTACACTAAAGGAAATCATTCCTTACAGTAGGTATAAAAGTCTGGTGTCGTCTGTGGCCAGGCATTAAGGACTAAAATACATAATAAAAGGGTATTTATCCAAGGGGACAACCGAGAGGATGGGTTTTTATTGGGGTTTTCATTTGTTTAAAATTAAAAAAAAACAACCACATTTGAACCCCCGCCCCTTTTCTATTTTCCTGGGTCTGCTTGGTTTGCTCAGGTCAGTGATTCCACACCTAAATTAATTTGAGCCCTGAATCATATGCCCACAAGTCACCAGTGAGGCTGCTCTGCCCCACTTATTTGATCCATACATGTAGCATTAAGACCAGTTTAATTCCTTATAACACCACAAGCTTTAAATCTCCTCCTATTGGCTCTGTTCTCAAATTAAAGGTGTATTTGTATTTCCTGGTTCATCTGGAAGTGTTTCATGTTTAAATAGCTGCTCTAGAATATAATCTGCTATTGTATTTTCCAATTTGGGACGATGACAGAGCAGCGCGTTTGTTCTTTTATTCCCTTATCACTTTATAGGTTGTTTTATTATATGGGAAATTTTGTTGATAAAGATATAATCATTCAAGATGTTTTATATGTGGCAAAAGCAGCTGATTAATGTCCGTTGTGTATCACAGAGCTCCACAGCAATATAACACACAGTAATGTGCAGTGTGTATGAACGTATCGCAGAGCTCCACAGCAATAAAACTCACAGTAATGTGCAGTGTGTATGAACGTATCACAGAGCTCCACAGCAATATAACGCACAGCAATGTGCAGTGTGTATGATTGTAACACAGTGCTCCACAGCAATAAAACTCATAGTAATGTGCGGTGTGTATGAGCGTAACGCAGAGCTCCACAGCAATAAAACTCACAGTAATGTACGATGTGTATGATTGTATAACAGAGCTCACAGCAATAAAACTCACAGTAATGTGTGGTGTGCATGAGCGTATCACAGAGCTCCACAGCAATAAAACTCACAGTAATGTGCAGTGTGTATGAGCGTATCACAGAGCTCACAGCAATAAAACGCACAGTAATGTGCGGTGTGTATGAGCGTATCATAGAGCTTCACAGCAATATAACTCCCAGTAATGTGCGCTGTGTATGAGCGTATCACAGAATCCACAGCAATGAAACTCACAGTAATGTGCGGTGTGTATGAAGGTATCACAGAGCTCCACAGCAATAAAACTCAGTAATGTGCGCTGTGTATGAACGAATCACAGAGCTCCACAGCAATAAAACTCACAGTAATGTGAGGTGTGTATGAGTGTATCACAGAACTCACAGCAATAAAACTCACAGTAATGTGTGCTGTGTATGAGCGTATCCCAGAGCTCCACAGCAATAAAACTCACAGTAATGTGTGCTGTGTATGAGCGTATCCCAGAGCTCCACAGCAATAAAACTCACAGTAATGTGCGCTGTGTATGAGTGTATCACAGAGCTCACAGCAATAAAACTCACAATAATGTGCAGTGTGTATGAGCGTATCACTGAGCTCACAGCAATAAAACTCACAGTAATGTGCGCTGTGTATGAGCGTATCACAGAATCCACAGCAATGAAACTCACAGTAATGTGCGGTGTGTATGAAGGTATCACAGAGCTCCACAGCAATAAAACGCACAGTAATGTGCGCTGTGTATGAGCGTATCCCGGAGCTCCACAGCAATAAAACTCACAGTAATGTGTGCAGTGTATTTATTTATTTATTTTTAAAGGATTTTACAAGGAAGGATACATTGAGATTTCTCTCGTTTTCAAGTATGTCCTGGGTTCAAGAACATTACAGTGTTACAGTTACAGAAATACAAAGTAATACAATGCAAGATATTAAAAAAGACAACACAAATATACAGATTAACAGAAAATAAATATGTAGGAAATATACAGGTCTGGGCCCTGGTCCCTTGGTCTGGGCCTTTGGGTCTTGTCCATGGGGCTGGGCCTTGGGGCCTGGTCCCTGGGGTCTGGGCCCTGGGTCTAGGCTGGGCCTGGGGTCTGGACCTTGGGTCTGGGCCTTGGGGTCTGGGCCTTGGGGTTTGGGCCTTGGGGTCTGGGCCTTGGGGTTTGGGCCCAGGGTCTGGGCCTTGGGGTCTGGACCCTGGGGTCTGGGCCCAGGGTCTGGGCCTTGGGGTCTGGGCCTTGGAGTCTGGGCCCAGGGTCTGGGCCTTGGGGTCTGGGCCTTGGAGTCTGGGCCCAGGGTCTGGACCTTGGGGTCTGGGCCCGGGGTCTGGGCCCGGGGTCTGGGCCTTGGGGTCTGGGCCCAGGGTCCAGGGTCTGGTCCCTGGGTCTGGGCCTTGGGGTCTGGGCCCGGGGTCTGGGCCTTGGGGTCTGGGCCTTGGGGTCTGGACCCTGGGTCTGGGCCTTGGGGTCTGGGGTCTGGGCCCTGGGGTCTGGGCCTTGGGGTCTGGGCCTTGGGGTCTGGCCCACGGTCTGGGCCCTGGGGTCTGGGCCTTGGAGTCTGGGCCAGGTCTGGGCCTGGGGTCTGGGCCCAGGGTCTGGGCCTTGGGGTCTGGGCTCTGGGTCTGGGCTCTGGGTCTGGGCCTTGGGGTCTGGGCCCAGGGTCTGGGTTCTGGACCCTGGGGTCTGGGCCCTGGGTCTGGGCTCTGGGTCTGGTCCCTGGACCTTGGGGTCTGGGCCCTGAGTCTGGTTTGGGGTCTGGGCCCTGGTCCCTTGGTCTGGTCCCTGGGTCTGGGCCTGGTCCCTGGGCCTTGGGGTCTGGTCCCTGGGGTCTGGGCCCTGAGTCTGGCCTGGGGTCTGGGCCCTGGTCCCTTGGTCTGGGCCTTTGGGGCTGGGCCTTGGGGCCTGGGCCTTGGGGTCTGGGCCCGGGGTCTGGGCCTTGGGGTCTGGACCCTGGGTCTGGGCCTTGGGGTCTGGGGTCTGGGCCCTGGGGTCTGGGCCTTGGAGTCTGGGCCCAGGGTCTGGGCCTTGGAGCCTGGGCCCAGGGTCTGGGCCTTGGGGTCTGGGCCCAGGGTCTGGGCCTTGGGGTCTGGGCCTTGGGGTCTGGGCCTTGGGGTCTGGACCCTGGGTCTGGGCCTTGGGGTCTGGGGTCTGGGGTCTGGGCCTTGGGGTCTGGGCCTTGGGGTCTGGGCCCACGGTCTGGGCCCTGGGGTCTGGGCCTTGGAGTCTGGGCCCAGGGTCTGGGCCTTGGGGTCTGGGCCCAGGGTCTGGGCCTTGGGGTCTGGGCCCAGGGTCTGGGCTCTGGGCCTTGGGTTCTGGGCCCAGGGTCTGGGTTCTGGACCCTGGGGTCTGGGCCCTGGGTCTGGGCTCTGGGTCTGGTCCCTGGACCTTGGGGTCTGGGCCCTGAGTCTGGTTTGGGGTCTGGGCCCTGGTCCCTTGGTCTGGTCCCTGGGTCTGGGCTCTGGGCCTAGTCCCTGGGCCTTGGGGTCTGGTCCCTGGGGTCTGGGCCCTGAGTCTGGCCTGGGGTCTGGGCCCTGGTCCCTTGGTCTGGGCCTTTGGGGCTGGGCCTTGGGGCCTGGTCCTTGGGGTCTGGGCCCTGGGTCTAGGCTGGGCCTGGAGTCTGGACCTTGGGTCTGGGCCTTGGGGTCTGGGCCTTGGGGTTTGGGCCCAGGGTCTGGGCCTTGGGGTCTGGGCCTTGGGGTCTGGGCCTTGGGGTCTGGGCCCGGGGTCTGGGCCTTGGGGCCTGGGCCCTGGGTCTGGGCCTTGGGGTCTGGGCCTTGGGGTCTGGGCCCACGGTCTGGGCCCTGGGGTCTGGGCCTTGGGGTCTGGGCCCAGGGTCTGGGCCTTGGGGTCTGGACCCTGGGTCTGGGCCTTGGGGTCTGGGCCCGGGGTCTGGGCCTTGGGATCTGGGCCTTGGGGTCTGGACCCTGGGTCTGGGCCTTGGGGTCTGGGGTCTGGGCCCTGGGGTCTGGGCCTTGGGGTCTGGGCCTTGGGGTCTGGGCCCACGGTCTGGGCCCTGGGGTCTGGGCCTTGGAGTCTGGGCCCAGGGTCTGGGCCTTGGGGTCTGGGCCCAGGGTCTGGGCCTTGGGGTCTGGGCTCTGGGTCTGGGCTCTGGGTCTGGGCCTTGGGGTCTGGGCCCAGGGTCTGGGTTCTGGACCCTGGGGTCTGGGCCCTGGGTCTGGTCCCTGGACCTTGGGTCTGGGCCTGAGTCTGGTTTGGGGTCTGGGCCCTGGTCCCTTGGTCTGGTCCCTGGGGTCTGGGCCTGGTCCCTGGGCTTGGGGTCTGGTCCCTGGGGTCTGGGCCCTGAGTCTGGCCTGGGGTCTGGCCCTGGTCCCTTGGTCTGGGCCTTTGGGGCTGGGCCTTGGGGCCTGGGCCTTGGGGTCTGGGCCCGGGGTCTGGGCCTTGGGGTCTGGACCCTGGGGTCTGGCCTTGGGGTCTGGGGTCTGGGCCCTGGGGTCTGGGCCTTGGAGTCTGGGCCAGGGTCTGGGCCTTGGAGCCTGGGCCCAGGGTCTGGGCCTTGGGGTCTGGGCCCAGGGTCTGGGCCTTGGGGTCTGGGCCTTGGGGTCTGGGCCTTGGGGTCTGGACCCTGGGTCTGGGCTTGGGGTCTGGGGTCTGGGGTCTGGGCCTTGGGGTGGGCCTTGGGGTCTGGGCCCACGGTCTGGGCCCTGGGGTCTGGGCTTGGAGTCTGGGCCCAGGGTCTGGGCTTGGGGTCTGGGCCAGGGTCTGGGCCTTGGGGTCTGGGCCAGGGTCTGGGCTCTGGGCCTTGGGTTCTGGGCCCAGGGTCTGGGTTCTGGACCCTGGGTCTGGGCCCTGGTCTGGGCTCTGGGTCTGGTCCCTGGACCTTGGGGTCTGGCCCTGAGTCTGGTTTGGGGTCTGGGCCTGGTCCCTTGGTCTGGTCCCGGGTCTGGGCTCTGGGCCTAGTCCCTGGGCCTTGGGGTCTGGTCCCTGGGGTCTGGGCCCTGAGTCTGGCCTGGGGTCTGGGCCCTGGTCCCTTGGTCTGGGCCTTTGGGGCTGGGCCTTGGGGCCTGGTCCTTGGGGTCTGGGCCCTGGGTCTAGGCTGGGCCTGGAGTCTGGACCTTGGGTCTGGGCCTTGGGGTCTGGGCCTTGGGGTTTGGGCCCAGGGTCTGGGCCTTGGGGTCTGGGCCTTGGGGTCTGGGCCTTGGGTCTGGGCCGGGGTCTGGCCTTGGGGCCTGGGCCCTGGGGTCTGGGCCTTGGGTCTGGGCCTTGGGGTCTGGGCCCACGGTCTGGGCCCTGGGGTCTGGGCCTTGGGGTCTGGGCCCAGGGTCTGGGCCTTGGGGTCTGGACCCTGGGTCTGGGCCTTGGGGTCTGGGCCCGGGGTCTGGGCCATGGGGTCTGGGCCCGGGGTCTGGGCCTTGGGGTCTGGGCCTTGGGGTCTGGGCCTTGGGGTCTGGGCCCGGGGTCTGGGCCTTGGGGTCTGGACCCTGGGTCTGGGCCTTGGGGTCTGGGCCTTGGGGTCTGGGCCCACGGTCTGGGCCCAGGGGTCTGGGCCTTGGAGTCTGGGCCCAGGGTCTGGGCCTTGGGGTCTGGGCCCAGGGTCTGGGCCTTGGTGTCTGGGCCCAGGGTCTGGGCTCTGGGCCCAGGGTCTGGGCCTTGGGGTCTGGGCCTTGGAGTCTGGGCCCAGGGTCTGAACCCTGGGTCTGGGCCTTGGAGTCTGGACCCTGGGTCTGGGCCCAGGGGTCTGGGCCCAGGGGTCTGGGCCTTGGGGTCTGGGCTATGGGGTCTGGGCCCAGGGTCTGGGCCCAGGGGTCTGGGCCTTGGGGTCTGGGCTATGGGGTCTGGGCCCAGGGTCTGGGCCTTGGGGTCTGGGCCCAGGGGTCTGGGCCCAGGGGTCTGGGGTCTGGGCCCTGGGTCTGGGCCTTGGGGTCTGGGCCCAGGGTCTGGGCCTTGGGGTCTGGGCCCAGGGTCTGGGCCTTGGGGTCTGGGCCCTGGGTCTTGGGCCCTGGGGTCTGGGCCTTGGGGTCTGGGCCCAGGAGTCTGGGCCTTGGGGTCTGGGCCTTGGGGTCTGGGCCCTGGGATCTGGGCCTTGGGGTCTGGGCCTTGGGGTCTGGGCCCAGGGTCTGGGCCTTGGGGTTTGGGCCCAGGGTCTGGGCTCTGGGGTCTGGGCCTTGGGGTCTGGACCCTGGGGTCTGGGCCCAGGGTCTGGGCCTTGGGGTCTGGGCCTTGGGGTCTGGGTCTGGGCCTTGGGGTCCGGTCCCTGGGTCTGGGCCTTGGGGTCTGGGCCTTGGGGTTTGGGCCCTGGGGTCTGGGCCTTGGGGTCTGGGTCTGGGCCTTGGCTCACCACTCCACTGTCTTCTTTTCTTCTCCTTTTCTTCAGTCTTCTTTTCTTCAGTCTTCTCTCTTCAGCCTGGTCCCTCCAGCTCAGGCGCGCAGCTTTACTGAGTGGAGGGGCGGAGCCAAAGCAACGTGCTTGGGAGGCCCTCACACGCTGCTTGGCCCCGCCCAGCCAGGAAGTGAAGCTGCTAGGAGCCGGAGGAGACACAGCGTCTCCTCCGGCTCCTGCAGCAGCAGCAGGGACACAGCTCCGGATTCGGACTCCTCGAGTCCGATACCGGAGCTGTAAGAGGGCGACGCTGCTGGGCCCGGGCCCCTTACGGCAGCATGGGGCGTAATGCCCTGATGGCGGCCCTGAATGTGCGCTGTGTATGAGTGTATCACAGAACCCCACAGCAATAAAAGTCACAGTAATGTGCGGTGTGTATGAGTGTATCACAGAGCCCCACAGCAATAAAAGTCACAGTAATGTGCGGTGTGTATGAGTGTATCACAGAGCCCCACAGCAATAAAAGTCACAGTAATGTGCGGTGTGTATGAGTGTATCACAGAGCCCCACAGCAATAAAAGTCACAGTAATGTGCGGTGTGTATGAGTGTATCACAGAGCTCCACAGCAATAAAACTCACAGTAATATTCGCTGTGTATGAGCGTATCACAGAGCTCCACAGCAATAAAACTCACAGTAATGTGTGGTGTGTTTGAGTGTATCACAAAGCTCCACAGCAATAAAAGTCACAGTAATGTGCGGTGTGTTTGAGTTTATCACAGAGCTCCACAGCAATAAACCTGTAGTAAGGCAATTAGCAGGCTGCGCTTCCCATGTTAACATGTCACAGGGAGGGAGAGGAGCGGTGGGTTTACAGGCGGACTCCATTGTTACGCGCTGTACATTACAATGAGCTATATTCACAGTCAGAGCGCTGTCTGCGTCTTCTCCTCCTTCCTGTCAAGACCTGTAGAGGAACTGTTAATCCCTGGGAAAGGAAAGCCACTAATTATCACCTTCTGCAAAAACTACTGAAATAGAAAGCTGCGCTCTGTGCGCGCCTGACATTTTAAAAGGGGGAAAGAAATTATACATTAAAAGAAGAAAAACGAGCACGGAATAAAAACACAGGATGGATTTAAAACGTCACTACAACGTTCACCGTGTGGTCCCAACTAACAGCTTGGGACTAATGAGGAGACCCGACATTACAGGACCAACCGCGGGCTAACACAGAGGAACCCGCGGGGACGGGGGAATTAAAGGAAAAAGCAGAAATAACCCCATTTCAACATGTCATACACAATAAACTCTGCAAGACACCTGCCAGGGTGATCCCCTGTGATGTTAAAGTGCACCAACCGCGCCCAAAAAGGATTTAGATCATTTGAAAGTTCTCCCATATCTGCCCAATGCCATACATTGTGTCACCAAACGAATAGCACACGGAGGCTTCAATACCTTGTAGGTGCACAAATGTGGATGAGAACCAAGCGGATGTGGAACCTTGTATTTTCTTTCCACGGTCAGAAAGGAAATGTCAATCCAAAATAAAGATATTTATTGTGAATCAAATGTATATAAAACAAAAGTAAAAGCCTGACGCGTTTCGTCTGTCGCTGGACTTTCTCATGGGGAAAAATAGTAATATGTAGTTCTGATATTGTGACACCAAACTCGAGTTCTGACAAGCCAAGCGTTTTTTACAAAAAAACCTTCTAAATAAATTGCCCTGAGCTTCCTGTTTGCGCACAAAGCTGCGGCATGCCGCACGATGTGTTTCCCTCGTGAGGGATTTATGGCTGCAAAGCAGGAGACGCTCTGTACAGAGCTGCGTCATGCCGCATGACATGTTTCTCTGATGAGGATTTTATGTCTGCACAACAGGAGACAATCCCCCATTGCTGCGGCTGAACTAAACATCCCTACAGCATTTGCAAATGATTCACAGATGTTCTGAACAGATAGGGATGCTGGATGCTCAGCAAGCCTCAACTGTTAACCCTTCCCCATATTGCTTTGATTCCACCTGCAAGTCTTAGCTAAAGGAATAGATTAGAAGCCTCCCCACTATCTGAACACCCCAAAATCCCATGTGAGACATCCTGGGCTGAGCTGTCAATCACAAAGTTTAGATGTTTAATCCCTCCCACGAAAGAGAGGAAGCAAAAAACATGGCCGCCTCCATGAGACGAGCTGGCAGATTAGTAGCTACAAAAACTCACAGAACTCCACTGGAAATAGTAAAATAAAGAGGTTTACTGGATTAATTAAGTTACAGCAGAATGCATATCAATAATCTCTGTCACGGACGGTGTGAGGGTTATTGTTTAACAGACGGCAGCCAATGAAAAAGCACGGAAGACAATCTGATCCAGGGGTTAAGGTCAAGGTGACTTGGTTAATTGGCAGAAATCTTGGAGCTCCAACACTTATGGTCTTTCAGGACTTGACCGCTGCCCGTCAACATAAAAATTCATAATGAAGCGTTGGTTCCTGAGCCCAGGTTGACCTGTTAACTCTCGAGGAACGGGCTCGTCTCACCGAGGAACATAATATTTAGCGGTTTTACTGTAATCCATGTACAAAAGAAAAACAAAACGAGAACGAGGAGAGTGAGGGCTGCGTCACGATAGATGTTGAGAGGAAGTGGTTGGCAATCTCAGGATTAAAGCATCCTTTTTTTATTAATGAATTTAATAACCACTGAGAACCCCTCCCGGGGACATAACCCGTGTCGAGCGAGGTCATCGCCTCCGGCATTTGCGTTTGGAGCAGGAGGAACGAGGCCAGAGAGGACAGCGAGGAGACAGAAGAGATGGAAGAAACTAGACTGAAACATGGGATTGAAAAAGTCATATCTGTAAAGGGGGAGGGGCTGGCAAAGGAGGCAATTAGCATATAGGGCCTGCAAGCCACAAGTTCATAGCACCGTTCCCAAAAAAATGCAATAGTAGGTGCACGGGGCTGTCTGTACACACAGCACTGCAGGAAAAAGGCTGCCACGGGGCTAATTGACTCGTTAGTTCATTAGTAGAGGAGTTCTAGGGTTAAATATTCATAAGGTAAAAAAATTCACGTAAAACTTTGTGGGAAAAAAGGACACAATGATATAATATGATAATAATAATACATATCTAATATATATAAAACTCTATGTACATAGCAGGAAGCTGTATACAAAAGGAGTGAGATGCGCTGTAATGTTATTTTTGCGTACACGGGCTTGTAATTAGTTTTAGAACAGGTTAAAACAGGGATGATCCCACTTCTGACACCAGTACTAAACAGGGATCGCAGTTACGATGTAGCTGCAGCAAAATTCCCAAGCGCTGCATGGAAGAATCGTGAAATCCACACACACACCACGCCGAGTCCGGACCCCCTCCCCAAGATAAAGGCTCCACAATACAAAGATATGTCGTGTGCGCATCGTGCAAGGTAAAATGCTGCTGTTCTTTTGCAGCACGTATAAATGGAAAATGCAAAGCCATACCACATACTCGCACCAGCACTCCACCAGCTGAGTGCGCGCATGGCTTCACTCACTGGACTGTAGACAGGTGTACCAGGTCATGGTGCTTTACGGGGTATACTCACTGCCAGGCCCACCCTTGCCTTTGAGAAACCCTGGACTTGAGGTCAATATTATCTACCCCAACCCACCGATTAGGAGAGCTGCTCCCTTGTGCTACAGACCATCAGCCCCAGTGTGAAGCGCAGAGTATATTCACGGTGCACGCCAACTCTGCAGCTTCATAGTGAATGGTACACACATATATAGTATTAAAGCCCTATTTTTAGGTGATTGGGACTGATAATGTTTAGCACAGGGTGCTCACTGCAGGGCTGGCCCCTCCACAAGGCCAGATGGTGCAATCGCTCCAGTCAGCACTATGTCAGGGGCAGCATTTTGGGCCTTAACAAGGCACATCTCACATTACTGTGAGTTTTATCGCTGCAGGACTTTGCGATACAGCCATACGCGCCACATTTTGTGTTTTTTTTTGGGGGGGGTCAGCATTTCATCCTTGGAACCATGCTTTACAGTGTCTTGGGCTGGCCCTGGCTCACTGATAATCGAGGGCTACGGCTTTGTTAACTCCTACCTACAGGTGGCCCTAATAGGAGACCGATAAAAAAAAACATACGCATTTGGCAGCTGTCACCATACTAATTTATTGGGGGGGGGGAAATATGCACAAAACACCCGACACCTATTAAACACCCAGGTCTGGATGGAAACTCTGCCGCCCGCGGGAAAGAGGGGGTTGTTTGTGGTGGTACTAGGGACTTTATTGCAAAATTTGGGCAGAAAAATTAATAATTTGTCCTTGGTTTTTCCATGTATTGTCTATTCACTGTGGCGTCATTTAGTGAATAATCCCCCGGGTCTATACCTGAGTCTTCCCTGCACAGGCCGCGTCTTGCGTCGTTTTCTCCGTGCGTGGGGCTGTAGCTAATCCTGATCATTCCCTGAATAGATAATGAATCTTGTCCATTTGCAGCGCTCTCGGCGTGATTAAACGGCCTCGGGGGACGCGGAGAAGCGTGCTCGCTTTAATTTGAAAATCTCTTTGCGAGACATATTCATCTCACAATTATAGGTTAAACTAATAGGTAATCAGGCCAATCTCCAGGCAGAATCGTGCCGCTACGTCGTGATAGTCCTCCTCGCCGCGGTTTCAGCGTTCCCAAAAAAAAGAAAACCGCTGCCCAGATCTCCGTGGATTAACCCCTCCGATGCCGCGGGCCGCACTCTCCCATCGCCATGGAAAGCGGGCGACTGCGGTGGAGTCTGAACGCCAAGTAAACTCTTCCATTTTCCCTTTAAAGTGGGACGAAAGAGAAATAACTTTCAGCGCCAGTGATGTAATAAGGCTCGTAACGATGAGGACGGAGACGCGATCTGACATCACCAACATGCTGACATCATCTCCTGGGTTGTGCTGACATCATCAGCATTTCTGTAAAATGACATCATCTGCTTGGTGTGTCCTGACAGTGACATCATTTATTTTTCCCCATGCCAGTGTCTGTGCCAGAGGGGCCGGTGTTCACTATTCTGGCAGACAGCCAGATGGGGACGCTGCTCCCTGGAGATCCTTCGGGGAAGAGTTTACTGCACAGCACGACCAAATGCACGTCCAAGTGGTCACATCCCATCACATTAAATGTATTTCCATAATGTAAGAATGGTTATTAAACGCTTCTGAGGCCAATAACAAAACAGATAATGACACGCATAAAGTACATGATATGTGAGTGTGTGGATACTGTGTATTACATTGTACATGGGGGCAAGGGGGGAATTGCCCCCCTAGGTAATTCCTTGCCCCCGTTGTGCCTCCCTGCCAGCAATCAGTATCCAGCTTCCCTACCTCGTTCGGACCGTTGTATCTGCACACTGTACACACCATACGTGGTCGATCAAAGTGTCATTGGAAAGGGCAGAGTCTGGCCTTTCCAATAAAACCCAACATGACCATACACAGTGTAAAATAAAGATCACAAATAATAAAATAAAAATTTAACCTTTTCTCTTTTTCACAAGGTTGAAATGGCTCAGACTATGGTTTCCCCTTGATTAATGGCATTTTAGGGGTTAATGGGTAGGCTACATGCCTCAGTGTATACATTTCATGTTTTCCCTTGATTACTGGAATTTATGGGGTTAATAGGTAGGCTACATGCCTCACAGTGTATACATTTCATGTTTCCCCTTGATTAATGGCATTTTAGGGGTTAATAGGTAGGCTACATGCCTCACAGTGTATGCATTTCATGTTTTCCCTTGATTACTGCAATTTTAGGGGTTAATGGGTAGGCTACATGCCTCAGTGTATACATTTCATGTTTTCCCTTGATTACTGGCATTTATGGGTTAATAGATAGGCTACATTCCTCACGGTGTATGCATTTCATGTTTTCCCTTGATTACTGGCATTTTAGGGGTTAATGGGTAGTCTACATGCCTCACAGTGTATACACTTCATGTTTCCCCTTCATTAATGCCATTTTAGGGTTTTATGGGTAGGCTACATCCCTCACAGTGTATACATTTCATGTTTTCCCTTGATTACTGCAATTTTAGGGGTTAATGGGTAGGCTACATGCCTCACAGTGTATACATTTCATGTTTCCCCTTGATGAATGGCATTTAGGGGTTAATGGGTAGGCTACATGCCTCACAATGTATGCATTTCATGTTTTCCCTGGATTACTGGAATTTATGGGGTTAATAGGTAGGCTACATGCCTCACAGTGTATACATTTCATGTTTCCCCTTGATGAATGGCATTTTAGGGGTTAATGGGTAGGCTACATGCCTCATTGTTTACTATATTGCCATGAGTTAGAATCTGAGAAGTCTCTTCATCTTTAGACCCTTTGCTTTTCGTCACATTTTGGGGAATCCTTTTCGCCGAAAATATGGTGAATTTCATATTTAGCGGACGGTCACCATAATTTGTGAAACTTTAATTCGCTGAAGCTGTTATCAGACGTCGACCAAAACCACCAGATAAAATATAAAATTTAAGTATCAGGTCAGTAGAACATAAAGGTGTCACCGGGTCACATTACTCGGGGATTCAGGAATCTGATTTATACTTATTTAGGTTTATTCAGTGGTTTGATTTAGTGGTGAAAATTATTAGTGCCCCCCAATATTGACTCTGGTATCTTATGTGCCCCCTATAAATTGTTCCTATAATCGCCACGGGATACATATATATGTCTGCAGACATTTATACATATATACACTATGAAAAGACAGCGACCCAGCGGACGTGCAGACGCCCAGCAGGTACCCAGGGCACCGTGTAAATCTGCTGGCCGCCACACCCCCGCATTGTACTCATGGCTGCGGCCCTGGACTTGGCTGCAATCCACATCTTACTGGAGGCGCCTTTGTTCAGGGATGGCCCGCCCCGCGGTGCAGGGTATTACTGTCACAGTGCAACAACGGAGCAAAAACTTGCCTGACCTTCACGATCTGAAGCCCCTTCACCCCGAGACAGTTATACACAATGCATGGTGCAGGGCTGCATCCTCTAGAACCCCTTTCTCTCTGAGACAGTTATACATTATGCATGGTGCAGGGCTGCATCCTCTATAACCCCTTTCTCTCTCAGACAGTTATACATTATGCATGGTGCAGGGCTGCATCCTCTGTAACCCCCTTCACCCTGAGACAGTTATACATAATGCATGGTGCAGGGCTGCATCCTCTGTAACCCCTTTCACTCTGAGACAGTTATACATAATGCATGGTGCAGGGCTGCATCCTCTGTAATAGCCTTCACCCCAAGAGAGTTATACATAATGCATGGTGCATAGACCCAGGTGAGGGGACATAACTTCGCCTCGCTGGTGCACAGACCCAGTTTAGGGGGGGGGCATAGCTTTGCCTCGCTGGTGCACAGACCCAGTTTAGGGGGGGCATAGCTTCGCCTCGCTGGTGCATAGACCCAGTTTAGGGGGGCATAGCTTCGCCTCGCTGGTGCATAGACCCAGTTTAGGGGGGCATAGCTTCGCTGGTGCATAGACCCAGTTTAGGGGGGCATAGCTTCGCCTCGCTGGTGCATAGACCCAGTTTAGGGGGGGCATAGCTTCGCTGGTGCATAGACCCAGTTTAGGGGGCATAGCCTCGCCTCGCTGGTGCATAGACCCAGTTTAGGGGGGCATAGCTTTGCCTCGCTGGTGCATAGACCCAGTTTAGGGGGGGCATAGCTTCGCTTCGCTGGTGCATAGACCCAGTTTAGGGGGGCATAGCTTCGCTGGTGCATAGACCCAGTTTAGGGGGGCATAGCTTCGCTGGTGCATAGACCCAGTTTAGGGGGCATAGCTTCGCTTCGCTGGTGCATAGACCCAGTTTAGGGGGGCATAGCTTCGCTGGTGCATAGACCCAGTTTAGGGGGGCATAGCTTCGCCTCTCTGGTGCATAGGCCCAGTTTAGGGGGGGCATAGCTTCGCCTTGCTGGTGCATAGACACAGTTTAGGGGGGGCATAGCTTCGCCTCGCTGGTGCATAGACCCAGTTTAGGGGGGCATAGCTTTGCCTTGCTGGTGCATAGACCCAGTTTAGGGGGGGGCATAGCTTCGCCTCGCTGGTGCATAGACCCAGTTTAGGGGGGGCATAGCTTCGCCTCGCTGGTGCATAGACCCAGTTTAGGGGGGCATAGCTTTGCCTCTCTGGTGCATAGACCCAGTTTAGGGGGCATAGCCTCGCCTCGCTGGTGCATAGACCCAGTTTAGGGGGGCATAGCTTTGCCTCGCTGGTGCATAGACCCAGTTTAGGGGGGGCATAGCTTCGCCTCGCTGGTGCATAGACCCCGTTTAGGGGGGGCATAGCTTCGCCTCGCTGGTGCATAGACCCAGTTTAGGGGGGCATAGCTTCGCTGGTGCATAGACCCAGTTTAGGGGGGCATAGCTTCGCCTCGCTGGTGCATAGACCCAGTTTAGGGGGGGCATAGCTTCGCCTCGCTGGTGCATAGACCCAGTTTAGGGGGGGCATAGCTTCGCCTCCCTCCTTTTGGACAGCCCATTATAGGAGTAGACTTTACCGGTACTGGTTTTGCATGATCCGTACTGACACATGCCACGGCCCCCCCCTCGGTGTGTGTATAACGCTCCATGGATTCATGCAGGTAGTAGGTATGCCAGGAATGTAACCCTGCGTCCACATCAATAAAGCTTTTGTACGGTTTCCCCAGCGTCAGGTATAAGCAGGAAGAAGACGCCGTGTCCTTACCTTGCCTGGGTTTCGAGGCGGGGGGTCTGGATCAGCGCGCGGGTCACTAACACGTCTGCTTCATGCTGCGGAGGAGACAGGGCGAGATTTACATTCGGTAGCCGTGTACGCGGGACACATGGAGTTTGCAGAACATTTGGATGACTAGATATGGATTTGGGTGTGGGAGGCGCAGACCTATGTGTATACATATCAACATACGTACGCCAAACAAAGCGCCAGCAGGTGATGCAGCCGGCCTGTATCGGGTGTGCGTGTACAGACTGGACGCATTCCTCTGGTGTATTCGCTCCGATCAGGACGGAGGTGCCAAGTCCTGCTCCTATACCTCTACATTAACCCTGCGTCTGCCAGCGCCATTAACGGTCAGCCCTTTGGCGATCACCATAGCAACAATCCCAAAACTCCATCATTTTTACCTAAAATTTGGAAATTCTTCTCCAGTTCGCCGCACACAAAAGGGGGTTATTCACTAAATGGCGATGTTCAATGTTGTAGCTACAGTTATCCAGAGGAGGGAAGGGCAGCTCCGGCAAAGCTCCAGCACACATCACCGAACTACGGTGAACGATCGCTACCCTCCATAAAAAAAGCCAAACCCGCGGATATTCTCCATTCGGCGTTGTTGGTAACACCGGGGATCATACTCCGGTGAGTGCAAAGTGCTGATTTGCAAAGGCCCCCCCCCCCGATACAAACCACTGCAACACCGGTGCTAAATAACTAAATAAACCCCACGGAAAACTCCGGTGAGGCCACGCGGAAAGACGACGGCGGGGACTATGGTGCAAAGAACCGTGAACACTGCCCACAACCATTTCCTAAACTGTGAATTCACCGTAGTCTCCTGAGGTAAAACCACCGATGAAATCAACCCAAAAGGTCTAAAGCTTAGCAACCACTGACCCTCCAGGTGGTTTGGAACTACATCTCCCACAATGCTCACTCACTCATTAATTTGGCTCAGCATCATGGGAGACGTAGTTCCAAAACGTCAGGATTGGCCAACGTTACACCTGGTCTACAGGAAAACATCCTGAATTTGAGCATGTTTCTCAAGCAACCACTGGCCCTCCAGATGCTTCGGAACTACATCTCTCACAATGCTTATTGACTCATTAAGCTGGCTGTGCATCATGGGAGAGGTAGTTCCAAAACATCAGGAGTGGCCAAGGTTGCTGAGCCCTGGCACATCCTATATAGCAAGACCGCAGATACATAAGGGGTTATTCAGAGAGCACCGAAATGTTGCCAGTTGTCCGGTGCTCTTGCGTTCGCCGCACTTTGGCGAATTAAATTCGCCGACCCAGCGGTGAATTCAGCATTCACTACAGGGTGCTCGAAGTGCAGTGAATTGACACGCCGAACGCACCTGAAAAACTGCCGATTCAAATCGAAAAAACGCTGAATCGATCCGAAAAAAAAAACCAGTGAATGCATCTGCCGAACAGACCGCCAGAAATCGACCTGGAAAAGCCACCAAACCGCCGAACAGGGGTTAAAATAAATAAAAACACAACTTTTAAAACGCGTTTAAAAAAAACAAGTGCATAAAAATGCCTGGAAATAATATATAATGTTTTAAGAATAACAACAAAAAGGTCTGTTACAGAATAAAAAATAAAAAACGCATAGAAAAAAAATTACCAGAAATTTTTTGCTGAAAAAATGCCTAAAAAAATCCTAAAAAATTATAAATAAAGAGATTTTTTTTGCTGTAGATTAAAATAATAAACTGTTTATTAGATATCGGATTAAAACCGGAATATTTTAAACATTGAAACCTATGGGATTCGCCTGAATAAACCTGCCGAATGAAACCACCGAACGGCAGGGCATTTCACTGACATTTCTCTGCTGTTCGGTGTGAATACATTAACCATTGCTTCTCTATGGGGGATTTCACTGCCGCCGAACAGGCACCGGATTTCACTGCTGCCGAACAGGCACCGTACGTGCCGCCAGTTTGCCAAAACGCCTGCTTTTTGAATAAAACGATATCACAAAATAAAAATATAATAAATCAGATTATTAAAGATCCCTTTTATTTCCAGAGGAAACTAAAGCCTCTGAAAGCTCTACCCAGCGGCATCCGGCGGTTAACCCCCGAATTGAACGCAGGCCCTCTGTTAATGCTCTGTTACTCTGGCGTGGTGAGGGTTAACTATACAATATTAACGGCCAAACGCCAAGATTCGGAATCGCCTAATTAGGAGATTTTCCCCATATTTCTGCTTTAAAATAAAAAAGGATAACTCGGAGTCCGCCGCACTCCCATCAACGCGTGCTCGATCCACAGAGGTGGGCTGGCGGTTCCCTCCTGCCGCTGAAGGGTTAAAGCGGCGCAGAAATCGCTCCATTCATTACCTTTCTTATTTACAGTGGGTGCAGCGCGGGGGTCACCGCTCGGCACAAAGCGCGATAAGGTCACACAAACGCTGGATGAACTTCGGGGTGAAAAGGATTTATAGCAGCGGCGCAGGGAGGTTTTTCCTCTTTTTTTGGGGGGGGCTGGCGGTGCTTTTTTTTTTAATAACACAAACCACAGGTTTCATCAGCCGAGGAGAAACTGCAGGGGACGTCTAATTACTTTCCGTGGAGTTGTGAGCATGATGTCAGCATATATGAATTAGAAAGTACGGCTTTTTTCTCTTCTTTTTAAAGGAATAATACTCATGAAAATGCCCCGCGCTGCTCGCCGCGCCGCTGTCCGTGCGTCCGGACTCATGCTTATTCATCTTGCTGTCACCTTTGTGCCACGTCTCGGTGTATGCGACCCCCGAACAAAAAAAAAACAAAAAAAAGCAAGGTCTAGGGATAAAGGGAGACGAGCGAGTGAAAGCCTGCGGCGCGGCGCGGTGCGGCGACATACCAGCCGGACGGTGACAATAAGAGGGAAAAAAATAACGAACATCAATCTTCCATCTTTTCGATTAAGGCCGGCATATTCATTATTACAGGAAATAAAATCAAGACATAGCAGTGAATCCCAGACTTCCTGTATTGTGTCCTCTCTGTGTATTATGTGTAACACAGACATATCAGTAAATCCCAGGCTCTCTGTATTGTGTCCTCTCTGTGTATTATGGGTAACACAGACATATCAGTAAATCCCAGACAACCTGTATTGTGTCCTCTCTGTGTATTATGTGTAATGCAGACATATCAGTAAATCCCAGACTCCCTGTATTGTGTCCTCTCTGTGTATTATGTATAATGCAGACATATCAGTAAATCCCAGGCTCTCTGTATTGTGTCCTCTCTGTGTAATATGTGTAATGCGGACATATCAGCAAATCCCAGACTCCCTGTATTGTGTCCTCTCTGTGTATTATGTGTAATGCAGACATATCAGCAAATCCCAGACTCCCTGTATTGTGTCCTCTCTGTGTATTATGTGTAATGCGGACATATCAGCAAATCCCAGACTCCCTGTATTGTGTCCTCTCTGTGTATTATGTATAATGCAGACATATCAGTAAATCCCAGGCTCTCTGTATTGTGTCCTCTCTGTGTATTATGTGTAATGCGGACATATCAGCAAATCCCAGACTCCCTGTATTGTGTCCTCTCTGTGTATTATGTATAATGCAGACATATCAGTAAATCCCAGGCTCTCTGTATTGTGTCCTCTCTGTGTATTATGTGTAACACAGACATATCAGTAAATCCCAGACTCTCTGTATTGTGTCCTCTCTGTGTATTATGTGTAACACAGACATATCAGTGAATCCCAGACTCCCTGTATTGTGTCCTCTCTGTGTATTATGGGTAACACAGACATATCAGTAAATCCCAGACTCTCTGTATTGTGTCACCTCTCTGTATTATGTGTAATGCAGACATATCAGTGAATCGCATGTCTGTGTTACACATAATACACAGAGGACACAATACAGAGAGTCTAGAATTCACTGATATGTCTGTGTTAGACATAATACACAGAGAGGACACAATACAGAGAGCCTGGGATTTACTGATATGTCTGTGTTACACATCATACACAAAAAGGACACAATACAGAGAGTCAGGGATTCACTGATATGTCTGTGTTACACATAATACACAGAGAGGACACAATACAGAGAGTCTGGGATTTACTGATATGTCTGTGTTACACATAATACACAGAGAGGACACAATACAGGGAGTCTGGGATTTACTGATATGTCTGTGTTACACATAATACACAGAGAGGACACAATACAGAGAGCCTGGGATTTACTGATATGTCTGCATTACACATAATACACAGAGAGGACACAATACAGAGAGCCTGGGATTTACTGATATGTCTGCATTACACATAATACACAGAGAGGACACAATACAGAGAGCCTGGGATTTACTGATATGTCTGCATTACACATAATACACAGAGAGGACACAATACAGAGAGCCTGGGATTTACTGATATGTCTGTGTTACACATAATACACAGAGAGGACACAATACAGGGAGTCTGGGATTTACTGATATGTCTGTGTTACACATAATACACAGAGAGGACACAATACAGGGAGTCTGGGATTTACTGATATGTCTGCGTTACACATAATACACAGAGAGGACACAATACAGGGAGTCTGGGATTTACTGATATGTCTGCATTACACATAATACACAGAGAGGACACAATACAGAGAGCCTGGGATTCACTGATATGTCTGTGTTACCAATAATACACAGAGAGGACACAATACAGGGAGCCTGGGATTTACTGATATGTCTGTGTTACACATAATACTCAGAGAGGACACAATACAGGGAGTCTGGGATTTACTGATATGTCTGTGTTACCCATAATACACAGAGAGGACACAATACAGAGAGCCTGGGATTTACTGATATGTCTGCATTACACATAATACACAGAGAGGACACAATACAGAGAGCCTGGGATTTACTGATATGTCTGCATTACACATAATACACAGAGAGGACACAATACAGAGAGCCTGGGATTTACTGATATGTCTGCATTACACATAATACACAGAGAGGACACAATACAGGGAGTCTGGGATTTACTGATATGTCTGTGTTACACATAATACACAGAGAGGACACAATACAGGGAGTCTGGGATTTACTGATATGTCTGCGTTACACATAATACACAGAGAGGACACAATACAGGGAGTCTAGGATTCACTGTTATGTCTGCATTACACATAATACACAGAGAGGACACAATACAGAGAGCCTGGGATTTCCATGTCTGATATATGTAATTATTGGCTTCTAGTGGTTTAATGAATCTGATCGATACATGTTTTAACCTGCGCCTTGAGACCAGCTCCTGTCACCCACCTCCCTTCCGGTGTTTTTGGGCTCTGGGATCGCACGGTGCCAGCGCATGGAGCTCCCGTTTGCTGTAAATAATAAAGGGGGTCAAGGACGCGGCAATCTATAAGCCTTGATCTTGATTGATAATGTGATTACAAATTACAACAGGATGGATGCGGTGCCAGCCATTAATGCCATGTTTCTAATCACAGTATGTCCACGCCGGTTACAGCCCCTCCGCATCTCCAGCCGGACCCGATGAATAGAAGATAAATAGGCAGACACCGGGGGTAATTACCGCATAATCTTCCCATCCCGGGCACGGCGGCACACGAGCTGCATACTCGAATAGGAGAAATAAAATGAAAACTCAGTGATTCCAGCCTAAAACTTAAAATGCGGCTTCAAGACCCCACCGAGTCACCGCCGAGAGAGTACCTGCTGCAAAGCGTGCGGGTACATTCACCAAAGGGGTTACCCGCAAAACGCCGGTGATTACAGTCACTGCAACTACAGCGAACTGTGGCTATTCTGGAAACACAGGGTCACATGCGGGAAGTGATTGTCACATGATGCGGGATATGAATGAAGTCAGATAGCTTAACTCATCCCCTTCTGAAAGCACAAAGTTCTTTATACTTTCTTCACATTATTGGGAAAGTAACAGCAAATAAAAGGTGTTTTTATAGATAGAGACTTCACAAGGGATACCTTGATATGGGGGGACATGGATAGAGAGGGCTTCACAAGGGGTACCTTGATATGGGGGGACATGGATAGAGAGGGCTTCACAAGGGGTACCTTGATATGGGGGACATGGATAGAGAGGGCTTCTCAAGTCTACCTTGTTATGGGGTGACATGGATAGAGAGGGCTTCTCAGGTGTACCTTGTTATGGGGGGAAGTGGATAGAGAGGGCTTCTCAGGTGTACCTTGTTATGAGGGGACGTGGATAGAGAGGGCTTCTCAGGTGTACCTTGTTATGGGGGGACGTGGATAGAGAGGGCTTCTCAGGTGTACCTTGTTATGGGGGGAAGTGGATAGAGAGGGCTTCTCAGGTGTACCTTGTTATGGGGTGACATGGATAGAGGGGGCTTCTCAGGTGTACCTTGTTATGGGGTGACATGGATAGAGAGGGCTTCTCAGGTGTACCTTGTTATGGGGGGAAGTGGATAGAGAGGGCTTCTCAGGTGTACCTTGTTATGGGGTGACATGGATAGAGAGGGCTTCTCAGGTGTACCTTGTTATGGGGTGACATGGATAGAGAGGGCTTCTCAGGTGTACCTTGTTATGGGGTGACATGGATAGAGAGGGCTTCTCAGGTGTACCTTGTTATGGGGGGAAGTGGATAGAGAGGGCTTCTCAGGTGTACCTTGTTATGGGGTGACATGGATAGAGAGGGCTTCTCAGGTGTACCTTGTTATGGGGGGACATGGATAGAGAGGGCTTCTCAGGTGTACCTTGTTATGGGGGGACATGGATAGAGAGGGCTTCTCAGGTGTACCTTGTTATGGGGGGACATGGATAGAGAGGGCTTCTCAGGTGTACCTTGTTATGGGGGGAACGTGGATAGAGAGGGCTTCTCAGGTGTACCTTGTTATGGGGTGACATGGATAGAGAGGGCTTCTCAGGTGTACCTTGTTATGGGGTGACATGGATAGAGAGGGCTTCTCAGGTGTACCTTGTTATGGGGGGACATGGATAGAGAGGGCTTCACAAGGGATACCTTGTTATGGGGGGACATGGATAGAGAGGGCTTCACAAGGGATACCTTGTTATGGGGGGACATGGATAGAGAGGGCTTCACAAGGGGTACCTTGTTATGGGGGAACGTGGATAGAGAGGGCTTCTCAGGTCTACCTTGTTATGGGGTGACATGGATAGAGAGGGCTTCTCAGGTCTACCTTGTTATGGGGGGACGTGGATAGAGAGGGCTTCTCAGGTGTACCTTGTTATGGGGGGACGTGGATAGAGAGGGCTTCTCAGGTGTACCTTGTTATGGGGGGACATGAATAGAGAGGGCTTCTCAGGTGTACCTTGTTATGAGGGGACGTGGATAGAGAGGGCTTCTCAGGTGTACCTTGTTATGGGGGGACGTGGATAGAGAGGGCTTCTCAGGTACCTTGTTATGGGGGACGTGGATAGAGAGGGCTTCTCAGGTCTACCTTGTTATGGGGGACGTGGATAGAGAGGGCTTCTCAGGTGTACCTTGTTATGGGGGACGTGGATAGAGAGGGCTTCTCAGGTCTACCTTGTTATGGGGGACGTGGATAGAGAGGGCTTAATAGTGAATTCACCATGGTTACACCATACTTGCTTCATCATAGCGTAGCAAAGTAAAACCATCGTCTTCATTCCGTAATAAAGAAAGCATAATTGGTAAAACCAAAACCCAACCAAGGGGTTATTCAGAAAGCACCGAAACTTCAGTGAAATTTCAGTGCACTTCGGCAATTCCATTTTGCCGACCCTGCGGTGAATTCACTATTCCCTGCAGGGTCCCCGAAATGCGCCGAAAGTGGAGTCACCGAAGACAGCTGAACTGACCGCCGAATTGCAGAAAAATAGAACTCTGCTGTCCTTCTAATAGGTGTTTAAACCAATAACAATGCACGGAAATATGTGTAAATAATAAAAAAGGTCCTATAAAAAATAATAAAAAGGTCTGTTACGAAAAAAAACTTTTAAAAAAAAAAATGGGAATCAAGAGTTTTGTCTAAAAAAAAATGCAAAAAAATTTCCGAAAACCAAATAGATAAAAATATTTTTTTTTATGAAAATGAAAAGAGTAAACGTTTGGGGAAAAAATTTATATTTTTCCCCATTTAATCCTATGGGATTCTCCTGTTTAAACCTGTCGAACAGAAACACTAGCAGGGTTATTCAGAGAGAGGTGAAAACTAGGAGAATGACTGGAGAAGTAAAAATTCTAGGTCAAAATAGCCAAACCAGAAAAATTCTCCCATTTATCTCACTTTCCAAGTGTTACCTTACATTATTCGCGCTAAAACAGGGGCGGAAAGGAGAAAAAACGTGCCTGCAGATAATGTGCGCCTGCAGATAATGTGCGCCTGCAGATAAAGTGCGCCTGCAGATAAAGTGCGCCTGCAGATAAAGTGCGCCTGCAGATAATGTGCGCCTGCAGATAAAGTGCGCCTGCAGATAATGTGCGCCTGCAGATAATGTGCGCCTACAGATAAAGTGCGCCTGCAGATAATGTGCGCCTGCAGATAAAGTGCGCCTGCAGATAATGTGTGCCTGCAGATAAAGTGCGCCTGCAGATAAAGTGCGCCTGCAGATAATGTGCGCCTGCAGATAAAGTGCGCCTGCAGATAATGTGCGCCTGCAGATAATAAATACAAAAAATGTTCCAAAAACCAAATAAATAAAAAAGCTTTTTGCTGAAAATGAAAAGAATAAACGGTTGAAAAAAAAAAAAACACTAATATTTTTTCCCATTGAATCCTATGGGATTCTCCTGTTTAAACCCGTCAAGAAAATTAGCATTTCCTGCAGAAACGGGAAGTGGCTGAGATTTATTAGATGATCCTGACCATTAAGCGGCTTCCAACGAGCGTCCTGTGCACTTATAACTGTGAATGGTTTAAGGAATAAACTATAGGATTATTCGATAAAGAAATAAAAAGTTACAGATAACAAGTTATGTAAATCACTGCCTCGGCTTCTTAATGGATTAGGAAGCGGCTTTGAATTCTCAGCCAATCTCAGTTATCCCATGGTTTTCAATGACAGCGATGTGGTCAACGCCGGCCTATGGGGTGTTATGTGGAAATGATAATGTGTATATAAAGGGATCCCTGGAAGTAAGTAAATAAATGCTGGGGGGGGGGGCGTAATGAAGGCTCATTTCCAAAGGCATAAATTTAGAATTATTATAGGGGTTACTGAAAGAAGTGGAAATTTGGTGCTCTTTCGTTCCCCGCACTTCGGGGTATCAAATTCCCCAACTCTGTGGTGAATTCCGCATTCACCGCCGAGATTTTCCAGGGAAAAGCTGCCGAATCGAAAGTAAAAACCGCCGTAAAACATCGGATCCAATCCGTTAAGCCGCCGCTATCCCACCGGAAAACATCAGAACATAAGCAGCTGCAACCCGCCGAACGCACTCGAAACAAGCCAACGAACCGCTGAACACAGCACAGACCAAATGCCAGAAAACGTCAACAAGCCGACGAATGAACCATTTTAAATTGAGCAGATTCCGACGTTCCAGCTCATCCAACATCATCATATGAGACACAGTGAGATTTTCTATATATAACGTCCCGCCTGCCCTGGACATTTTAGGGTTTATGTTGCTGGCAGTGGCGAATGATGATGTTGTAAGACAGTAGGAAAGTGAAATTTTAATCTGCCAGACTGAGTATGTCTAAAGGTGCATTAGCTGGGGCAGATTTCAAAAATGCCCCACATGCTCAGTTGGTCTCCAGGAATTTATCAATAAGGGGAAGAGATTCTGCAAACCTAGAATTATGAACAAAAAAAACTACAATACAGTTTTGTTTTCTATTCTAACATGTTTCTCCTACAGTCTTTATGTTTTCCACTGAGATTTGATTTTTATCAGAATTATATTTTGCAGTAATTACTGGTGGTGTACTGCCACTACGGACGAGCCGCCACTATGGACGAGCCACCACTACGGACGAGCCGCCACTACGGACGAGCCGCCACTATGGAGGAGCCGCCACTATGGAGGAGCCGCCACTACGGACGAGCCGCCACTACGGACGAGCCGCCACTACGGACGAGCCGCCACTATGGAGGAGCCGCCACTACGGACGAGCCGCCACTACATGCTTATTTTCTTCATTGTCCTGATACTTTAGTAACACGTTTCCTCATTCTATGGAAACCTTTATACTTCTCCAATGTTTCCTACGGTATTTGACTGGAACGTCGTGTTAGGATTATATTTGCTCAAATCGACTTCAGTTTGGACTCATCCTGGGCCAATAAACACAAAAATGATACAATAATGTATACTGCTTTATATTAAATGGTCTGGAAATCCATAGCAGATGCCAACATGGGCAGCACAAATTCAGAACGAGAGGATGCATGGCTTCAGTAGGGGAATTCAATGGTACGGGGCGTTCAATGGTACGGGGAATTCAATGGTACGGGGCATGGGTGGAAAGGGTTAGGTCACCCAGGAGCAAATACTGTCCAAGCTCACCTGTCCACTTTACAGTTTGTGGTGTGGCCCCACCAACTCATCCGGAAAAAGACATGGTGCCTGGTGGTCCAATGGGAGAGATGAGAAATGCATTATCCGATGGCCCACAGTGCCCATGGGGAGTAGAATGTTCTCAAACTGGGGATGCCTAAGGACACAAGGCCCCAATCATCCCTACCTAAAGGCAGACTTGAGCACCACACTGAAATCACTCTCGCTCTTAAATAAGCCTTAATGGTTATGGCACTTGTAGTTGACTTTTAATGGGAGAATAGCAGGCTGGAAAATGTACATTTTTCCTATGCAAGACGTGGCCGAACGAGCGTATTACGGCCATAAAATAGCGAGAGAATCGCGGTATTAAACAATTTACCGTTAGGATCGTACCATCAGACCCGGCAAGCGGCTGCGGAACGTCAGCATTCAAGGCATTTAGCTGCCATGGAAACAATGAAACTTTAAATGTGATTTAGAAATACTCCTGTTGTATTCCTCATTTAGTAAAATATGCATGAATCATCTATAATTAACCCATTGATCATGTCTCTGTCACACGGCATTGTAAACAGCAGCGCACGTCCTTCAATAATGCAGCAGCAGGAGATGCAGTTTTCGGCGGTCTGGGCTAATTTAGGATTTGCGGCGCGCAGTCCTATTGTACCAACAAACACCCAAAATGTGCTTTACGTACAGAAAAAAACTACTTGGCGCGGGATGGGACCTAACAAATAGAAACTGTGCACTGAACGGCATGTTGGGAAACGAACAGTCAGACTGGCGAGTAGGGACTAGAATGTCTATGTATCAGCTCGGCTGATGATTTGTCCTAAATAACCCGTTTCAGCCTCAAACGTCAGGCAGTTTTTAGTTCACCGCAATGGGTTTTTAGCAGCCAGATTGATGGATCAGAATCTCTGGCCCAGAGTAGGGCTGGCCGATTTTCTTTGTTTCCCACGACTTAAGAGTTTGAGGTCGACCACCATTTTCCTTGCCCAAAAGTCGACTAATCTTTTAAATGAGCATTGACAGAGGAGCCGACGGGTCCAGCAGGTGCCTGCTGGTTCTTCTCCGCCAATGTTTAGACAGATTCCAGATTCCTCGATTTTCAGAAAAGTCGACTTAAAACTCTATTAAATCAATGGAAATCAAGGAATCTGGATTTTTAATTGACGAAGCGTCTGCCTGACCATCAGCAGAGAAGAGACGTCAGGCTCAGCAGGCGACTGTCCAACCTGTTGACTTTTTCAGCTGAAACGCGGACGGCCGCTGCCTCAATTTAGAAATAAGATTCCTGGACTATCTGAGACGTAAAATCGAGGTTGAGACCCAAACTCGATAAAGTCATGGAAAATTGAGATATCTGGAATTTTCTTGAAAGATCGTCCGTCCGAGCAGCGACAGAGACGAGCAGACAGGTTCATCGACCACTCGTCGAACCTGGTGGCTTTTTGAGACAGTGCTCAGATGGACGATCCGCCAATTAAACACCCAGATTCATGGATTTTCTGATAAGTAAAGTTGAGCTCGATTTCAAACTCAACTGCACTTTTACGTGAAAGACCATCCATCTGAGCATCGGCAGAGACGAGCAGACAGGTTCAACGAACACCTGACGAACCTGATGGCTTTCTTGAGACGGTGCACAGTCGGACGATCAGCCAATTAAAAACCCAGATTTATGGATTTTCTGATAAGTAAAATCAAGCTCGATTTCAAACTCGATTAATCCATGGAAAATTGAGGTATCTGCTCTTTTACATGAAAGACCATCCATCTGAGCATCGGCAGAGACGAGCAGACAGGTTCAACGAACACCTGTTGAACCTGGTGGCTTTTTTGAGACGAGGCTCAGATGGATGATCCGCCAATTAAAAACCCAGATTCATGGATTTTCTGATAAGAAAAATCAAGCTCGACTTCAACTCGATTAAATCATGGAAAATTGAGGATACTGAATTTATTTAAATCGAAGGATCGTCCATCCAAGCATCAGCAGAGACAAGATGGTAGGTTCAGCGAGCACCCATTGAACCTGGTGGCTTTTTTGAGACGAGGCTCAGATGGACGATCAGCCAATTAAAAACCCAGATTCATGGATTTTCTGAAAAGTAAAATCAAGCTCGACTTCAACTCGATTAAATCATGGAAAATTGAGGTATCTGCACTTTTACTTGAAAGACCATCCATCTGAGAATCGGCAGAGACGAGCAGACAGGTTTGACGAACACCTGTCGAACCTGGTGGCTTTTTTGAGACGGTGCACAGATGGATGATCCACCAATTAAAAACCCAGATTCATGGATTTTCTGATAAGTAAAATCAACCTCGACTTCAACTCGATTAAATCATGGAAAATTGAGAATACTGAAATTATTTAAATCGAAGGATCGTCCATCCAAGCATCAGCAGAGACAAGATGGTAGGTTCAGCGAGCACCCATTGAACCTGGTGGCTTTTTTGAGACGGTGCACAGATGGACGATCAGCCAATTAAAAACCCAGATTCATTGATTTTCTGAAAAGTAAAATCAAGCTCGACTTCAACTCGATTAAATCATGGAAAATTGAGGATACTGAATTTATTTAAATGGAAGGATCGTCCATCCAAGCATCAGCAGAGACGAGATGGCAGGTTCCGGAAGTTCCTATCCAACCTCTAGATTTTTTCCAGTCGTTGCTCGGACAAATGCTCCATTAGTTAAAAATACAGATTCCTCGATTTATGGAAAAGTAAGATTGAAGTTGACATCAAAATCAGTTAAATCATGGGAGAATTTTTTTTTTGGCGGAAATTGCCCCAACTCTAACCCAGAGTCACGAAGCATCGAAAGTGTAACAATGACAGAGCTGGGAAATCCCACGTGGAAATCACTGCCAGAGAGACACCAAGAACTACGTCAGCACCGCCGAGACGCGATCTGCTCGCCATCACCCGCCTGCAGGTCACCTAGGCACCACCCATGATAGAAATGTGAACGAAATCCGATTATGAAATTAGCCAAGTGTGGCTCAAACAAAAGCAAATAAAGCACCAAAAAAACAATATGTCTCAAAACATAGAAAAACAGAATTGCCAAGATGCATAAAAGCATTAACGACTCGCTCGTTAATCACGATGGCTCAGCCGGAATAGGGCCAGGAGATTTTTAAAATATTGTATTTTTGCGGATCGTTATTAGTTTTTGGAGATTTATTTTTTTTATCGTTTTTTTTTTTATATCTCGTTTTCTCTCGTCACCTCAATAAAAGCGCAGAATGAAAAACACAGATAGCGCAGTAACGATAAGCGAACGTTAATATATTCTCCATTTTTTAATAAGAGATCAGTGGGTGATGCTGCTCGGCACATCAGGCGGATTCAGTCTCTCCGCATCGCGCCGGCTCTCCAGGCCTCTCGCGGACCGATCCTATGCCGGCTGGACGGGAAGGAGCCAAACCGACACAGAAAAGAACGGCACATTGTGTGTTTTATGGACATTTTACACGTAGCATTAAAAAATATAGTTTTATATATATAAACGAGGAGAGGTCCAAAAGTGAGGTTAAAAAAAAATAAAAAATCTATGAAATAATGACGGCAAGTCCAAAATGGGATTTTTTAAGGAAATCCTCATCCTTCTAATACTTTGATATCCCCACAGACGGTCGTGGAGAGGCGAGGTGACTCAAAAAGTGGCTGTGGCCGGCACAGAGAATTGTTCTACCAAATTCATTGTGGCTTCTCTGCGGAACAGTGCTTTGACGCTCTCCAAACCCATCTTGGTTACGAAGTTCTAGGTCACCAGGAGGTCCACGAGTGGTCTGGCAGATTCAAGTCTGGACATTTTGATGTTCATGATGAAAAAAGACACGTCCATGGATGAGACCATGGTGGCCAAGGTGAAGAAATTTCTGGATCGGGAACCTCAAGTTGGTGGAAGAGTTAGACATTCCAAAAACAAGCATGCGGAGGATTCGTCATGACTAGTTGGACTTCACCAAGAAGTGCGCCCGGCGGGCTGCATGTTTGTTGAACAAAAAGCTGCTTGTGTCAAGTTTGCCAAAAAGTTCCTGGTCACGTTGGAAGACGGGAAGTCTGCCAGATAAAAGGTAATTGTCACTGAAGATGAAGCTACGTTGACAAAAGATGATTTTCAGGGGTGTTTTGAGAAGTGGGTGCAGCGCATGGATAAACGCCTGGAGACTGGCGGCCGATATTATGAAAAAACGCTGAATAAACAAACTTTCTTAAAATGAAAATAAATGGAGTTAGCATCATTATATGATAAGAGCAAACCAGGAGGAGGCGCACACCAAACTGCATGTCAAGTGGGTTATCATGCTGGGTGCTCGTGGACCCTAGGGTGGCCAAAACCCTCTTAATGCACATCAACAAAAGACGAGAATCCAGGATCTCCAAAAGCAGCAAATCAAAAGGAACGTTCATGATAAAACCTGCAGGTTCTAAAAATAAAAGTTTCTTTTAACTTACTGCTTTTTGGAGATCCTGGGTTTGCAGCATCACTATTTGACTGATTTAACCTTCCTTTTGGACCTCCCCTGGTACATAAGGGGGTACATTGGTGTTGTGGAAAGCTTATAGGGACACTCTACTCATCCTCATGTACCGGCTGGATGGAGTAGAGATAACATCAGTGCACTATAACTGTGGGACCCAGGTTCGATCCCGGCCAGAGCACCTCTCCAGTAAGTGTCCTTGGGCAAGACACCTAACGGTACATACTTGCTACCACACAATATCGGCTGTGGAGTCCAGTGGTGACGTCTCTACCCTTCGACCGTGGAGAAGTAAGTCAAATCCCATTCAGCGCATCCCTCCAAGACAACTGTGGAGAAGCAAGTCTCGACTTTACAAGAAGTGGGTTCAACCCAACCATCAGGTCGCGGCTCTACAATCATGGAAAGATGACTCAATTCCAGCAACGCCACCAGCGAGTGTCCTTGAGGAAGACACCTAATGATATGGATGCGCCTACCTCACAAAATACTTGTACATCTCATAAATTGTAAATTCCTTTAGGAACAGGGTCCCCTAAATCAGGTCATCATCCATGTGTGATATTCCAATGTATCAATCCATTGTACACTGATCTTGTAAAGCGCTGCAGAAGATGTGGCGCTGTATAAATAAAGGATGATGATAATAATCCTGAGCACTCTATAGTTATGAAATGGTTAGGATGTGAGGAGTCCATCCCCCTTTGAATTGTCACTAGTGATGTCACTTGCAGAGGGGCAGCCATCAGGGGGTGTCAGCCCATGAAATGCTCAGGGGCTCAAGGGGGCCCTGGTCCTTACCAAATGCTGTGTAACTTGTTGAAGTGCCACAGATGTAAAGGCCCCTCCATGCCATCCTGGACTGACCTATAGGGATGCCGGGAAATTTCCCTGTGGGCCACATCATGAGGTGCTGGTAAAAGCACTCTGGCTAATCACTGAGGGTGTTCGATTTGTATGATCTGCACTAGACATGTGCACAATGAAAATTGTTTTTCGTTTCGGATCGATTCCTTATGTTTTTATTTAATTTCAGGCCGTTCGTTATGTTACCGTGATTTGTTATTTTGTTTTGATTCGTTATTTCGGGGGATTAGTCATTCGTATAGATTCGTTATTTTGGGGGAATAGTCATTTGTATCGATTATTTTGTTTTGATTCGTTATTTTGTTTTGATTTGTTATTTCAGGGGAATCGTCATTTGTATCGATTCTTTATTTCATTTTGATTCGTTATTTTGTTTTGATTCGTTATTTAGGGGGAATAGTCATTTGTATCGATTCTTTATTTCGTTTTGATTCGTTATTTTGTTTTGATTCGTTATTTCGGGGAAATAGTCATATGTATCGATTCTTTATTTCATTTTGATTCGTTATTTTGTTTTGATTCGTTATTTTGGGGGAATAGTCATATGTATCGATTCTTTATTTTGTTTTGATTCGTTATTTCGGGGAAATAGTCATTTGTATCGATTCTTTCTTTTTTTTTTTTTTTTTTTTGTGAAAGGATTTTACCAGGAAGGATACATTGAGATTTCTCTCGTTTTCAAGTATGTCCTGGGTGGCGAGTATGTACCGTTGGGTGTCTTGCCAAGGACACTTACTGGAGAGGTTGCTCGCTGTGATTGAACCCATGACTCCACAGGCTCTCTCCATGCAGAGCAGCGATGTTACCTCTACTCCACCCAGCCGGCACAATTTATTTAATTTAATTTATTTAATTTAATTTTTATTTAATTTTGATTCGTTATTTTGTTTTGATTCGTTATTTAGGGGAAATAGTCATATGTATCGATTCTTTATTTCATTTTGATTCGTTATTTTGTTTTGATTCGTTATTTCGGGGGATTGGTCATTTGTATCGATTCATTATTTCCTTTTGATTCGTTATTACGGAAAGTTGAGACGGATTAATTACAGTTAGATTAGGTTTAAAAAAAAATAGAGTTAAAAGATACGGTGATCCCCCAGTCTATTGTGCTGAAATATGTTTTAGCACCAAGGACAGCAGCACTGCTCGGCTCCGGAGAAAAAATCCCTGTCTTTGGTACGGAAATAGGTTTCTGCATTACTACTGCATTAATACTGCATTCGCCCAAGAAAAAAATCATTGTCTTTTTAAAATAACTGGAAATCTAAAAATTTTGCTGAAAATTGTCTATGAAAGTCTAAAAAAGTAACTAAAGAGACTTTTTGCTGAAAGTGAAAAGAATAAACGGTTGAAAAAAATATTTAATAAAAACGGGGAATATTTTTAACATTGAAGCCTATGGGATTCGCCTGAATAAACCTGTCGAATGAAACCACCGAACAACAGGGAACTTCGGCAACTTTTCTCTGCTGTTCAATGTGAATAGATTAACCATTGCTTCTCTATGGGGGATTTCACTGCCGCTGAATCGCACCATGGCGCTGTCCATGGCCTGTGGTGCTGATGAATACAACAGATTCAGCAACACAACCAATATACAGGGACGCAATGCTAAATCTGTGAAGCAAGACAAACGGTATAACGAATCGATTTGTGAAAACGGAATCCATTCGTTATATACCATTTCGAATCGGATGAAAAAAAATAGATTCGTTATTTCTGAAGTGCTTCTGAAATATGGATCGGTATAAGTGCGTCCAAATTGCGATTCGGAAAGTAACGAAACGCACATATCTAATCTGTACCATGTAGACACGTAGAGCAAACACTATCCCACCAGGAAACACCTTTTACCCACCAGGGATTGGGCTCAATTCACTGAAAAGGAAAGCTGAGGGAAAGGGGACCCGACCAGAGGTTCGGTAACGGGACCCCAAGATTTCTGATGGCAGCCCTGGTAGCGAGGCAACCGATGGATCAGATATGTGCATGCACGTGCAGCTCCGACCCATTGCTCTGCGCAGGCGCTACAGAACGTACGCAAAGTGTGTATGTCTGTAGCACTGCGTAACTTGCAGCTCCTACGCTGCATAAATTGCGTAGAAGTGCAAATTGCGCAGAAAAGATTCAGAGAATTCTGGGTTCGGGAGTCGCTGAGCTAAAGAGGAGGAGAAGTGCGCAGCGAGGGGGGAAAAGGTGAGTAACATCACATAAAAATGGGAATAAATAACTGGACAAAGGTTGTCAGCAGCATCTGCCTAATTATTTAAGGGCAAAAATGTAAACGGATTTTGTAACCCCCCCCCCATGTCGTCCGGTGTTTGTAAATATTTAGATGCCTCTTTGGGTTTAGTGTTGTGTCTAAGTAGCTTTATTTTTATACTATGATTTCATTTATTTGACACAGAAACAGCCTCCTCTGCACGCATTATATTGTGTTATTTAAGTTTCCAATCCCCTGGAAAAACATCTCAAATATCTAGGTATGTGGTTAGACCCAAATCTATTCTTTGGCCCCCACATCGAAAAACTCTCATCTAAACTTTACCCCAAACTAGGTGCCCTGTACAGAAACAAATCCTGCCTGAGCCCCGCGGTAAGAAAGCAGATTGTACAACAAATGGTTATGCCGGCTATTGAATACAGAGATGTAGTGCATGCAGCCGCCCCGCAAACACACCTCCAGAAACTTACTACATTGTATAACTCATTCTGTCGCTTTGTGCTACAATGTAACTACATGACCCACCATTGTGACATGTTAAAATAACTAAACTGGCCGTCGCTGGAATCTAGACGCACCCTTCACCTTTCCAGCCTGGTGTTTAAGAGCTTTACTAGGAAGCTACCACCCTACCTGAATAGGCTGCTTCCCCCAGCAGTTACCTCATCCTATAACCTCCGATCCAGGACCTGCACCTTACTTGCAATACCGCAATACAAAAAGAAAGTGGCTCGGTCCTCATTTTCCTACAGAGCACCGCAATTATGGAATAACCTCCCAGACACCATCAAATCTTCCCCCAGTCTAAAGTCACTTAAGAGATCTCTATTAACATACCTCAATAAGGAATGCACCTGTAAACATGTAACATAGTGACTATATACAGAATGCGCCTGTAAACATGTAACATAGTGACTATATACAGAATGTGCCTGTAAACATGTAACACAGTGACTATATACAGAATGTGCCTGTAAACATGTAACACAGTGACTATATACAGAATGTGCCTGTAAACATGTAACACAGTGACTATATACAGAATGTGCCTGTAAACATGTAACACAGTGACTATATACAGAATGCACCTGTAAACATGTAACACAGTGACTATATACAGAATGTGCCTGTAAACATGTAACACAGTGACTATATACAGAATGCACCTGTAAACATGTAACACAGTGACTATATACGGAATGCACCTGTAAACATGTAACACAGTGACTATATACAGAATGCGCCTGTAAACATGTAACATAGTGAATATATTTCCTACATATTTATTTTCTGTTAATCTGTATATTTGTGTTGTTTTTAATATCTTGCATTTTATTACTTTGTATTTCTGTAACAATTCAATGTTCTTGAACCCAGGACATACTGAAAACGAGAGAAATCTCAATGTATCCTTTCTGGTAAAATCCCTTATAAATAAATAAGTATAAAAATAAAATATATTAAGAAATACAATAAAAATTGAATTAAAAAAAATAGTTTTTATTCTAAATCACAGTAACGCACCTTTAAGGGAAAAAAAACGCCCTAAAACATAAAATTATAATTATGAAAAAAATATATATCCCGAAACACGGCACAGAAATGAAAGCCTGGCTCGGTTCTTTCGGGGGCGATAAAGACTACTTTACAGCCGCGTTGTGGTTAATCCTAAACAGTGAATATGGTATTATAAACCACATATGCCTAATTTACTGGGGAAAATCGCAGCCGGCGGCGTGATTTGGGGAATTATAAAGAAATTTCAAACAGACAACCTTTTTGCACAAGAGCTTCTTAAGTGCTTCTTATGCAGAACTGTTTTCTTAATTACTTTTTTTCCCCTTTCAAAGCAAAAAAAAAAAATTAACGCATTGAGGGCAGAATGTGCCACCGGGAGGCTGCGATACGAGAGCATTAGCCCGGCGTATTACTCGCTCATATGCTATAATCACCCTTTAAATATATACACATTCAACGCAGCGCCGTAAATACAATGTGCAGAGGTGCAAGAGCAGAAAATGCAGACACAAACGAGAGGTGTAGAGGGCCCTGATCATAGGAGCTTGCACTCTACAGGAACTGGGGCGGAGGAGAACAAGAGGAACTACAATTTAATTGAACGTGAGGGCAGAGGGTTTGGTCCATCTATTGGAATCCGATATAAGCGCCGCCAGAACGGCCGTGTTCAGCCACGGAATATATACTGCCGTCTTTAAAGTCAATGCATAAAGGGACAGAGAGGATCGACACAGCATCAGACACAGCATCAGACACAGCATCAGACATAGCATCAGACACATTATCAGACACATTATCAGACACGGCATCAGACACAGCATCAGACACGGCATCAGACACGGCATCAGACACGGCATCAGACACGGCATCAGACACGGCATCAGACACGGCATCAGACACAGCATCAGACACAGCATCAGACACGGCATCAGACACGGCATCAGACACATTATCAGACACAGCATCAGACACAGCATCAGACACAGCATCAGACACGGCATCAGACACAGCATCAGACACAGCATCAGACACAGCATCAGACACATTATCAGACACAGCATCAGACACGGCATCAGACACATTATCAGACACAGCATCAGACACAGCATCAACACAGCATCAGACACGGTATCAGACACGGCATCAGACACGGCATCAGACACATTATCAGACACAGCATCAGACACAGCATCAGACACATTATCAGACACAGCATCAGACACGGCATCAGACACATTATCACACACAGCATCAGACACAGCATCAGACACATTATCAGACACAGCATCAGACACAGCATCAGACACAGCATCAGACACGGCATCAGACACATTATCAGACACGGCATCAGACACGGCATCAGACACATTATCAGACACATTATCAGACACAGCATCAGACACGGCATCAGACACATTATCAGACACATTATCAGACACAGCATCAAACACAGCATCAGACACAGCATCAGACACAGCATCAGACACATTATCAGACACGGCATCAGACACATTATCAGACACGGCATCAGACACATTATCAGACACGGCATCAGACACGGCATCAGACACGGCATCAGACACAGCATCAGACACAGCATCAGACACGGCATCAGACACGGCATCAGACACATTATCAGACACGGCATCGGACACGGCATCAGACACATTATCAGACACATTATCAGACACAGCATCAGACACAGCATCAGACACGGCATCAGACACATTATCAGACACGGCATCGGACACGGCATCAGACACATTATCAGACACATTATCAGACACATTATCAGACACAGCATCAGACACATTATCAGACACGGCATCAGACACAGCATCAGACACAGCATCAGACACAGCATCAGACACATTATCAGACACAGCATCAGACACAGCATCAGACACATTATCAGACACGGCATCAGACACATTATCAGACACAGCATCAGACACATTATCAGACACGGCATCAGACACAGCATCAGACACAGCATCAGACACATTATCAGACACATTATCAGACACGGCATCAGACACAGCATCAGACACAGCATCAGACACAGCATCAGACACATTATCAGACACAGCATCAGACACAGCATCAGACACATTATCAGACACGGCATCAGACACGGCATCAGACACATTATCAGACACATTATCAGACACAGCATCAGACACAGCATCAGACACATTATCAGACACGGCATCAGACACATTATCAGACACGGCATCAGACACGGCATCAGACACGGCATCAGACACAGCATCAGACACAGCATCAGACACGGCATCAGACACGGCATCAGACACATTATCAGACACGGCATCGGACACGGCATCAGACACATTATCAGACACATTATCAGACACAGCATCAGACACAGCATCAGACACAGCATCAGACACGGCATCAGACACATTATCAGACACGGCATCGGACACGGCATCAGACACATTATCAGACACATTATCAGACACATTATCAGACACAGCATCAGACACATTATCAGACACGGCATCAGACACAGCATCAGACACAGCATCAGACACAGCATCAGACACATTATCAGACACAGCATCAGACACAGCATCAGACACATTATCAGACACGGCATCAGACACATTATCAGACACAGCATCAGACACATTATCAGACACGGCATCAGACACGGCATCAGACACAGCATCAGACACAGCATCAGACACATTATCAGACACATTATCAGACACAGCATCAGACACAGCATCAGACACATTATCAGACACGGCATCAGACACAGCATCAGACACAGCATCAGACACATTATCAGACACATTATCAGACACGGCATCAGACACATTATCAGACACAGCATCAGACACATTATCAGACACGGCATCAGACACAGCATCAGACACAGCATCAGACACATTATCAGACACATTATCAGACACAGCATCAGACACAGCATCAGACACATTATCAGACACGGCATCAGACACATTATCAGACACGGCATCAGACACATTATCAGACACGGCATCAGACACATTATCAGACACGGCATCAGACACAGCATCAGACACAGCATCAGACACAGCATCAGACACATTATCAGACACAGCATCAGACACAGCATCAGACACATTATCAGACACGGCATCAGACACAGCATCAGACACAGCATCAGACACAACATCAGACACGGCATCAGACACGGCATCAGACACATTATCAGACACGGCATCGGACACGGCATCAGACACAGCATCAGACACAGCATCAGACACATTATCAGACACAGCATCAGACACAGCATCAGACACATTATCAGACACAGCATCAGACACGGCATCAGACACATTATCAGACACATTATCAGACACGGCATCAGACACAGCATCAGACACAGCATCAGACACAACATCAGACACGGCATCAGACACGGCATCAGACACATTATCAGACACGGCATCGGACACGGCATCAGACACAGCATCAGACACAGCATCAGACACATTATCAGACACAGCATCAGACACAGCATCAGACACATTATCAGACACAGCATCAGACACGGCATCAGACACATTATCAGACACATTATCAGACACGGCATCAGACACAGCATCAGACACAGCATCAGACACAGCATCAGACATAGCATCAGACACATTATCAGACACGGCATCAGACACAGCATCAGACACGGCATCAGACACGGCATCAGACACGGCATCAGACACGGCATCAGACACGGCATCAGACACGGCATCAGACACAGCATCAGACACAGCATCAGACACAGCATCAGACACGGCATCAGACACGGCATCAGACACATTATCAGACACAGCATCAGACACATTATCACACACAGCATCAGACACAGCATCAGACACATTATCAGACACAGCATCAGACACAGCATCAGACACAGCATCAGACACGGCATCAGACACATTATCAGACACGGCATCAGACACGGCATCAGACACATTATCAGACACATTATCAGACACAGCATCAGACACGGCATCAGACACATTATCAGACACATTATCAGACACAGCATCAAACACAGCATCAGACACAGCATCAGACACAGCATCAGACACAGCATCAGACACAGCATCAGACACAGCATCAGACACATTATCAGACACGGCATCAGACACATTATCAGACACGGCATCAGACACGGCATCAGACACGGCATCAGACACAGCATCAGACACAGCATCAGACACGGCATCAGACACGGCATCAGACACATTATCAGACACGGCATCGGACACGGCATCAGACACATTATCAGACACATTATCAGACACAGCATCAGACACAGCATCAGACACAGCATCAGACACAGCATCAGACACGGCATCAGACACATTATCAGACACGGCATCGGACACGGCATCAGACACATTATCAGACACATTATCAGACACATTATCAGACACAGCATCAGACACATTATCAGACACGGCATCAGACACAGCATCAGACACAGCATCAGACACAGCATCAGACACATTATCAGACACAGCATCAGACACAGCATCAAACACATTATCAGACACGGCATCAGACACATTATCAGACACAGCATCAGACACATTATCAGACACGGCATCAGACACAGCATCAGACACAGCATCAGACACATTATCAGACACATTATCAGACACCATGGACATCAGCAGCAACAGCATCAAGACACATTATCAGACACAGCATCAGACACAGCATCAGACACATTATCAGACACGGCATCAGAAGACACGGCAATCAGACACATTATCAGACACATTATCAGACACAGCATCAGACACAGCATCAGACACATTATCAGACACGGCATCAGACACATTATCAGACACGGCATCAGACACAGCATCAGACACAGCATCAGACACAGCATCAGACACACATTATCAGACACAGCATCAGACACAGCATCAGACACATTATCAGACACGGCATCAGACACAGCATCAGACACAGCATCAGACACAACAATACAGACACGGCATCAGACACGGCATCAGACACATTATCAGACACGGCATCGGACACGGCATCAGACACAGCATCAGACACAGCATCAGACACATTATCAGACACGCACATCAACACACAGCATCAGACACATTATCAGAGACAGCATCAGACACGGCAGGACATCAGACACATTATCAGACACATTATCAGACACCGGCATCAGACACAGCATCAGACACAGCATCAGACACAGCATCAGACATAGCATCAGACACATTATCAGACACGGCATCAGACACAGCATCAGACACGGCATCAGACACGGCATCAGACACGGCATCAGACACGGCATCAGACACGCACATCAGACACGGCATCAGACACGGCATCAGACACAGGCATCAGACACAGCATCAGACACACAGCAATCAGACACGGCATCAGACACACGCATCAGACACATATAGACACAGCATCAGACACAGCATCAGACACGGCATCAGACACGGCATCAGACACAGCATCAGACACAGCATCAGACACATTATCAGACACAGCATCAGACACGGCATCAGACACATTATCAGACACAGCATCAGACACAGCATCAGACACGGTATCAGACACGGCATCAGACACGGCATCAGACACAGCATCAGACACAGCATCAGACACATTATCAGACACAGCATCAGACACGGCATCAGACACATTATCACACACAGCATCAGACACAGCATCAGACACATTATCAGACACAGCATCAGACACAGCATCAGACACAGCATCAGACACGGCATCAGACACATTATCAGACACGGCATCAGACACGGCATCAGACACATTATCAGACACATTATCAGACACAGCATCAGACACGGCATCAGACACATTATCAGACACATTATCAGACACAGCATCAAACACAGCATCAGACACAGCATCAGACACAGCATCAGACACATTATCAGACACGGCATCAGACACATTATCAGACACGGCATCAGACACATTATCAGACACGCATCAGACACGCATCAGACACGGCATCAGACACAGCATCAGACACAGCATCAGACACGGCATCAGACACGGCATCAGACACATTATCAGACACGGCATCGGACACGGCATCAGAACATATCAGACACATTATCAGACACAGCATCAGACACAGCATCAGACACAGCATCAGACACGCATCAGACACATTATCAGACACGGCATCGGACACGGCATCAGACACATTATCAGACACATTATCAGACACATTATCAGACACAGCATCAGACACATTATCAGACACGGCATCAGACACAGCATCAGACACAGCATCAGCACACGCATCAGACACATTATCAGACACAGCATCAGACACAGCATCAGACACATTATCAGACACGGCATCAGACACATTATCAGACACAGCATCAGACACATTATCAGACACGGCATCAGACACAGCATCAGACACAGCATCAGACACATTATCAGACACATTATCAGACACGGTCAGACACAGCATCAGACACAGCATCAGACCACATTATCAGACACAGCATCAGACACAGCATCAGACACATTATCAGACACGGCATCAGACACGGCATCAGACACATTATCAGACACATTAATCATAGACATATCAGATCCCAGACACAGCATCAGACATTCAGGACACGGCATCAGACACATTTCAGACACATTATCAGACACATTATCAGACACACATCAGACAAGCATCAGACACATTATCAGACACGACAAGATCAGACACATTATCAGACACGGCATCAGACACCATTATCAGACACGGCATCAGACACATTATCAGACACGGCATCAGACACAGCATCAGACACATCAGCATCAGACACAGCATCGACACATTATCAGACACAGCATCAGACACAGCATCAGACACATTATCAGACACGCATCAGACACAGCATCAGACACCAGCATCAGACACAACATCAGACACGCATCAGACACGCATCAGACACATTATTCAGAAGCACACGGCATCAGACACATTATCAGACACGGCATCAGACACATTATCAGACACGGCATCAGACACAGCATCAGACACAGCATCAGACACATTATCAGACACAGCATCAGACACAGCATCAGACACATTATCAGACACGGCATCAGACACAGCATCAGACACAGCATCAGACACAACATCAGACACGGCATCAGACACGGCATCAGACACATTATCAGACACGGCATCGGACACGGCATCAGACACAGCATCAGACACAGCATCAGACACATTATCAGACACAGCATCAGACACAGCATCAGACACATTATCAGACACAGCATCAGACACGGCATCAGACACATTATCAGACACATTATCAGACACGGCATCAGACACAGCATCAGACACAGCATCAGACACATTATCAGATACCGCATCAGACACAGCATCAGACACAGCATCAGACACAGCATCAGACACATTATCAGACACAGCATCAGACACAGCATCAGACACATTATCAGACACGGCATCAGACACGGCATCAGACACATTATCAGACACATTATCAGACACAGCATCAGACACAGCATCAGACACATTATCAGACACGGCATCAGACACATTATCAGACACATTATCAGACACAGCATCAGACACAGCATCAGACACATTATCAGACACGGCATCAGACACATTATCAGACACGGCATCAGACACATTATCAGACACGGCATCAGACACATTATCAGACACGGCATCAGACACAGCATCAGACACAGCATCAGACACAGCATCAGACACATTATCAGACACAGCATCAGACACATTATCAGACACGGCATCAGACACAGCATCAGACACAGCATCAGACACAACATCAGACACGGCATCAGACACGGCATCAGACACATTATCAGACACGGCATCAGACACATTATCAGACACGGCATCAGACATTATCAGACACGGCATCAGACACAGCATCAGACACAGCATCAGACACAGCATCAGACACATTATCAGACACAGCATCAGACACAGCATCAGACACATTATCAGACACGGCATCAGACACAGCATCAGACACAGCATCAGACACAACATCAGACACGGCATCAGACACGGCATCAGACACATTATCAGACACGGCATCGGACACGGCATCAGACACAGCATCAGACACAGCATCAGACACATTATCAGACACAGCATCAGACACAGCATCAGACACATTATCAGACACAGCATCAGACACGGCATCAGACACATTATCAGACACATTATCAGACACGGCATCAGACACAGCATCAGACACAGCATCAGACACAGCATCAGACACATTATCAGATACCGCATCAGACACAGCATCAGACACAGCATCAGACACGGCATCAGACACGGCATCAGACACAGCATCAGACACAGCATCAGACACATTATCAGCACGCATCAGACACAGCATGAACACAGCATCAGACACAGCATCAGACACAGCATCAGACACATTATCAGACACAGCATCAGACACGGCATTCAGACACATTATCAGACATTATCAGACACAGCATCAGACACGGCATCAGACACATTATCAGACACATTATCAGACACACGGCATCAGAACACAGCATCAGACACACTCAGCATCAGACACAGCATCAGACACATTATCAGATACCGCATCAGACACAGCATCAGACACAGCATCAGACACGGCATCAGACACGGCATCAGACACAGCATCAGACACAGCATCAGACACAGCATCAGACACAGCATCAGACACAGCATCAGACACAGCATCAGACACAGCATCAGACACAGCGTCAGACACATTATCAGACACAGCATCAGACACATTATCAGACACAGCATCAGACACGGCATCAGACACGGCATCAGACACGGCATCAGACACAGCATCAGACACATTATCAGACACAGCATCAGACACAGCATCAGACACAGTGTCAGACACATTATCAGACACGGCATCAGACACATTATCAGACACAGCATCAGACACGGCATCAGACACATTATCAGACACGGCATCAGACACACTTACACATCAGACACGGCATCAGACACATTATCAGACACGGCAGATCAGACATCAGGCGCATCAGAGCACATTACACACGGCATCAGACACGGCATCAGACACAGCATCAGACACAGCATCAGACACAGCATCAGACACATTATCAGACACGGCATCAGACACATTATCAGACACGGCATCAGACACATTATCAGACACATTATCAGACACGGCATCAGACACGGCATCAGACACAGCATCAGACACAGCATCAGACACGGCATCAGACACGGCATCAGACACGGCATCAGACACATTATCAGACACAGCATCAGACACAGCATCAGACACATTATCAGACACGGCATCAGACACATTATCAGACACGGCATCAGACACAGCATCAGACACATTATCAGACACAGCATCAGACACAGCATCAGACACATTATCAGACACGGCATCAGACACAGCATCAGACACGGCATCAGACACAGCATCAGACACAGCATCAGACACGGCATCAGACACGGCATCAGACACGGCATCAGACACATTATCAGACACAGCATCAGACACAGCATCAGACACAGCATCAGACACAGCATCAGACACATTATCAGACACGGCATCAGACACATTATCAGACACGGCATCAGACACAGCATCAGACACATTATCAGACACAGCATCAGACACGGCATCAGACACATTATCAGACACATTATCAGACACGGCATCAGACACATTATCAGACATGGCATCAGACACATTATCAGACACGGCATCAGACACAGCATCAGACACATTATCAGACACAGCATCAGACACGGCATCAGACACATTATCAGACACATTATCAGACACGGCATCAGACACAGCATCAGACACAGCATCAGACACAGCATCAGACACATTATCAGATACCGCATCAGACACAGCATCAGACACGGCATCAGACACGGCATCAGACACGGCATCAGACACAGCATCAGACACAGCATCAGACACATTATCAGACACATTATCAGACACAGCATCAGACACAGCATCAGACACAGCATCAGACACAGCATCAGACACATTATCAGACACAGCATCAGACACGGCATCAGACACATTATCAGACACATTATCAGACACGGCATCAGACACAGCATCAGACACAGCATCAGACACAGCATCAGACACATTATCAGATACCGCATCAGACACAGCATCAGACACAGCATCAGACACGGCATCAGACACAGCATCAGACACAGCATCAGACACAGCATCAGACACAGCATCAGACACAGCATCAGACACAGCGTCATACACATTATCAGACACGGCATCAGACACATTATCAGACACAGCATCAGACACGGCATCAGACACGGCATCAGACACAGCATCAGACACATTATCAGACACAGCATCAGACACAGCATCAGACACAGCATCAGACACAGTGTCAGACACATTATCAGACACGGCATCAGACACATTATCAGACACAGCATCAGACACGGCATCAGACACATTATCAGACACGGCATCAGACACATTATCAGACACGGCATCAGACACGGCATCAGACACAGCATCAGACACAGCATCAGACACAGCATCAGACACATTATCAGACACGGCATCAGACACATTATCAGACACGGCATCAGACACAGCATCAGACACGGCATCAGACACAGCATCAGACACAGCATCAGACACAGGCATCAGACACGGCATCAGACACGGCATCAGACGCACACATTATCAGACACAGCATCAGACACAGAGCATCAGACACATTATCAGACACGGCATCAGACACATTATCAGACACGGCATCAGACACAGCATCAGACACATTATCAGACACAGCATCAGACACAGCATCAGACACATTATCAGACACGGCATCAGACACAGCATCAGACACGGCATCAGACACAGCATCAGACACAGCATCAGACACGGCATCAGACACGGCATCAGACACGGCATCAGACACATTATCAGACACAGCATCAGACACGGCATCAGACACATTATCAGACACGGCATCAGACACATTATCAGACACGGCATCAGACACAGCATCAGACACATTATCAGACACAGCATCAGACACAGCATCAGACACATTATCAGACACGGCATCAGACACATTATCAGACACGGCATCAGACACAGCATCAGACACGGCATCAGACACAGCATCAGACACGGCATCAGACACGGCATCAGACACGGCATCAGACACATCATCAGACACAGCATCAGACACAGCATCAGACACATTATCAGACACGGCATCAGACACATTATCAGACACGGCATCAGACACAGCATCAGACACATTATCAGACACAGCATCAGACACAGCATCAGACACATTATCAGACACGGCATCAGACACATTATCAGACACGGCATCAGACACAGCATCAGACACATTATCAGACACAGCATCAGACACAGCATCAGACACATTATCAGACACGGCATCAGACACAGCATCAGACACGGCATCAGACACAGCATCAGACACAGCATCAGACACGGCATCAGACACGGCATCAGACACGGCATCAGACACATTATCAGACACGGCATCGGACACGGCATCAGACACATTATCAGACACATTATCAGACACAGCATCAGACACAGCATCAGACACAGCATCAGACACATTATCAGACACGGCATCAGACACATTATCAGACACGGCATCAGACACAGCATCAGACACAGCATCAGACACATTATGAGGCACATTATAAGACACAGCATCAGACACAGCATCAGACACATTATGAGGCACATTATAAGACACAGCATCAGACACATTATCAGACACGGCATCAGACACAGCATCAGACACATTATCAGACACATTATCAGACACAGCATCAGAGACATTATCAGACACAGTATCAGGCTAGGGACAGATGAGCGCATTTTCTGCGGCCACCGTCAAAATGTACGTCGATGCGTGCGCACGCATTTTTTCACGGAATACGCTTAAGTGGTCAGACGATGCGCAATTCTGGACGTATTTCATGACGATGGGGTGAAAAGTTTGAACGTTATGTTGGCCGGACACTAGCAGCGTCTGACATCTCCTAATCACGCACACACGCTGCTATGCGGCCGCAGCGCACTCTGTACGTCAGTACCAGCGGTTTCACGTTCTCGAAAAAATGCGTTAATTTTCCACTTGCGTTGCGCAGCCGGACTTTTGTGCGACCGTACTTCGTATATTGGCTGTCATTGCCCGGCATCTGCTGCTAGTGCGGCCGTGATTATGTGCGCCAGAACGCGCGTTCGCACTGCCTCAGTCTGACCCTAGCCTCAGACACAGTATTAGACACAGTAACCGCGAGTAATGCGTTGATTTCTGCACACGGTCAGTTAAGTGTATCACTAGAATCTGTGCAGCACACGTGTCTTTTGGAAAGTGGGCACCGGCGTCACTCTAAGCTCTTGTGTGTCCTCTGTAAAGTGTGGCGGTGGAGACTTGATTTGATTTCAGGTCGCCAGACAGTCAGATATGCGCACATAGATTAACAGACAGATACACAATAAGAAGAAAGACAGGGGGGGACAGATAGAAAAGATATAGATGTTTGATAGACATGGATAGATGACATTTGATAGCTATAAATAGATCAATAATCAAACAGATACGTAGATATTGATATAATCTGATCGCGCTGTATGCTCCTCTTCATTATCGATTAGTGTTTATTAATAAATGCTAGCACAGACACATATAACATTAAACCACTGCAACAATTAATAATATACTGTGTGGGCTGAAACGTGTTATACATATACCATAGTGCTGGCCTCATAGGACAGGGCGTTCTCCTTCCATTAATGCCAAATGCGACCTTGATCCCATGTGTACAAAATAATCATTATATACTAATCATACCCTCACCCTGGCACCGGGTTTGTGTTTTACAAACAAAGCCAGTGTCATCATTAGCCCGTCCTGCCTAACCCATTCCATTATTTACATTCTCTCTGCCCTTTCCATGCAGGAATTCATTCCCATCCGATGTATACCTACCGATATGCACGTACCCAAATACAGGTAACCGTCCCTGCAAGAGGTATACAGGCAGAGAATTAACATGATTAGGTATTACTGGGAGATCACTATAATATATATATATATAACTGTGCTAAAAAAAAGAGTCTGAAGTTACTCTATTACTACACCTTATCATAGCACCAGCAGGTGCTGCAGCATTGTACAAAGGCCAAAATCAGAGCACAGTCATGTGGGATATGGCACAGTATAAATATCAATACAAAGCGCAACTAGACAGAGTGAGGAGACGAAGAGGAACCCGTTCCCAGGAGAACCCACAATCTAGAACCCGACCCCTCCCTGACACAAATCACAGATATAACCCGACCACTCCCTGACACAAATCACACAGATATAACCCGACCACTCCCTGACACAAATCACACACAGATATAACCCGACCCTCCCTGACACAAATCACACAGATATAACCCGACCCTCCCTGACACAAATCACACAGATATAACCCGACCCCTCCCTGACACAAATCACACAGATATAACCCGACCCCTCCCCGACACAAAATCACAACAGATATAACCCGACCCCTCCCGACACACAATCACACAGATATAACCGACCCCTCCCTGACACAAATCACACAGATATAACCCGACCCCCCCTGACACAAATCACACAGATATAACCCGACCCCTCCCTGACACAAATCACACAGATATAACCCGACCCCTCCCTGACACAAATCACACAGATATAACCCGACCCCTCCCCGACACAAATCACACAGATATAACCCGACCCCTCCCCGACACAAATCACACAGATATAACCCGACCCCTCCCCGACACAAATCACACAGATATAACCGACCCCTCCCCGACACAAATCACACAGATATAACCCGACCCTCCCTGACACAAATCACACAGATATAACCCGACCCCTCCCTGACACAAATCACACACAGATATAACCCGACCCCTCCCTGACACAAACACAGATATAACCTGACCCCTCCCTGACACAAAATCACAATAGATATAACCCGACCTCTCCCCGACACAAATCACACACAGTATATAACCCGACCCTCCCTGACACAAATCACACAGATATAACCCGACCCCTCCCTGACACAAATCACACAGATATAACCCAACCCCTCCTGACACAAATCACAGATATAACCCGACCCCTCCCCGACACAAATCACACAGATATAACCCGACCCCTCCCTGACACAAATCACACAGATATAACCCGACCCCTCCCTGACACAAATCACACAGATATAACCCGACCCCTCCCCGACACAAATCACACAGATATAACCAGACCCCTCCCTGACACAAATCACACAGAATAACCCGACCCCTCCCTGACACAAATCACACAGATATAACCCGACCCCCCCTCCCTGACACAAATCACACAGATATAACCCGACCCCTCCCTGACACAAATCACACAGATATAACCCGACCCCTCCCTGACACAAATCACACAGATATAACCCGACCCCTCCCTGACACAAATCACACAGATATAACCCGACCCCTCCCCGACACAAATCACACAGATATAACCCGACCCCTCCCTGACACAAATCACACAGATATAACCCGACCCCTCCCCGACACAAATCACACAGATATAACCCGACCCCTCCCGACACAAATCACACAGATATAACCCGACCCCTCCCTGACAAAATCACACAGATATAACCCGACCCCTCCCGACACAAATCACACAGATATAACCCGACCCCTCCCTGACACAAATCACACAGATATAACCCGACCCCTCCCCGACAACACAAATCACACAGATATAACCCGACCCCTCCCCGACACAAATCACACAGATATAACCCGACCCCTCCCTGACACAAATCACACAGATATAACCCGACCCCTCCCTGACACAAATCACACAGATATAACCCGACCCCTCCCTGACACAATTCACACAGATATAACCCGACCCCTCCTGACACAAATCACACAGATATAACCCGACCCCCCCCACAAAATCACAGATATAACCTGACCCCTCCCTGACACAAATCACAGATATAACCTGACCCCTCCCTGACACAAATCACACAGATATAACCCGACCCCTCCCCGACACAAATCACAGATATAACCTGACCCCTCCCTGACACAAATCACAGATATAACCGACCCCTCCCTGACACAAATCACACAGATATAACCCGACCCCTCCCTGACACAATCACAGATATAACCTGACCCCTCCCTGACACAAATCACAGATATAACCCGACCCCTCCCTGACACAAATCACACAGATATAACCCGACCCCTCCCTGACACAAATCACACAGATATAACCCGACCCCTCCCTGACACAAATCACACAGATATAACCCGACCCCTCCCTGACACAAATCACACAGATATAACCCGACCCCTCCCTGACACAAATCACACAGATATAACCCGACCCTCCCTGACACAAATCACACAGAATAACCCGACCCTCCCTGACACAAATCACACAGATATAACCCGACCCCTCCCTGACACAAATCACACAGATACAACCCGACCCTCCCTGACACAAATCACACAGATATAACCCGACCCCTCCCTGACACAAATCACACAGATATAACCCGACCCTCCCTGACACAAATCACACAGATACAACCCGACCCCTCCCTGACACAAATCACACAGATACAACCCGACCCCTCCCTGACACAAATCACACAGATATAACCCGACCCCTCCCTGACACAAATCACACAGATATAACCCGACCCCTCCCTGACACAAATCACACAGATATAACCCGACCCCTCCCTGACACAAATCACACAGATACAACCCGACCCCTCCCTGACACAAATCACACAGATACAACCCGACCCCTCCCTGACACAAATCACACAGATATAACCCGACCCCTCCCTGACAAAATCACACAGATATAACCCGACCCCTCCCTGACACAAATCACACAGATATAACCCGACCCCTCCCCGACACAAATCACACAGATATAACCCGACCCCTCCCTGACACAAATCACACAGATATAACCCGACCCCTCCCTGACACAAATCACACAGATATAACCCGACCCCTCCCCGACACAAATAACCCAGTTTGTTGAGCTTTTTGTTAGAGTGAGGGTGGGGGCTGCTCTTTGTGGCTCCTTTACAGTTATACAGGGTGACAGGAGTGAGATCTCACTTGGAATTCCGTTTCTTGCAGGGGGCACACTAATCTTGGATTAAAACGGTATTAAAATGGGTATCAGATGCTAGTTTTCACTTTTGTTTTACAGTGAAAAGGTTTCGAATCCTGCAGAACATGTTATAGCTTTCGAGAAAGAGAGTAACAGCCCCCTCTTGTAATGTATATACACAGAAAAGGAAACACTACAATGAACACAATGCATACAGTGCTTCTACATAAACAAAGTATTTCTATCGACGCAATAAAAATGGACTCGCTTGTTAACAGGGATATACATTTACATTTCAACCTGCGCCACACTTTAAAATTCCCTCTACTTGGTTCATAAAATTAAGAATGAATAGAATTCGGTGTAAAACTACATTTAAGAAACGTTAGACGTGAGAAATTAAATTGTGCGGAGCTTGGGAATTCTGCGTAAAGGTACGAAGGAATAATGTATCCAGACCTGGAGCTCCTAACTCAATTTCCAGCTCCTAATCATGTTATTTCTCACCTGTAAATGTCTTTTAATACCATATTTGTAACTTATTACTCATTGAAAAGGAAACGCACAAATTATAGCAGCAGCAGAGCTTCCTGTGATTTTCGGTCAGGGAGGGTAACGTGCACAGTCATTTATTTCAACGCGTGAAACAAACCACTTGGAGTATGAGTAGAGGACAGAAACGAAATGCAGCGCTCCACCAACTCCCTCCCACCACGCACGGAAATGGATTTGAACGAGTCAGGGTACTATTTATAATACTGATATTTTTTAATGGACACATTAGCTTAAAATAAAAAAAAGTCTTGGAACATATCATTGGGTTTTTCACTGTACAGAAGCAACAGTAAGATGTGAGGTGTTGGGATTTACGGACGTATTTTTCAATCTGTCCTCTCTGAGGGTGTTTTGCACATGCTCAGTCTGCTTCTTCACCCATTCATCACAACTAAAGAATAGAACTGGACACATCAGGTGTGTATGTTGCAAATAGGAGCAGGGTTTTATTGGAAAATGCAACGCTGCGTTCCATGCTTGATGAATGTCCTTGGAAAGGACGCAATTGCTGCATTTTCCAGTAAAACCCTGCTTTTATTTACAACTTACCTGTCTGATGTCAACAGTTCTTTCTTTGATGGTATGTATATGGTGGGCTGGCTACCTATGGACCTTGGTGCACTCACTCTGGGTAAAGGATGCTTCTCTTTTTTTTCTATTCTTCGCCCATGCATTCTCCTTATAGAGAATTAGACACATACAGGGTTATTCAGAGAGTGGTGAAAAGCAGGAGAATGACTGGAGAAGTGAAAATTCTAGGTCAAAATAGCCAAACCAGAAACATTCTCCCATTTATCTCACTTTCCAAATCGGCTATTTTAACCTAGAATTTTCCATTCTCCAGTCATTCTCCTGCTTTTCACTGCTCTCTGAATAACCCTGATAGTGTCTTTGAAGAGAGACAGGGGGACCAAAACCTCTGATTGGCATAAAGGGTCAAGATGAAAGGCAAGAGTGAGGTGACCTCAAGCGATCTGAATTCAATATGCATTGCAAGGACGGCGGTTTTAAAAGACAGGGTATAGCACCCCACCATCTACACACCTCACTGAACACCAGTGGACAGCATCATACTGTGCACTGCAGCAAATGGAAAAGCCCTGCCCCAATCAAATATACATACAGACGAAGACTGATTAACCATTCGTACATCACTTATCTCGACTTATTGTATCAGAGAAGACCCCAAACCATAAGCCCTAATGAGATATGTAATATCAATGTAATGGGCAAAGCCTCTCTGTTGACCTTGTGGACGCCATCGAACACATGAACTGGCACTGCCAACAGGGCATGGCCAGGTCGGGTCATCGCTCAGGGAGCATTATCTGTATTGCCAAGCTACATGAAGCTATGGAACTATATTTCCCAAGATGCTCAGCCTTTAAAGTGCAGAATGTGGATTAATTGTAAAAATACAACAGGTATACTGAATGTACAAAAAAAAGTCAAGGGCTGCCATATTTATTTGCAAGTTCTGCACACGTAGTGAATGTTGCAAGTGTGGAACTTGTTGACGGGGAACCAGAGGAGAACAGAGATGCTCTTCTTCAGGCATTTTGGATTAAAGTTCTGCTTTCTTCGTGTAGGACATAATGCCTTTTTTCAGTAAGCATGCTGAGGTGGCAGCCAATAGGAAAAGTGAAGAGCCTAGGTCATGTATTCTTTGACCTACCATGTTCATGAGGTGTCCTGTACTAAAATTGCATTCCCTGACCACCACATGCATAAATACTGAGCATGCGCTTCATGAGTGAATAAATCTGGTACCCGTCTGTCATGGAACTGACATAGCGCTCCCCGCCTCAAACCCCAAGACTTTTATTTTCCTGGCAAAAAAAACCCAAAAGACACAGACATTTGCTTTGGGAAAGACTTTATGTTCATTAATATTGCGTGGTGTGGTTTAAATGTATTGTAAATTGCTTAGCTTTAGTTTTAAATGTACTTTTATTGCTGAATGTGAATGTGACCTTAGAGATGTGTTTTGAAGGTGCAGACCTTTCTTTTGTGTAGAAAGAAAACAGGTTTGAGTGATGTGTGATTATGCAAGAGGGCTTTCTCTTTCTTATCTGTTTAAAGAGTCAAGAGTCTGGGACAGTGTTTGACTGCAAAGGTAATCTGATCTATTGGAACAATAGATTATGTAAATGATGTGTGATATGAAGGCTAAGGGATGTTTACTGTAAATATCTGACATAATGTAATTAGAGTTTTAGTATGTCAATGTTCGTCATTTGGTTTATGCAAATTATAACTGTTGGACCTTGGCATAAATAGTGTTTTTTTCAATAAAAGACTCAGATTCCTGTTTGAACATACAGCTTGTCTGGTGTCTCATTCAGGGTACCCACTCTCACCCTCAGAAGGCTGCAGAGCGGCCTTCTGGAAATTCAAAGAGGCTCCAAGGCAGAGGATCAGACCAAGCAGGTCTGGAGCTACAGATCAGGCTGCTCGAGGCACTGAGTTCGGAGCAACTCAGCAGCCAGGCTGATCTTGGTAAGGGGGTGTCTGGAGAGCCAGGACAGGCGGAAGGAGCAGTTTTCTGTCACACTGTCACAAAGTATCAACAGGCGGAAGAGCATGGGAACATCTCTGAGCGAGTATAGCCTGATGGGACCCAGAGCAACCATCAGGTTTTCCAGTAGGACCACCACATCACAACAGTGCTTAGTAAACCCAGGGGAGACTTCTTACTCCTGCAAGGTGCCAGGAACGTGCATGGAGGATGTTAAGAGAAGGGTCCAGATGGGGAACTCCATATTCCATGACTATACTACGAGCCTGCTTTCGGCAGCAGGTTGACGGGCCGAGCGCGTTGTCGGGGGGAAAAAAAACCTTGAGGAACAAACGAGGGCCTCCTGTTTCCGGAACTGAGCGAGTTAAATGGGAATATCTGGCCGCTTACCGTGCGTTAAAAAAACTCAAAAAAACCCAAACATCTCAATCCAAAAATGGAATTCGGAAACCTATACATGAAAACCTGCTTAAATACTTACAAGGCAGATCAATTGTATACGCGCCGCTCCTCGGCGGGAACAAAATGTTCTCCACGAGCAGAGCTAAATACGAAGAGCCAAAGTATGAAAAACATTTGCTACCAATTTACTGCAGTCACCCATAAACTATTAAAAGAACATTCTGTATTAGGGTCCCGGCCAGATCGCTATTAGAGCGCGCTGCCCTGGTGTCTGCTGCTTTTACTGGAGCTCAGTGCAAGCATTATGTATTCCTTGGGGGAATCTATACTTGTGGTGCGCGTCGCTGTCACACGCTGGCGTCTTTATGAAATCCAGCTTGCATTCTACGGGATCAGAAAAGCAGAGCTCTCCGTGTCGGCGGCGGCGACGACGGCGGCTTTTTTAGATTTCAGCCTGACCTAGATTATATATCGGTAAACATACACATAATGCAGGACACGGGCTGCGTTACACTTACGAGACAACGTGAGGTTATTCCACCCATTAAAGCTGATCGGGAATTTTTTTTTTCTCTTTTTTTTTTTTACGAGTTTTGGGCTTGACGAGCTTATTTGGCAAAATTCTTGAAAAACAAGACACTTCTGGAAAAGCGGTTATAGACGTTTATTGGACGCCTGGCTGCGCCGTATTGTTTGCGCCTTATATAAATAAAGAGATTTTAAAAAAAAAAGCCGACCATAAATAAATATGATAATAAGGAGAGGGGGGGGCCTTATTTAATCCATCCATTTATTGGCAGAGGAGACGCAGTAAATGAGAACCCAGAAATATATTACATTAAAAAAATAACCCGTTATTAAGTCTAAAGGTTCACATACTTTTCCCACCCTGCACTGTGAATGTTTACATGTTCTGTTCAATAAAAACATGAAAACATATAATGTTTGTGTTGTATTATTTTAAGCAGACTGTGTTTTTCAAATTGTTGTGGTTAAGGCTAGGGTCAGACTAGCGCAGTTTTAACGTGCGTTTAGCCGCACGAAATCACGGCCGTGCTAGCAGCAAATGACGTCCAATGCCGGGGAACACACGAAGTACGGCCGCACGAACGTTCGTCCGTGCAACGCAAGAGGCAAACGAACGCATTTTTTCTAGAACGTCAAACCGCTAGTACTGACGTACAGAGTGCGCTGCGTCCGCTAGAGGCGTGTGTGCGTGATTGGGAGACGTCAGACGCTGCTAATGTCCGGCCAACATAACGTCCAGACGCAAAAAGTGTTTTATTGATGATCCGGACGAAAGGGCGCATAGCATGACCGCTATCGCGTATTCCGTGAAAAAATACGTCCCTTCGTTCGACGCACTTTTTCACGGACTACGCGAAAAATGCGTTCGTCTGACCCTAGCCTTAGATGAAGATCACAGCACATTTTATGACCAATTCATGCAAAACTCCACGTAATCCCAAAGGGTTCACATACTTTTTCTTGCCACTGTAAATAAAGAGACTTTTTGCTGCAGATTAAGGCTAGGGTCAGACTAACGCATTTTTTCGCGTTGTCTGTGAAAAAGTGTGTTCGAACGAATGGACGTATTTTTTCACAGAATACGTGATAGTGGTCATACGATGCGCCTTTTCGTCCGTGATTTTGTACGGATCATCAATAAAACCCTTTTTGTGTCTGGACGTTATGTTGGCCGGACGTGTACAGCGTCTGACGTCTCCCAATCAAGCACACACGCCTCTAGCCGACGCAGCGCACTCTGTACGTCAGTACTAGCGGTTTGACGTTCTAGAAAAAATGCGTTCGTTTGTCACTTGCGTTGCGCGGACGAACTTTCGTGCGGCCGTTCGTCGTATGTTCCCCGGCATTGGACGTCATTTGCTGCTAGCACGGCTGTGATTTTGTGCGGCTAAACGCACGTTAAAACTGCTTTCGTCTGACCCTAGCCTAAAAGAATAAACGGTTTATTAGATATTAGATAAAAAACGGGAATATTTTTAACATTGAAGCCTATGAATTCACCGGAAAAAACCTGACGAATGAAACCACCGAACAGCAGGGCATTTCGGCAACTTTTCACTGCAGTTCGGTGTCTGTGAATAGATTAACCATTGCTTCTCTGTGGGGGATTTCACTGCCTTCGAACAGGCACCGTACTTGCTGGCAGTTCGCCAAAATTTGGCAAACTGCCTGCTCTCTGAGTAGCCGAATGGCCCCGAAATGTCCCAGTACGGGAAAACTCACTGTTCGGTGACATTTCGGGGCCAGATCGGCTCTCTCTGAATAACTCAGTTAATTCAATGTTTAATTGAGAAAACCAAATAACGTTGGAGCCCAGTCGAACGAGTCGCTCAGCACTGAATGGGTTAAACACACCTTCCTTCGAGTGTCTTTTCCCACACTTGGAGGGGGTTTAATGGTCAACGTGATCCCCTGCGATGTAATAATTACATAAAATCAGGAATTGATGAAAATTAAATAAATAATATCACTTAATAAATGTAAAAAATATATATTAATGTTGCTTCTTGTCACTTTGTATCCGCTTATGTTGATCGCCCTTGCCCCGGCGCTTTACTGCTATAAATACAGTTGCCTGTGAGGTCCAAACTTCCCCAGATATCTTTTATTAGCTCTCTATAAACACACACATGGGTTAATGTAAGAATTCCGCCGGAATGTTCACTTTGGGCAGGTTTCCTCCTGGCTGCAGGGTTTGTGAGGATGATTGTCAATCCTCGTTAGAAATAAAATGATATTCAAATTAATGAGTTTTTCTGCATTTTAATTAGCGCGCCGTCACGACGTGCATCTGTCATTATGTAACATGTCTGTTTCATAGTATCGATTGCCACTTTCTGCTCTGTACATCCGGGTACACTGTCAGCCAATAGAGGATGGGAAATTACTTACTGTTGGAAACACACCCCCCCCCTCGGGCCAGTGCCCACCTCCCCCCCAAGATACTGGGTGGTCCGAATATTAGGAACCTGCTAGGCGTTTATTTCATAAAGCATAAAAGAAATATGGACGAACAGGACTGGCGATAGTCTGCACGCAGGGCCGGATTAATAACTTGGCAGAGTAGGCATGTGCCTACAAGCGCCTGCCACAAGGGGGCGCCTTGATCTGTAAAACTTGTGGTTTTTTTTACAATCATTTAGACCACTGTATCTCTGGAGCCCTAAGGGCTAGAGGGACATGTGAGGTATCATTGGTTTGGCCAGATTGTGACCTTTCCAGTGATACCAAACATAACCAGGTTAGATTTATGTAAAAATAAAATATTATTTTTCTCTTTTTTTTTTTCTAACGCAGCTTTATTATTCAGTTTACAATTATAAAGTGCACAGTGATGCTGCGCTCTCACCTTCTCATATCCCACGACGGCCAGCAAGTGTGGCACTGATGATGCAACGCCTTGTTTCATTGATAACCTAGACCGTGGCGCTGCAGTGAGAAGTGACAGGGGGATTTTGGAACCTGCATCTCTGAATTGTACAGCGCACAAGGTTAAGTGAGGTGTCATTGGAAAGGTCAGAGTCTGCTCTTTATAATAAAACCAAACATGACCATGTAATGTGTTAAAATAAAAAATAAATAAAGAAAAGTAAATGCAAAATTTATATTTTTTTCTCTGTTTTGCGGCAGAGGCAATATATGCTTTTACATATAAAACAAACAATGCTGCTGCACGAACTCAACAGATGAGACGCAGAGAGAAACGGCTTTTGAGTTATTTCAAATGTTTTTTTTTTTTTTTATATTTTTCCTCAAACCAATAATTTAAAAGGTCATTTTGCCATTTATCTTTTTTGTTTGGGGGCTGTAGGGGGCGCTCTACAGGTTTGTGCCTGGGGGAAATGTGGAGGCCAATTTGACTCTCTTTGAATAAGCCATTTAGTGAAGGAGCTCAAGAAAATCCATAAGACAATGCTTTTACAACGCGGTCTGGTAAAACAAGCGATTTAGCAGTTGACACAATTTGCTTATTTTCAGCCTGCGAGGAGTTAGGGATCACCTTACAGAAGAAAAGAGGAAAACAAAAGGAGATCAGGTCTACTTTATCACTACCTTATAAAAAGCGATGATTTTTACAGCTCACTTCACATTCTCAGTCTATCCCTCACCTCATCCACTTGACAAGGGGGGGGGGATGTGTGTTATTGCACTGTTTATCTATTTGGTTTTATTTAATTATTTATAAAGTATTTTAGCAGGAAGGATACATTGAGATTTCTCTCGTTTTCAGTATGTCCTGGTTCAAGAACATTGAATTGTTACAGAAATACAAAGTAATAAAATGCAAGATATTAAAAAACACAAATATACAGATTAACAGAAAATAAATATGTAGGAAATAAAGTCGCTGTGTTACATGTTTACAGGCGCATTCTGTATATAGTCACTATGTTACATGTTTACAGGTGCATTCTGTATATAGTCACTGTGTTACATGTTTACAGGTGCATTCTGTATATAGTCACTGTTACATGTTTACAGGTGCATTCTGTATATAGTCACTAGGTTACATGTTTACAGGTGCATTCTGTATATAGTCACTGTGTTACATGTTTACAGGTGCATTCTGTATATAGTCACTATGTTACATGTTTACAGGCACATTATGTATATAGTCACTATGTTACATGTTTACAGGTGCATTCTGTATATAGTCACTGTGTTACATGTTTACAGGCACATTATGTATATAGTCACTATGTTACATGTTCACAGGTGCATTCTGTATATAGTCACTAGGTTACATGTTTACAGGTGCATTCTGTATATAGTCACTGTGTTACATGTTTACAGGTGCATTCTGTATATAGTCACTAGGTTACATGTTTACAGGTGCATTCTGTATATAGTCACTGTGTTACATGTTTACAGGTGCATTCTGTATATAGTCACTGTTACATGTTTACAGGCACATTATGTATATAGTCACTATGTTACATGTTACAGGTGCATTCTGTATATAGTCACTATGTTACATGTTTACAGGCGCATTCTGTATATAGTCACTGTGTTACATGTTTACAGGTGCATTCTTATATATAGTCACTATGTTACATGTTTACAGGCGCATTCTGTATATAGTCACTATGTTACATGTTTACAGGTGCATTCTGTATATAGTCACTATGTTACATGTTTACAGGCGCATTCTGTATATAGTCACTGTGTTACATGTTTACAGGTGCATTCTGTATATAGTCACTATGTTACATGTTTACAGGTGCATTCTGTATATAGTCACTGTGTTACATGTTTACAGGTGCATTCTGTATATAGTCACTGCGTTACATGTTTACAGGTGCATTCTGTATATAGTCACTGTGTTACATGTTTACAGGTGCATTCTGTATATAGTCACTATGTTACATGTTTACAGGCGCATTCTGTATATAGTCACTGTGTTACATGTTTACAGGTGCATTCTGTATATAGTCACTATGTTACATGTTTACAGGCGCATTCTGTATATAGTCACTATGTTACATGTTTACAGGCGCATTCTGTATATAGTCACTATGTTACATGCTTACAGGTGCATTCTGTATATAGTCACTATGTTACATGTTTACAGGTGCATTCTGTATATAGTCACTATGTTACATGTTTACAGGTGCATTCTGTATATAGTCACTGCGTTACATGTTTACAGGTGCATTCTGTATATAGTCACTGTGTTACATGTTTACAGGTGCATTCTGTATATAGTCACTATGTTACATGTTTACAGGTGCATTCTGTATATAGTCACTATGTTACATGTTTACAGGCGGAATTCTGTATATAGTCACTGTGTTACATGTTCACAGGTGCATTCTGTACATAGTCACTGTATTACATGTTCACAGGTGCATTCTGTATATAGTCACTGTGTTACATGTTTACAGGTGCATTCTGTATATAGTCACTGTGTTACATGTTTACGGGCGCATTCTGTATATAGTCACTGTGTTACATGTTTACAGGCGCATTCTCTATATAGTCACTGTTACATGTTTACAGGCGCATTCTGTATATAGTCACTGTGTTACATGTTTACAGGCGCATTCTGTATATAGTCACTGTGCTACATGTTTACAGACGCATTCTGTATATAGTCACTGTTACAGGTTTACAGGTGCATTCTGTATATAGTCACTATGTTACATGTTTACAGGCGGAATTCTGTATATAGTCACTGTGTTACATGTTTACCGGCACATTCTGTATATAGTCACTTTTACATGTTTACAGGTGCATTCTGTATATAGTCACTGTGTTACATGTTTACGGGCGCATTCTGTATATAGTCACTGTGTTACATGTTTACAGGCGCATTCTCTATATAGTCACTGTTACATGTTTACAGGCGCATTCTGTATATAGTCACTGTGTTACATGTTTACAGGCGCATTCTGTATATAGTCACTGTTACAGGTTTACAGGTGCATTCTGTATATAGTCACTATGTTACATGTTTACAGGCGGAATTCTGTATATAGTCACTGTGTTACATGTTCACAGGTGCATTCTGTACATAGTCACTGTATTACATGTTCACAGGTGCATTCTGTATATAGTCACTATGTTACATGTTTACAGGCACATTCTGTATATAGTCACTATGTTACATGTTTACAGGCGCATTCTGTATATAGTCACTGTTACATGTTTACAGGTGCATTCTGTATATAGTCACTGTGTTACATGTTTACAGGCGCATTCTGTATATAGTCACTGTGTTACATGTTTACAGGCGCATTCTCTATATAGTCACTGTTACATGTTTACAGGTGCATTCTGTATATAGTCACTGTGTTACATGTTTACAGGCGCATTCTGTATATAGTCACTGTGCTACATGTTTACAGACGCATTCTGTATATAGTCACTGTTACAGGTTTACAGGTGCATTCTGTATATAGTCACTATGTTACATGTTTACAGGCGCATTCTGTATATAGTCACTGTGTTACATGTTTACAGGCGCATTCTGTATATAGTCACTGTGTTACATGTTTACAGGTGCCTTCTGTATATAGTCACTATGTTACGTGTTTACAGGTGCATTCTGTATATAGTCACTGTGTTACATGTTTACAGGTGCCTTCTGTATATAGTCACTATGTTACGTGTTTACAGGTGCATTCTGTATATAGTCACTGTGTTACATGTTTACAGGTGCATTCTGTATATAGTCACTATGTCACATGGTTACAGGTGCATTCTGTATATAGTCACTATGTCACATGTTTACAGGTGCATTCTGTATATAGTCACTATGTCACATGTTTACAGGTGCATTCTGTATTGAATTGTAACATAGTGACTATATACAGAATTGTATGTTAATAGGGAGCTCTTAAGGGACTTTAGACTGGGGGAAGATTTGATGGCGTCTGGGAGGTTATTCCATAATTGTGGTGCTCTGTAGGAAAATGAGGATTGAGCCACTTTCTTTTTGTATTGTGGCATTGTAAGTAAGGTGCAGGTCCTGGATCGGAGGTTATAGGATGAGGGAACTGCTGGGTGAAGCAGTCTATTCGGGTAGGGTGGTAGCTTACTAGAAAAGCTCTTAAACACCAGGTTGGAAAGGTGAAGGGTGCGTTTAGATTCCAGTGATGGCCAGTTTAGTTCTTTTAACATGTCACAATGGTGGGTCATGTAGTTACATTGTAGCACAAAGCGGCAGAATGAGTTATACAATGTAGTAAGTTTATGAAGGTGTGTTTGAGGGGCCGCTGCATACACTACATCTCCGTATTCAATAGCCGGCATAAGCATTTGTTGTACAATCTGCTTTCTTACCGCGGGGCTCAGGCAGGATTTGTTTCTCTACAGGGCACCTAGTTTGGGGTAAAGTTTAGATGAGAGTTTCTTGATGTGTTGTTCTACTGGAATGGTTCAGGTTGATTGCGGTAAAGCCATCTAATAAAAAAATCATCACTGGCCGTCAGAGGAGTTGGCCGCGTCACATATGCCTCATTGCTGGCAGCCTTTTTTTGTGGTCGCTAGCATATACAGGCAGAACACTGGTCTTTTAACCCTGGGTGTTGAAAAGACACGATAGGCCCCTGCATTCATGAAACTAAATGGATAGATGTCCATAGAGATCTCCAGCGCTAACCATGGGCAACATGGGCACAGAGCAACATCGGAGAGCTCAAAGAGCCACTTCCAGCCTTCTTCGTGCTGGTAGCTGCTCTGCAACCTGCAGATCACAGTATCTGATTGGCTGCTGGCGCTACACACTCTTTATGGCCTTGTTTTATTGTATATACCACGAATAATGACAAAGATTGTGGCCGGCGAGCTGAATCCTTGAGAGACCTACACGTGGTGTATCCCTGCTAAACTCCCTAAAGCTCAGTTTTACCGTCAGTGTCTGTGCGCGCGCGAATTCTACAAATACACAAAGATTTTCGGATCCCAGGGACACTTTACCCATGAAAGGAAAAGAAAAAAAGGATTTCTGGTTAAACACTTGTTTTAATAGACAATATGGGGTCATCGCTGCAATGTGAGTGATACATTGTATTCGTGGCTGTGTGAATACATACATTATTGTGCAGGTGCTAATCGCAGGCGTTCCCTGCATTATCTGCAGCGCGCCGAGCGCTGGGAACAATAACCCGCTGCTTTGATACATTGTCTCCATTACCGAGTCACGGGAAGGATGGCCTTGCTGACTCCTTACGAACCGGTGACGGATACGGTTTTGAAGGTTTGTTTATTGCGCTGAATGTTTTACACTCTTAATCACTGCAGCGGGAGAGACGGAAGGTTCAATGCTGGTCACATGACAAGGTTTTAATAATCGCTGTGCGCAAATGATTAGCACCGCGGCTGCTGACAGTAAAGGGATGGGGGATCTTTCGACGATTCAGAATTCAAGGCTTTCTATGTAAAGTATACGACACGCTGCCCGAAGAACAAAAACAACCCATCGCACAGGGTGCCCACTCCGGACGCAGAACGCTGGGCTGTGAGGAAGAGATTGTTGAGTTTGAAGAATGGGCGAAACGCGTTGGGCCTGAGAGATGCGTTAAATAGACATGGCAAGCCCCGTCCCAGTGAGGCTCAGAGTAATGGTTGGTTGGGGTGCAGGACTGTTACCCCTCTAGCCTTATAGGGCATCCCTGTCCGTTGTTTTATTGTTATAGTAACTGCGTGGGTGGCGTTATAAAATGCGTAATCAATTTGTAAGAATGACACAAAAAGGATTATCTGTCCCCGAGTGTCCGTCCGCTTTTAGAAAGGCTCCATGGAAGAGCCGAAACCTCGCAGCAAGACATATCCTAATAAACAGCTCTTTGTAGACGCAAACAGTGTGACTGGTTCTATTTGTATATATATATATTTAATGTAAAGCGGCTGATTTTGAACTGCACCAAATGTGTGGTGTGATTCACAATAGAGTGTGTGTCCTTCTGTTATTGCTTGGAAACACACCGGGACATAGAGACCGACACTGCCAGACGGATACACTGACTGACATGCAGAAACACAGACAAAAAATAGTGATAAAGACAATGACAGAGACACAGGAAAGACGTACACTCCTATAGAGAAAGAGACAGGCACACAGGGCCAGTGACCCCTCCACAGACACATGCATGAAGACATGCAGGATATGAAGACACACCTGCAAAGCCACTGACAGAGACCTACAGAGAATGACAAACACTCCCACAGAGGCACTGACAGACACACAGAGAATGACAAACACTCCCACAAAGACACTGACAGAGACACACAAAGAATGACAAACACATCCACAGAGACACTGACAGAGACACACAGAATGACAAACACAGACACTGACAGAGAGAAACAGAGAATGACAAACACACCCACAGAGACACTGACAGAGAGACACACACACAGAGAATGACAAACACACCCACAGAGACACTGACAGAGAGACACACACAGAATGACAAACAGTTCCACAGAGACACTGACAGACACACAGAGAATGACAAACACTCCCACAGAGTCACTGACAGACACACAGAGAATGACAGAGTCACAGAGAGACACACAGAGAATGACAGAGTCACAGAGAGACACACAGAGAATGACAAACACTTCCCCAGAGACACTGACAGAGACGCGCAGAGAATGACAAACACTCTGACAGAGACACTGACAGAGAGACACACAGAGAATGACAAATACTTCCACAGAATCTCGGACAGAGAGACACACAGAGAATGACAAACACTTCCCCAGAGACACTGACAGAGACGCGCAGAGAATGACAAACACTCTGACAGAGACACTGACAGAGAGACACACAGAGAATGACAAATACTTCCACAGAATCTCGGACAGAGAGACACACAGAGAATGACAAACACTCAAACAGAAAATGACAAACACCCCCACAGAGACACTGACAGAGATGCACAGAGAATGACGAACACTTCCACAGAATCACGGACAGAGACACACAGAGAATGACAAACACTCAAACAGAAAATGACAAACACCCCCACAGAGACACTGACAGAGAGACACACAGAGAATGACAAGCACTTCCACTGAGGAACTGACAGAGAGACATAGAGAATGACAAACATTTCCACTGAGACACAAAGAGACACACAGAGAATGACAAACATTTCCACTGAGACACAAAGAGAATGACAAACACTTCCACAGAGTCACTGAGAGAGACACACAGAGAATGACAAACACTCCCACAGGGGCACTGACAGAGACACACACAGAGAATGACAAACACTCCCACAGAGACACTGACAGACACACAGAGAATGACAAACACTCCCACAGAGACACTGACAGAGACACTGACAGAGACACGGACAGGCACAAAGGGACTCTGACAATGCACACACACAGAAACACAAGCAAAGACAGTGACAGAGGCAGGCACACAGGGATGTGATTCACGAGTCCCAATCTTTAACACGGGTTTAATCAATCAGGAGCAGTCGAGCTCTTATATAAGGAGGGTCTGTGTTATCCTACAACGTATCATTCAGTAACGGGATTTTACTTATACAGAAGTCTCATTAGGATGCGATAGAGTTGTGCGATAACACAACGGACGCGCACAGCGGCTTGCCCACAGACACTGGCAAAGGATTTTAGCAGACGATAAGAGTCTTTCATTCTGCAAATACAAGATTAGTGATTCGTCCAGCTTCAGGCCGGATTGATTTACCTGTCGAGAACACGCGCCTCGTTTTATCTTGGAATAGCGCAGAGCAGAGAGGATTAGCGAACACGTTATTATCACACAGAATGTTATCAAACCCAGAGACTGGAAACAGAACCGCGGCCAACACCAGCCTGAACTAGAACACTCAGGCCAAAAAAGCAGCAGCGAAAACTCCTCAAATGTCGCCGAATTGATAACATTTTATGTTCACCTCAATTAGGGTTTATTCAGCCAGATCCGGGTGTCACCGACAAGCGCAACTCCGCCTGGCTAGCTGACATCTCGCAAAGCGATTGGCCAAGCCGCGACAAGTGCAACTCCTCTGTAAATGCTGGAACTAGCCCACGGTTTGTAACATAATTAGCCAAGCCGATGCTGACAAGTGCAACAACTCGGCGCGCTCTGATCGGCAACCAAACTGTACAATTAGAAGAGGATTAGAAATCTTAAAGGGCCAGTACCACCAAAAAATGAAAGGTCCTTATTGTGTTTATTTGATGATATCTTACATGTGTTTGTTTTTCTCTTGTATCTTTAGGAAATATTTTCCTTTATATGTGTCACTGGGCGCATCCATTGTGTGATATTTTCCTCTATATGTGTCACTGGGTGCATCCATTGTGTGATATTTCCCTCTATATGTGTCATTGGGCGCATCCATTGTGTGATATTTTCCTCTATATGTGTCACTGGGTGCATCCATTGTGTGATATTTTCCTCTATGTGTCCCTGGGCGCATCCATTGTGTGATAGTTCCCTCTATATGTGTCATTGGGCGCATCCATTGTGTGATATTTTCCTCTATGTGTCCCTGGGCGCATCCATTGTGTGATATTTTCCTCTATATGTGTCACTGGGCGCATCCATTGTGTGATAGTTCCCTCTATATGTGTCATTGGGCGCATCCATTGTGTGATATTTTCCTCTATATGTGTCACTGGGCGGATCCATTGCGTGATATTTTCCTCTATATGTGTCACTGGGCGCATCCATTGTGTGATATTTTCCTCTATATGTGTCACTGGGCGCATCCATTGTGTGATATTTTCCTCTATATGTGTCACTGGGCGCATCCATTGTGTGATATTTTCCTCTATATGTGTCACTGGGCGCATCCATTGTGTGATATTTTCCTCTATATGTGTCACTGGATGCATCCATTGTGTGATATTTTCCTCTATATGTGTCACTGGGCGCATCCATTGTGTGATATTTTTCTCTATAAGTGTCACTGGGTGCATCCATTGTGTGATATTTTCCTCTATATGTGTCACTGGGTGCATCCATTGTGTGATATTTTCCTCTATATGTGTCACTGGGTGCATCCATTGTGTGATATTTTGTCTTGTATCTTTCCATCACTTGCTCCTCACTGTGTGGATTTGGTCATAGAATGGAGTGAATGGGTCAGTCACCGACTCATTTCATTGCATTGTGTGGGATGCAATGGGGGGGGGTTAGAAGACTTTTAAGCTCCCTGTTTTATCTCCTTCAGCTGCCAGCTCTTATCTCAGGTAGCCTGAAAAACAACCCTGCAGCCTTATCGAAACATTTTCTCATCCACCTCATTAACTGGTAAATACTATGGATTTACAAACCAAAACCACAAAGTAAAACTTTGCACAGATTTTGGTAGATGTTGCATCCTGGGAAAATGACACAAAATGGAATCAGGAGATAAAAAACAAACTTTATTTTTCCTTTTTACATGCAATTACTTAAATCAAAGGGAAAAAACAGCAGCATGTGTTTTGGAAAGTGTTTATAATGTGTTTTATAATGTGTTTTATAATGTGTTTATAATGTGTTAAGGTGGTTTTATTTGTAATGCACAAGTAATCTAGTTACAGCTTGTGTAAGTGCTAGTGTCCCTTTAAGGCAAAATAGGTGACTTTGAACCTCTTTATACTCTACCCGCGCAGCGCAGTGTGACGTCTTCGCGTCCGGCTCAGTGAAATAAACAGTTGTCGATCTGTAATAAATGTCAGGAATTTTCAAGAGTGGCCAAAGGGTTTCCAAATCCCAGAATGAAGCCGGGATCAGACGAGCGTTTTGCAGAGCGGAAGGAACGTCCGTGAGAGTGGACGTTCCTTAAACTCTGACGCGCGTCTGGCCGCCTCCCTGAGCGCAGTTAGTGCGCTCAGCACTGCAAGGCTCGATCCTCCTATGGAGAAATGCGCTTTGCAGCCCCGCCGAACGCGCGTCGTAGTGCTTCGACGGAGAGGCTTTCAGTACGGCCGCAGCACGCTGGCTGTAGCGTGCCAATTTGTGCGTGTCGCTACACTGTCGCTACATCACAATGCTGCGACAGACGCCGGGAGGAACGTCAGTAAGGGCACACATAGCGCGCTCCTCTGACCCCGGCCTAAGAGGGTTATTAAAGAGTCAGCGCACCTTCATTCGGTGCGATTCCAATTCGCTGATCCTGCGGGGAATTCACTATTCATGGCAGGGTCTTTGAAATGCGCCGAATGTGGAGCCGCCGAAGACCACCGAGCGCCAATCAGCCCGCCGAAAGCTGCTGAAGACAGCCGAACTGACCACCAAACTACAGGAAACGCCCCCAAAAATATGTATATAATAAAAAATAAAAGACAAAAAAATAAAAGATCTAAAGGGGTTATTCGGCGAGCACCAAACAGTCACGAACATTTCAGCGCTCTCTCGCTTGCCGCACTTCAACGAGTTAAATTTGCTGAAGTCAGCATTCACCGCAGGGTCCCCGGAGTGCGGCGAACAAATCCGCCAATCACATCTTCAAACCGCCGAATTGATTGGAAAATCCGCCACAAAACTGCCGAATCAATATGAAAAACCACCGAACGCACCTGCAAGCCGGCCAATAAAACTAGGCGACGATGCGCCAAACAAACTGCCGAATCAATATGAAAAACCACCGAATTGATTGGAAAATCCGCCACAAAACTGCCGAATCAATATGAAAAACCACCGAACGCACTTGCAAGCCTGCCAATAAAACTAGGCGACGATGCGCCAAAAAAATAAAAAAACATTTTTTAAAAAAATCGCCGAACCGACCCTCAAGCAGCCAATGACCAGCCAGCAAAAAACGCTGACAAGCCACCAAACAGGGGTAAAAGAGAAAAAAAAATACCGCAGCTTTTAAAAAGCGTTTTAAAAACCAATAGTGCATGAAAATGGCTGAAAATAATATATAAATCCTATGAATAACAATAAAAAGGACTAAAATAAAACAAAACATAATTTTATTTTTATCGGAAATAAGAATTTTGCCGAAAAAAATCCTGAAAAATACATAAAAGATCCTAAAAAATAAATAAAGAGACTTTTTACTGCAGATTAAAATAAAAGACGGTTTATTAGATATTGAGTTAAAACGGGAATATTTTTAACATTGAAACCTATGGGGTTCGCCTGAATAAACCTGCCGAATGAAACCACTGAACAGCAGGGCATTTCACTGACATTTCTCTGCTGTTCAATGTAAATAGATTAGCCATTGCTTCTCTATGGGGGATTTCACTGCCGCCGAATCGCACCGTATTTCACTGGCAATTTGCCAAGATTTGGCGAACTGCCTGCTCTCTGAATAGCCGAATGGCCTCGAAATGTCAGCGTACGGGGAAATTCACTGTTCGCTGCAATTCCGTGGTCGCCAATTCAGTGTTCTAGGAATAACCCCTATAGTAAATCGAAAGTCCATGCGCAAACTCAACCAGCCGGGTTGACTGGCCAGGAGGAGGTGAAGAGATTGGCCAAACGAGGGATCCTGGCCGACATGTGTCGATTCTTGTGAGCCTGGTACGTCACGTCTGGTAAGTGTGTTAGCTCCGAGGCGCCAGTGATCACAGCATCCCCCGGACTAGCAAGGATCTGCTCCTATACCTGCGTCTTCCCAATCCAGACCTCCTCATTAATGATCAGCTTTGATACTTTATTTAATGCAACGCTCTTTAAAGGCCACGCGTGTCATTTCGACGTGACGGCTCGCTGCGAGATTAACTCTTTGAAAGGTCCGTGTCCTCCAAGAGGCTTATGCTGAAATGTCACCTGTGTCTCCAAATTCGGCTGAACGCTCATAAAACTGTCATTTTCGGTCTAAAAGTACAATAAACAGGGAAAATGCAGGGAAAGTCTGTCTTTTAAGCAAAAAACACAGAAACAAACCCAATTAGCTGTAAATGAGGCTCGCACATCTGAAGATAGGTGCGTGTGGATGCAGGGGTGGAGTTGTGTGTCGGGTCGACAGGCTTGTGAATGCAGATGTGTATTTGGATGGAGTATAGTGTGTATACAGTTGTGTTCAAAATTATTCAACCCCCAATGCTGTAAAGGGTTTTAGGGAATTTAGTGACATTTGTAATTGTATTCAGAATGAAATCCTACAAGGACTTTTTAAAGAACCATATGCAACTAAAATGACATCAATTGGTTTTGTAATACAGTAGTAAATGTTTCTTTTGTGAATTCTTCATTGACACAATTATTCAACCCCTTAAAGACTACCACTCTGAAGAACAGAGGTTCATTCAAGTGTTTTCAATCAGGTATTGAAAACACCTGTGGATGTCACGGAGCAGCAATAAAGCATAATAAGCACCAATTAGGCAGCTTTAAAATGACTGTGATACTCAGCTCCTTCTAGACATTTACTGGTGTGGTTACAAACATGGTGAAGTCAAGAGAATGGTCCAGGAAGACAAGAGAAGAGGTGATTACTCTTCACAGGAAGGGCAATGGCTATAAGAAGATTGCAAAGATGTTAAACATACCAAGAGAGACCATAGGAATTATCATTCGCAAATTCAAGGCAAAGGGCACTGTTGAAACACTACCTGGTCGTGGCAGAAAGAAGATGCTGACTAAGACTGCTGTGCGCTACCTGAAGCGTAGAGTGGAGAAAAGTCCCCGTGTGACTGCTGAGGAACTGAGAAAAGATTTGTCAGATGTGGGTACTGAAGTTTCAGCTCAGACAATACGGCGCACACTGCGTAATGAAGGCCTCCGTGCCAGAACTCCCAGGCGCACCCCCTTGCTGTCTCCAAAGAATAAGAAGAGTCGACTGCAGTATGCCAAAAGTCATGTGGACAAACCACAGAAGTTTTGGGATAGTGTTCTGTGGACTGATGGAATAAAATTAGAACTGTTTGGGCCCATGGATCAACGCTATGTTTGGAGGAGGAAGAACAAGGCCTATGAAGAAAAGAACACCTTGCCTACTGTGAAGCATGGCGGGGGGTCAATCATGCTTTGGGGCTGTTTTGCTTCTGCAGGTACAGGGAAGCTTCAGCGTGTGCAAGGTACCATGAATTCTCTTCAGTACCAGGAGATATTGGATGACAATGTGATGCAGTCCGTCACAAACCTGAGGCTTGGGAGACGTTGGACCTTTCAACAGGACAATGATCCCAAGTATACCTCCAAGTCCACTAGAGCATGGTTGCAGATTAAAGGCTGGGACATTTTGGAGTGGCCATCGCAGTCACCTGACTTAAATCCAATTGAGAACCTCTGGTGGGACTTAAAGAAAGCAGTTGCAATGCGCAAGCCTAAGAATGTGACTGAACTGGAGGCTTTTTCCCTAGACGAATGGGCGAAGATACCCGTAGATCGCTGCAAGACACTTGTGTCAAGCTATGCTTCAGGTTTAAAAGCTGTTATAACTGTAAAAGGATGTTGTACTAAGTACTAAGATTGAATGTCACTTGGGGGTTGAATAAAACTGATAATGATGTGAGCACAGAAAAGACATTTGTGGTTATTTCATTATAAATGTTATGTTATATTTGTCTGACCTACACGTGCCTCTTTGATTTAATTGTAAGCAAGATGACTGAATGATCAAAATCAATGTCAAACTGGCCAAAACACTCAATTTCAGTGGGGGTTGAATCATTTTGAACACAACTGTATGTGTGATTGTCGAGTGGTGCAATGTTTGTGTGAGTGCATAAAGGGTTAAATTCTACAGCGTTTGGTCTTGCATGATGGCACGACAAGCAGTTCACACAAGGGTATAATGTGAAGCCCCCGTTTGAGTGAGGCCTTAGGCGTCTGCCTATTTTGCCCAATTATAGCATCTGACCCCATGCAAGTCAGGTATATGTAAATGAGCTCGTAGCCAAACCTGGGCACAAGGAAGACCCCAAGGGCCATGGGGCTGACTCTATAGAAACCCCCTGTACATGTACACACCAGCGATAGCGAACACATGTTGGTGTGTGGATGAACCTGAAACAGTTCACGAAGGGAAACGAACGGAGGTTTGAACCAATGGGTTCATTCTAATGGTGCACCGAAATGGAAATTGCCGGCCGATACCGAAACCAAAAATTGGGGATCGGTTCGGACGAAAACCGATACCGGAACCGAAAATCACACATGAGAACCTGGGCCTGGAGGCCGGGCCGGGGGCTCACCTGAGCCTGGAGGCCGGCCGAGTAGCTTGCTCGGTCGGCCTCCAGGCCCAGGTTCGCATGGCTGACTGGTTGCACCTACTTACTCACCTACATCCTCCTACTTCGGCCCTGAGCTCCAGCGGTGACAGTCCTCTGGTTGTTGCAGGCTGCTCGGCCGGGCCTCCAGGCGCTATTTGGAAAAGAAAATTTTTGTCTGAATTTTCCATTTCGGCCAAAACCGAAAGCACCATTTTCGCCCGATAATTTTGGTGGCCCTAGTTCATTCTCTTGGCCATGTGTTGGCATTTGGTTTATTGGCCTGTTGGTGTCATGTCCGGTTAGGGGGAATATGGTATTTGGGGAAGAGGAATCCAAAGGCAGATCACTAGAAGACCTCTCATGATTTTTGGTCAAAGCCAAAGACGAAGACAGAACCAGAGTTGGCAGGAACAAGGGCAATCCAGTGTGTCGACAGGATCAGGAGCCAGCACCAGGTCCCATGTACAGGAGTATCTGAATAACCAAGCACTGAGGAGAGGGAGTACTTGAAATCTTGTAGGGAGTGGTGATAGGGAAGGAGCTTCAGGTGTGGGATGGTCCTCTTCCATGTCCAAGCGGGAGGTAGGGATCACAGGTGCAGGCATAGGTGCTCAGAGATTGGGCACTGGCTTGGAAGAATGATGTCGCCAACCTGCGCCACCAGCATCATTTTGACAGGTCCCACTGGAGCTGCATCATCCCTAAACGTCATACAAACATGGGCTGTTAGAGAGGATGAAGCATATGCATCAATGTGGGGGTCGCATGGCATCAAGATGGCGGCCACCTGCCTTTGTGTTTGCTCGTGCCGCTGCCGCAATGAAAGACTGGCCTGGTCAGCAGATCAGGTGCACGGATGTCACACGGGGACGCCGGTGGGTGAGTCATGACAGTAGGAGACCCAAAGAAGACCCCAAACCATGCAAGAAGAATAAAAAAAGTCCCGATTCCAACTCTAGAATTTATACATTGTTTTAGAAAATAGTCCTCGGTTCTAGATTCCTGATCCCGTGTGAGGTCCTGCTGTCCAGAACTTTGCGATGGAAAATGAAGAAAGGAAAACAAAAGCGGCGCTCGCTGGTAATTTGGGGATCAGTCTCGGGTAACTGGACCGGACTCGCCGTGGCTGAAAACAACGAGATGTCCTAAATGTATACTTTGGCGGCCGTTGACTCTTACGCTGTCAAGTGAAAGGTCATTCCTTGAGTTCCTCCGACAGGAACGATTTAGAGGATTTCTGTAAATGTTAAAAATCTGTGAAACGTAATCAGATTTTAAAGAAGCCGGAGAGTCTTTAAAGTGCGTGAACTAATTAAAGCCACAGAGCGCGGCGACATCTCCTAGCGACTCGTTTCCCGCTGCTGAGGTTCACCTTGGGCCACCAGCTGGAAATACGCATCGGTTCCTCCACTGTATATGTTGCTTAATGTGTTTTGGGTTTCGATTTCTTTTATGTTTGAAGGTTTAATGTTCATCAAACTCTGGAGCAAATCTCAGAAAGAGGAACACAGAAAAACCAAGGGGATTCCAGTGACCGGAGCCGGTACACGTTCTGAGGAGAACATTGCAAAGTACTTGGAGTTCATGAGGGACCCGGCCATGACGAATGTCTATCCATACGGGTAGAATGCAAGCGTTCAAAAATCATTATTCAGTGACAGAGAATCAGAACAGCATTTATTACAGATTCATTGCTCTGCAGCTCTGTTATACACCCACACACCCCAAATACATAGCGGAGCCCCTAAAAAGACAGCCGCACACCCCAAATACATAGCGGAGCCCCTAAAAAGACAGCCGCACACCCCAAACACATAGCGGAGCCCCTAAAAAGACACCCACACACCCTGAATATATGGAGGAACCCCTAAAAAGACATCCGCACACCCTGAATATATGGAGGAACCCCTAAAAACACACCCGCACACCCTGAATATATGGAGGAGCCCCTAAAAACACACCTGCACAACCCGGAATATATGGAGGAGCCCCTAAAAAGACACCCACACACCCTGAATATATGGAGGAGCCCCTAAAAAGACACCCACACACCCTGAATATATGGAGGAGCCCCTAAAAAGACACCCACACACCCTGAATATATGGAGGAACCCCTAAAAGACACCCGCTCACCCTGAATATATGTAGGAACCCCTAAAAAGACACCTGCACACCCTGAATATATGGAGGAGCCCCTAAAAACACACCCACACACCCTGAATATATGGAGGAGCCTCTAAAAAGACACCCGCACACACTGAATATATGGAGGAGCCCCTAAAAAGACACCCACACACCCTGAATATATGGGGAACCCCTAAAAGACACCCGCTCACCCTGAATATATGTAGGAGCCCCTAAAAAGACACCCTATGCACCCAAATATATGGAGGAACCCCCCAAAAAAGATAAAAAGAGAAATAAAGAGATTTGGATAAATAGGGGGCACTTGTGAGTTATGTATCTCTTGCCCGTGTGTCATTATCAGTGAATATTTGTGGGTACGTTGAGCTGGCATGCATTGGCAGCCCGGCCAGTCACTCTGTGCCCTGCACTGTGCTCAGATAGAAGATTGACCCCCTGTCCGGGTGTCTCCGCGGTGTCCACGCTTTTCCTGAACCCTGACTGACACCTCGCAGCTTCACAAAAAAGGGAAACAAAGGATAACGCTACGGCCGTAACGCAACAGAATTCTAATCCTACTCATAAAAGCTGCGCGGCGCGCGTCCGCTCAGATCGCGAGGAACAAAAAGTTCTCGAAACACACAAGTGTGCTTTCTGAAACGCTGGAATGACGTGCGCGTCATAAATAAAGTGTCAGCACTCTCCACGCAACTGGCAAACGTGGACTAACGTGTCACTCAATGAAACGATGCACCGCGTCAGCGAGGGCGCAATGCGAGGAGCGCTGCGAAAAGAATACAATGAAGAAACAATACGTATACAGTATCTATAAACATGAGAAAGTCAAGCCGGCTGAGTTATTACGTGACACCTCCTCACTGAGGAAAGCCACGAGATACTAGCCAAACTGGAAAGTAACTTGCCACCCATTGTCACCCGTCATCCTGCATCCAGCAGACATATCATTATTGTATGTATTGAAGGATATGTCAATATATAGACCACGTTGGCTTTTTAAAGTGATCAGGATGTGATGAGAGCCCACCCCTGCTGCCCCGATCAAGTGTTATCGCTGGGTGAAGCAGAGGAGTCCCCCCCCCAAACCCAGTGTCACCAGCAGCTGGGATTTTGAATTTCCCGGCTGCCGGACACCAGATCGGTCACTAGTGATGTCACGCACAGAGCGCGGCCGACGTCACCCTCTGACACCAATCGCTGTGGCGAGTGCGTTCTCAGGGAATCAGCCGTTTGATCGGATCTGTGCATGCGCATGCATCTCCGATCCATCGCTCTGCACAAGCGCTACGGAACTTACAGGGTTATTCAGAGATAGGTGAAACCCAGGAGAATTGGCAGGAGAAGAGAACAATCTAGACCAAATAGCCGATTTGGAAAGTGAGACAAATGGGAGAATTTTTCTGGTTTGGCTATGTTGACCTAGAATTTTCACTTCTCCAAAGGTTCTCCAGAGTTTCACCTTTCTCTGAATGGCCCTGTTAGTTACTTAACGAACCAGCACTTTACGTACACCAGTTGTAAAGGAGCCCAAATTGCACAGAAAAACCTCAGCGACGTCCGGGTTCTGGAGAACGTAAGCTAAAGAGGTTGTGCAGGGCACGGCACGAGAGAAAAGGGGAGAGCAGGATCTGTCCAATAATTTAACGGCAAATGAAAGGGAACTCTGCTTTTTAATAGAATATCCCTTTAAATGTCATAATTTAAAACGTGACAAAATGAACAAAGTAAAAAGTTATCAAAGTAACAATGTTACAAAAAGTAATCGCTTAAAGAGTGATACGATAAAAATGTAAGGAGGGTGGAAATGCGGGGGTTAACATTCACTGCTCTTGACACCCCATCATATGATTTTAACCCTTTATTTTCATTTACAAACTTGCCTTTAACCAGCACTGGTCTCCTTTTGAGCCCTGCAGGGCGTGACATGATGGTGGCACATGACTGCAAGTTGGGTGGCCTGGTGAGCCAACCCAGAGCCTCTTAATGCCAGTAGGTGGGACCTGGTTCCCAAAGGTCCCAAAGTCCGGTAACCTGACCTCTGTGCTCAGGCTCTGGGCAGAACTAAGCGACCCATTGGTCCCACACACCATCAAGCGTTCATTCAGGTGCACAATCATATGATTCCTTGTTATTATTATTATCGTCATCATTTATATAGCGCCAACAGTTTCCGCAGCGCTTTACAATAACCAAAGGGAACAAAATACGTATAAACGGACATATGATGGAAACAAGAGGTGTAGAGGGTCCTGCTCATAGGATTTTACAGTCTAGAGGGATTGGGGGGGTTGAGGAAGACAAGAGGAGTTTTACTGGACGGCAGGGTCATTAGTGCCAGTGGTTTGGGAATGGTGGGGCCATAGAAGCGGCTTCAATCATGAGTGAGTAGGTGAGCAGAGGGATGAGTTGCATCAGTGATGTGGTACAATAATCTGAAGAGAAGGTTTTGAGGGATTTCTTGAAGGACTGAAGGTCAGGAGAGAGTTTGATAGGGCGAGGAAAGTCATTCCACAGGACAGGTGCTGTCCTTGAGAAGTCTTGGAGGCGAGTGTTGGCCGTGTGCGTGTGGACAGATGACAGGTGGAGATCACCTGCTGACTGGAGTTGTCTAGACGGGACGTGCTTGCGGAGTAACAAAGACATGTGGGGAGGGGTCGAGTTATTGAGTGATTTGAACGTGAGCGTCACTATTTAAAACTTTATTCTGGAACGTACAGGAAGCCAGTGGAGGGACCGGCAGAGGGGGGAGGTACAGGAAGCCAATGGAGGGACCGGCAGAGGGGGGAGGTACAGGAAGGCAATGGAGGGACCGGCAGAGGGGGGAGGTACAGGAAGCCAATGGAGGGACCGGCAGAGGGGGGAGGTACAGGAAGCCAATGGAGGGACCGGCAGAGGGGGAGGTACAGGAAGCCAATGGAGGGACCGGCAGAGGGGGGAGGTACAGAAAGCAAAAGTAGGGACCGGCAGAGGGGGGAGGTACAGGAAGCAAAAGTAGGGACCGGCAGAGGGGGGAGCTATGAGAGGTGCGTCTGGTGAGAAAATATAAGATTTATTACATATTTTTCCCTGAAACCCCATCTATAAATATATCTTTATATCAAAACGAGTGTACATGGAGGGTTAGGTGCAAAATGACAAACATTAAGGTGTAAATCTTGGTACGTCTTTTCAGGACTTGACCCCTGGTGCCAGTCGTGCAATGAAGGCTCGCGGTGACGGGCTGCCATAGAGCTGTGAGCGCGTCGGTCGGGCGCGCATGCGCAGAGTGGCTATTGAATCACGTTGTCTTTTCTCAGGACGACACTGAGACGAAAGGACCTGAAATGACCTCGCTCTCTACTTTTTAAGGACTTTCCTCTCATTATTTCAGCAACAAAAAGAGAGGTTGGGGGGACAATAGGGCGACGGGCAGCCTTCCCATGTAGGACACAGCCTTTTGAAAAGAAAAGGAATTATTTTTATAAAAATAAAAAAAAAGATTCTTTCCAGCTTTATCTGAAAATAGCTCGCCACAAATAAAACGTTGAAAATCGTCCGTTTCTCATACTTTTCACCGTCCCTTACAGTTTTAAGTTCCATTAATTGTACGGAGGGATTCAGTTTCTGTCGGCGCTTTCACATCACAATGGGGCAGAACCCGCCATTAATGTCGCTGTGCTCCTGCCTCGACTCACTGTACTCAATGAGACCCCAAGCGAGATGTGACGGCCCCGGCTCGCACAGCAGACGCGGCCCTGCCAGTCTCAATGTATTAATTGTGCGCCCCGGTTCCCTCTCCTCCTGTAATTGGTACATATACTTGTTTAGCATTCACAAAGGGTGCGTTTTATAAAAGACTAAACCGTGCCCTTTGGCATCGCTCCGCCAGGAAAGGTACCAGCCATCTGTTGGTTCTCCTGGGAGCTTTTTCTCTCGGCTCCTCCACCTCTTCCCCCCGTTTAGCGGGACGCTATTATTCCGCGAAATGCGTTTCTCCGACTGTCTGAATGCGAGTCTCGCATACACGGTTACCGCAACAATGCCAATCTAACCCACTTATTCTTCTTCCCCGGCCCGCTCTAATCATCCCGGGGTATAAGGTTTCCTGCACAATGTTCTGACAATGCAATTCTGTCCACGGCCATGGGCTTCAATGCCGCAGACCCAGCCAGGCTCGGATCACACAGGGGGGAGCGACCCGACTCAAAGGACGAGGCGGAAAATAAAATCAATTAATGACACAGACGAATCACAATTTTTTTTTTTTATCAGAAGCAGCAAGATGGCGCCCAGAGAAATAATGGAAAAACCAACCGTTTCCACGACTTTCCAAAGTTATATTTAAGAGTATATTTAAAAGGAAACAAAGTAGCAAAACAAGAGGACATAGTCTTAGATTAGAGGGGCAAAGGTTTAAAAGTAACATCAGGAAGCATTATTTTACTGAGAGGGTGGTGGATACATGGAACAGTCTTCCAGTAGAAGTGGTAGAGGCCAAAACAGTGATTGAATTTAAGCAAGCATGGGATAGGCATAAGGCTATCCTAAACAAAAGATAAATCCAGGTAAAGTATCCATGTAATTGGGCAGACTAGATGGGCCGACAGGTTCTTATCTGCCGACATTTTCTATGTTTCTATGTTATATATTGTTAGTGACGTGTGTCGCTTTGGTGTTATGTACGAATAAAGTTATTGTCAAACGGTCTATCGTTATGGTCCACACGTATCTGTTGATATCTGCTGTATATTTGAGTAGTTTGTTAATCTGCTTTGTCGGGCAAACACTGCCCTATTATCTGCCGTTTTAGGCAATCTGTTTAGATTGCCATTGTCCTGTCTCATCTAGGAATGTTGAGCAAATGTTTATTCCATTATCTGTCCTCGGTAACATGGGAAACCCTCACAGCGTCTTCTAGGAGAGGTTTTGTATTTGTAAATAACGGAATAACCCATGTTTGACCGTATAAATATTTGTGCCTGTCCCCAATAAAACCAGTTCCATTTTGACCTTGAAAGGTCCCAGATATACAGCCTTGTATTATTTCTGGGGGATGCTAGCAGGCTCTCTACGTGTCACAATCCTTAATCTTCATCTAAGGACTGGAGGAAGGCACAAGAGTCAGCTGGGGAGAACACGGGGGTCCAGCAAGAAAGTGGCATTGGCAGCTGTGACCCGGACGGGTAATGAGATCTGTTACATATATTTAGATTGTATTATTATATCTATTATGATTTTAGTCTTGTTTCATGTATGCAGGGACAACGTCAGGGGGTGACAGCCCATGATATGTTCATGGGGCCTGTAACTTCAGGGGGGCCCGACCTTTGCCAAACCCTGTGCAGCTGGTCTACAACAGGGTTTGGCAAAGGCTGGGACCCCCTGAAGCCACATGCACCTTGATAGATGGGCTGCCTCTCTGAGAACGCTTGCTACAGTGTTTTGGTCTCAGAGAGTGACGTCAGCCGCTCTCTATGTGTGACATCACGTTCTCTATGTGTGACATCACTGGCGACCGACAGTCGGGAAATTCTAAATCCTGGCTGCCGGTGACGCTGGGTGGGGTGGTGGAAACTCCCCACTTCGCCCAGTGTTTTCTCCAGAACGGGGGGGTCCTGGGAGGCAGAAGGGGGGCACTCCCCACACCCTGACCGCTTTATAAATGTAGAGTGTTCAGGATGTGTTCTGTCCCTTTAAGAATTTTTCTGTTGGCGCTTTTTAATACATCAATATACGGCATTCAATAATGCACAGGGTCACGGCCCACCAGGAGCGCCCCTTTAACGCGCTTACCGAGAGGATGAAAGCGAGGGACGGCGAATCCTGCAATGAAACGGACGCCCGCAGGAGGAATTACTGTGAAGTAAAGACCGAAATGCGCTTACACAGCGGCACGTCCGGCTCAGCGCTGCCAGCGTCAGGTACGGCACTTAAGAGCTATATAGGAATAAGACTTGAAACGATTCCAAGCTCATCCTTCCTCCCAAATCCCTCCCCGGGGCCATAAACAAGATTTTCATTATCCACGAGTGTCCTGCATGTACAATTCATAACTCGCCGCGCGCTCGGAAAGGAAATGCACGAACGAGATGCCGCGCCATCGTCACGCGCCGGCCTTAACGCCGTATATAAAGTGTAAGCTGCTGCGCCAACGCTCGTAACGACACAAATCCTGTAACAGGTTCTCACAATATACAATCCTGAGACTGAATATGCTTTAAAATGTGCAATATACAGCGTTATGAGACTCGTTTTCAATGACCGGACCCCCCCGTGCACCGCCACAGCCGCTGTATCCCTCCATAATGAACGCACGGCGTCCCGATGGCATGTCTTGGCACCACAAAGGTTTTTATGATGCTCATTAAAGAGTAATTCATGCAGCTTTTATCATAAGCCTTAATAAACCCAATCTGGTAAAAGAAGCATTTTAGCAACTTTACCGAGATGCTTCCATTCTACCTGCAGCAAGTTAATGGCTTTCGCCCAGCAGCCTTCAGGGATTTGCCCGCAAGCCTTACTGGTCCTCATCTTTATCACAATAAGGGGCTTGGCGTTCCTGCTGTTCTGTGCCGGCACACGGGAATTGATATCGGCTTACAGAGTAAGAGCGAAGCACACTCAGCAGATTAGAATCACCCGCTTCTCTATGTTTCAGCTAAAAGGGAAAACGTGCAGGACCAGAGCACAACTTAAAAGTTAAAGGGAAGACACAAGTGGAAAACGTGCGCGTCTTCCTATATTCCACTTGCGGTTCGCCTTTAACATACGTGTTTCGCCAGAGCAGCTTGAGTCTCAGCAGCTTGAGTCCTAACACTTTGCAGCCGCAGGGTGATCACACCAGCGGCGCTAAGCGGGGATAGCCTCATTTGCGCACGCTCGCGTCTATTTGTCCCAGCGTTCCTCTGCCGGCAGAGCGAGGAAGCTGCGGATCGCGCCGCTCTCTGCACCGAGGGATCGGAGGCGAGTATGGGATTTTTTTTAGTGGGGATTTATGTGTTATGTGATTGTGCTGAAGTGAAATTCGGGGCTGAGTTGGAGGATAGTGATTAACCCTAGGAGGGAGATCATGGGACATTTAGCTCCAAAACTCCTGGGGTACTAAAGTTAACCATCAGTAGTCTTCACCAGCAAGACCAGAGCAAGGAACCCGTGTGGCTGGAGTTTAACTCCACATTGCTGTAAGACACACTGGTGTGCGCAGCCCGTTACATTAGGGTGTGCAGACACTGACGTGTGCAGCCCGTTACATTAGGGTGTGCAGACACTGGTGTGCGCAGGCCATTACATTAGGGTGTGCAGACACTGGCGTGTGAAGCCCGTTACATTAGGGTGTGCAGACACTGGCGTGCAAAGCCCGTTACATTAGGGTGTGCAGACACTGGCGTGCAAAGCCCGTTACATTAGGGTGTGCAGACACTGGCATGCAAAGCCCGTTACATTAGGGTGTGCAGACACTGGCATGCAAAGCCCGTTACATTAGGGTGTGCAGACACTGGCATGCAAAGCCCGTTACATTAGGGTGTGCAGACACTGGCATGCGAAGCCTGTTACATTAGGGTGTGTAGATACTGGCGTTCGCAGCTCATTACATTAGGGTGTGCAGACACTGGCATGCGAAGCCTGTTACATTAGGGTGTGTAGATACTGGCGTTCGCAGCTCATTACATTAGGGTGTGCAGACACTGGCATGCGAAGCCTGTTACATTAGGGTGTGTAGATACTGGCGTTCGCAGCTCATTACATTAGGGTGTGCAGACACTGGCATGCAAAGCCCGTTACATTAGGATGTGCAGACACTGGCGTGTGCAGCTCATTACATTAGGGTGTGCAGACACTGGCATGCGAAGCCTGTTACATTAGGGTGTGCAGACACTGGCATGCAAAGCCCGTTACATTGGGGTGTGCAGACACTGGCGTGCGCAGCCCATTACATTAGGGTGTGCAGACACTGGCATGCAAAGCCCGTTACATTATGGTGTGCAGACACTAACGTGCGCAGCCTGTTGCATTAAGGTGTGTAGATACTGTGGGGCGCAGCCAGTTACATTAGGGTGTGCAGACACTGGCATGCGAAGCCCGTTACATTAGGGTGTGCAGACACTGGCATGCGAAGCCCATTACATTAGGGTGTGCAGACACTGGCATGCGAAGCCCGTTACATATGGTGTGCAGACACTAACGTGCGCAGCCTGTTGCATTAGGGTGTGTAGATACTGGTGTGCGCAGCCAGTTACATTAGGGTGTGCAGACACTGGTGTGCGCAGCCCGTTACATTAGGGTGTGCAGACACTGACGTGTGAAGCCCGTTACATTAGGGTGTGCAGACACTGGCGTGCGCAGCCCATTACATTAGGGTGTGCAGACACTGGCATGCAAAGCCCGTTACATTATGGTGTGCAGACACTAACGTGCACAGCCTGTTGCATTAAGGTGTGTAGATACTGTGGGGCGCAGCCAGTTACATTAGGGTGTGCAGACACTGGCATGCGAAGCCCGTTACATTAGGGTGTGCAGACACTGGCATGCGAAGCCCATTACATTAGGGTGTGCAGACACTGGCATGCGAAGCCCGTTACATATGGTGTGCAGACACTAACGTGCGCAGCCTGTTGCATTAGGGTGTGTAGATACTGGTGTGCGCAGCCAGTTACATTAGGGTGTGCAGACACTGGTGTGCGCAGTCCGTTACATTAGGGTGTGCAGACACTGGCGTGCAAAGCCTGTTACATTAGGGTGTGCAGACACTAACGTGCGCAGCCTGTTGCATTAGGGTGTGTAGACACTGGTGTGCGCAGCCAGTTACATTCGGGTGTGCAGACACTGGCATGCGAAGCCTGTTACATTAGGGTGTGCAGACACTGGCATGCGCAACCCGTTACATTAGGGTGCAGACACTGGTGTGCGCAGCCCTTTACATTAGGGTGCAGACACTAGCGTGCGCAGCCCGTTACATTAGGGTGCGCAGACACTGGGGTGAGCAGCCCGTTACATTAGGGTGTACAGACACTGGCAAGCGCAGCCCGTTACATTTGGTTGTGCAGACACTGGCACGCGCAGCCCGTTACATTATGGTGTGCAGACACTGGCACGCGCAGCCTGTTACATTATGGTGTGCAGACACTGGCACGCGCAGCCCGTTACATTATGGTGTGCAGACACTGGCACGCGCAGCCCGTTACATTATGGTGTGCAGACACTGGCACGCGCAGCCCGTTACATTATGGTGTGCAGACACTGGCACGCGCAGCCGTCACATTATGGTGTGCAGACACTGGCACGCGCAGCCCGTCACATTATGTGTGCAGCAGACACTGGCACGCGCAGCCCGTCACATTATGGTGTGCAGACACTGGCACGCGCAGCCCGTCACATTATGGTGTGCAGACACTGGCACGCGCAGCCCGTCACATTATGGTGTGCAGACACTGGCACGCGCAGCCCGTCACATTATGGTGTGCAGACACTGGCACGCGCAGCCCGTCACATTATGGTGTGCAGACACTGGCACGCGCAGCCCGTCACATTATGGTGTGCAGACACTGGCACGCGCAGCCCGTTACATTATGGTGTGCAGACACTGGCACGCGCAGCCCGTTACATTATGGTGTGCAGACACTGGCACGCGCAGCCCGTCACATTATGGTGTGCAGACACTGGCACGCGCAGCCCGTCACATTATGGTGTGCAGACACTGGCACGCGCAGCCCGTCACATTATGGTGTGCAGACACTGGCACGCGCAGCCCGTCACATTATGGTGTGCAGACACTGGCACGCGCAGCCCGTCACATTATGGTGTGCAGACACTGGCACGCGCAGCCCGTCACATTATGGTGTGCAGACACTGGCACGCGCAGCCCGTCACATTATGGTGTGCAGACACTGGCACGCGCAGCCCGTCACATTATGGTGTGCAGACACTGGCACGCGCAGCCCGTTACATTATGGTGTGCAGACACTGGCATGCGCAGCCCGTCACATTATGGTGTGCACCAATGGAACATTAATTAATTAGAAACTTAAGTTTAGAAGATTTTGCACAAAACGCACATTTTCCATTAGAAATAACAAGCCTTATCAGAGATACAGTCAGTTTTTATGCCATTTATCATGAAGCAGATAAGGGACATTAACATGTAACTTCAAGAGGTCAAAGAGGTCCTCTTCACCCAACATTAGGGGGTGCCTGGGCACACCCGGCACACCCTGTGCACACACCTGTGGTAAGGCACTTCTATTCAGACAATGCAAAGTTTCGGCTGCTGACTCGGCCTTCCTCAAGCCTTGAGAAACCAAAACATTGCGTTGACGTCCTAATAACGGTATGTTACAGCAGTGTGGAGCGCCGGCTCCCCCTTCTTCCGTCAGGACGTCTTGGTGTTGGTGACTCTTCTTTCTGGTTTCCATTCCAGGTGATTTGAATTTAGGGTCATTGCCTCGCGGCGGGCGCTGCATTGTGGTTAGCACTGAGTCGCACTCCACGGACTCTACACAATCACCACGGCCGGACACAAACACATAACTCGCCAGAGGAGCTGGACAAGACTTTAAAAGATTGTGCTGCAGACAAAGTAACAATACTGTTACCAAAAGCTTAGCAACTTCTCCAGCCGGCATTACGGTGCAGGCAGCATGGATCCTGCGTCCTGGCCGCCCCGCGACGCTGTCTGTCCTCCAGCATGACGTTTAGGAGAGATGCACAGACGTGCTTTTATCTGGGCAGACACACTGGCTTTTTTTTCACGTCCTGCTTAGAAATGCTTTGCATTTTGCAAGTGATCTGGCAAACGTTGAGGTTCTGTCGTGAGATACGCCAACAAGCCTTACGGTGCCAGTCCAAGTGCCAACAGAAAGGGCTAGTGTGCACTAAACAGCACCTCGAGGTGGGCACGGCGCGTTGTCCCACCTTTCTCTGGGCTGATGCGCCACAGCCTCTACGCCGGCCACAATATGACATTCACGAGCGTGCAAGCCAGGACAAACTGCCACAATGTCAGCATTGATCGGGTAGGTGACGTTTGCCCCGGCAGCTGCATAAACAGGGCATCACTTCAAATGCTCCTGGACTAGAAGAAGCTGCGCCTGCTATCCACTCTCTGCCGCAGATGTTAACCCACGAAGGCACACGACGGATACATTGTTCCCAAGACGACCCCTGATAAAGGGTTCAACAAAAAAAGGTAACAATGTCTCCTTTCACTTTCCTTCTGTTCACGTAGCGCGGTGACAAAGCAAAGCCGAAGATGAAGCTATTTTTAAAACATGGTTAGCAATTAGCTCCTTAACCCTTTCACCGCCAAAAAAACTTCTATCGAAATGATATCGCATTGCAATTAAATGAAGAATGAAAATTATCACAAAAACCCCCAAAGAAATACCTTTATAATGCAGGATTAGTGCGCCCACAGGGGACAAACTGTATTCTCAGAGAGACCTCACTCCTGTCAGCTTGTGTTACTGTAAAAAAGCTACAAGGAGCAGCTCCCATCCTCCAGTGTAACAAAAAGCTCAACAAACTTTACTGCAGCATTCCAGCAGCCAGGGATTGTGCAGAATACAGGGAGAACTGTGGGGTCAGTCGCTGCTGTACAGGGATAAGATTCAGGGGGTTATAATGAGTGTAAATCCCTGTACAGTACAGATAAAAGGCGTTGCTGTAATTGTCATACACAGGCATTACGCAGCACATACAGATACAAGGTGTTGCTGTAATTGCCATACACAGGCATTATGCAGCACATACAGATACAAGGTGTTGCTGTAATTGTCATACACAGGCATTATGCAGCACATACAGATACAAGGTGTTGCTGTAATTGTCATACACAGGCATTATGCAGCACATACAGATACAAGGTGTTGCTGTAATTGCATACACAGGCATTATGCGGCACATACAGATAAAGGTGTTGCTGTAATTGCCATACACAGGCATTATGCAGCACATACAGATACAAGGTGTTGCTGTAATTGCCATACACAGGCATTATGCAGCACATACAGATACAAGGTGTTGCTGTAATTGCCATACACAGGCATTATGCAGCACATACAGATACAAGGTGTTGCTGTAATTGTCATACACAGGCATTATGCGGCACATACAGATACAAGGTGTTGCTGTAATTGTCATACACAGGCATTATGCAGCACATACAGATACAAGGTGTTGATGTAATTGCCATACACAGGCATTATACAGCACATACAGACACAAGGTGTTGCTGTAATTGCCATACACAGGCATTATGCAGCACATACAGATACAAGGTGTTGCTGTAATTGCCATACGCAGGCATTATGCAGCACATACAGATACAAGGTGTTGCTGTAATTGTCATACACAGGCATTATGCGGCACATACAGATACAAGGTGTTGCTGTAATTGTCATACACAGGCATTATGCAGCACATACAGATACAAGGTGTTGATGTAATTGCCATACACAGGCATTATACAGCACATACAGACACAAGGTGTTGCTGTAATTGCCATACACAGGCATTATGTGGCACATACAGATACAAGGTGTTGCTGTAATTGCCAGTCACGGGCATTATGCAGCACATACAGATACAAGGTGTTGCTGTAATTGCTATACACAGGCATTATGCAGCACATACAGATACAAGGTGTTGCTGTAATTGCCATACACAGGCATTAAGCAGCACATACAGATACAAGGTGTTGCTGTAATTGCCATACACAGGCATTATGCAGCACATACAGATATTGCATTGCTAATAATCTCATTCTGATCACTACAAATCCCCATAAGCAGGAGATCTCACCATTTTACTATCTGTCTGCAGCACATTTACTGCATCTGCCTGTAATGCAGACCCCGTGTAAGCAGGAGATCTCACCATTTTTTTTATGTCTGCAGCACATTTAATGCATCTGCCTGTATGCTTATAATGCAGACTCAACCAGGGTTATTCAGAGAGAGGTGAAAACCAGGAGAATGACTGGAGAATTGAAAATTACAGGTCAAAATAGCTAAATATTGCATCTGCCTGTATGCTGATAATGCAGACCCTGTGTAAACAGGAGATCTCACCATTTTATTATCTGTCTGCAGCACATTTACTGACACAAAGGCCATTTCTGGCCCTAAGCTGATAATTCATACACCGTGAGACATTGTGACAGATAAGGGACGCTATTTAGAGTTTAGAACCTTTCGTTCCAGTGATATTTCTGTAAAGATTACATTTATATGAACTATTTAGAATGTGCAAATTTATAGGATTTTAACCGCTGAACCACCTCACAATAACAGTCTTTATACAAGTTATTAAACCCTGCATTCAACAAAAAGTGCTTGGTAGTGAAAGGGTTACGTGATTAGATTTCAAACAATCATGGAGATTTCGATTTTATTTTTTGCAGGAATGTATGTCTTTAATTATTTATAGATAAAAAGGTATAGAATTTGCATAAACTTCATACTTTTGCAAACCGCAACAAACACATCCTATGATCATTGTAGGTTAAATGAAATTAGAAATGAGAACCTGTTACTGTGTTTTTATGAGAAAATACAAGCTTTTAACTAAAACTGAAAAAAAAATCCATTTTTCATTGTGGTAAATTCAGAAGGCGAGTTAGTGCACATCATTGTTCACATTACAATTGAAAAGTGAACATTTCTGTTTCATTATTAAGTTTAAAGAAATATAAATAAATTATTTTTATATATTTATTTTTTATTTATTTTTGTTACACATACCCTGGTCATATTTGGCATCATCGGAAAGGTCAATGATACCAAACATGAGTCTCTATAAATTGTGATATAAGGGGGTCATTTGGACTCCCCGTATCTCTACCATAAGGAATTCACTAACCATCTGGGGGGTTCCCTTTCTGATGTCAACACCCACCAGTAGAAGTCCGCGATACTGGCAGGTAAGGGGTTAAGAGGGGCATCACTGGAAAGGTCAGACTGTGACCTTTCCAGCAAATCCTTACCTGTACCACTAACCCTTACAGATAGTTGAGATAGAGGGGTCCATAGGGCCCCCACCCCCTTCAGGCACTCTCCCAGCTCTGCCGGTAGGGGGGGGTCTCCTGAAAATGACGTCAGTGCACCTACAAGGAAGTCAGTCCACCACGGAAACCCGACCAGAACGAGGTATGTCCCCCTTGGCTGCGGAATCTCCATGATGTGCAGGAAACGTCCTCCGCATATAGCAGGGAAGCCCCATGACCTTCCCCACACCACACATCGTCTGCAGCCAAGGGTTAACGAGCTACACAGGTGCGTACATGCTTGTGGCTGCAGCAGGAAGGGAAACACGGCTCTCCTGCCGCAATCTCTAAAACATCCGATTCTCCCGGATTCTGAAATCCAGAAGAATCTGAAATCCAGAATGCGGGGGCCCCAAGCGTTCCGGATAAAATGTGCTCAACCTGTAAAATCAATATATAAATATTTAAAGTAATGACAGATATATTGTGCAGCATTTTGTGTCCTGGCGACAGATTTCTTTATGTTTGTGCCTTGATAAACAGCTGCTTCAACGTGTTTTATACTTTAATCCTACATTTAAATAAATTACTTTAGCCACCAGCAGCACTGGTGTATTTTGGCCTAGGCCGACTAGGCCCAGGCCTAGGGCGGCACTTTCCAGGGGGCGGCGGCCCTCACTGGGTGGCCCCACCCCTAAAAAAAAAAAGAAAAATAATTTTTTTTTTTTTTATTTTTTTACTTTTGCAAAGTATTTTACCAGGAAGGATACATTGAGATTTCACTAATTTACACTTTCAATTTCACTTTCCAAGGGGCAGCAAAAAACCTCACCACTAAATGGGTTACTCACAGAGCACCGAAATGACGCCAACTTTTTGGTGTTCTGTAGTTCCCTGCACTTAGGAGAATAAAATTTCCCCACCCTGCAGTGAATTCACCATTCACCGCAGGATCCCCAAAGTGCATGGAGTCGGCCGCTGAATGCTGCCACCGCAAACCTGTGGCCTGCTGTTTTCAAAAGAACTACTGAACGAAAATGTCTGGAATTTACATATAAGATCCTATGATTGATAATAAAAAGTTCTGTTACAGAAAAAAGAAAAACTGCTATTAAAAGAAAGGGGGGGGGGATTTGCCCAAAAAAAATCTGAAAAATGACTAAAAGGTACTAAAAAAAAATCTATAAGTAAAGACTTTTTGCTGCAGATTAAAATAATAAATGGTTTATTAGATATTGCATAAAAACGGGAATATTTTTAACATTGAAACCTATGGGGTTCGCCTGAATAAACCTGCTGATTGAAACCACCGAACATCAGGGCATTTCACTGCCATTTCTCTGAGTCTCAGTACCACATGACTGGCTGAACCACGTGAAACGCACGCGCGCAGCTGCCCGCCCTTTCGTTAACACAGACTCTATTCTGGACTGAACACCCACCGAAGGGAATCAAAGCTACAGTGCACCCTCTGCCAGTGGCACCCCACTGCTGACAAGATGGCTCCACAGCATAATTGCTGTGTGCTCATATACACTCAGTTTGCTGGGAGTTTTACTGCAGTGGATTCTGATACACTCATACACACCGCACATTGCATTGCTGGGAGTTTTATTGCTGTGGATTCTGATACGCTGACACACACCACACATTGCATTGCTGTGAGTTTTATTGCTGTGGATTCTGATGCACTCATACACACCGCACATTGCATTGCTGGGAGTTTTATTGCTGTGGATTCTGATACGCTGACACACACCACACATTGCATTGCTGTGAGTTTTATTGCTGTGGATTCTGATGCACTCATACACACCGCACATTGCATTGCTGGGAGTTTTATTGCTGTGGATTCTGATACGCTGACACACACCAAACATTGCATTGCTGGGAGTTTTATTGCTGTGGATTCTGATACGCTGACACACACCAAACATTGCATTGCTGGGAGTTTTATTGCTGTGGATTCTGTGATACACACTGCATATTACTGTGAGTTTTATTGCCCTGGAGCTCTGGGATACGCTCATACACACTGCACATTTCTGTGGGTTTTATTGCTGTGCAGCTCTGATATGCTCATACACAGTGCCCATTTCTGTGGGTTTTATTGCTGTGCAGCTCTGTGATACGCTCATATGCAGTGCACGTTTCTGTGGATTTTATTGTTCAACCAATTAGAGCGGCTGTGATCCCGTTTACTTGACATGCGTGGCTGTTCTTTGTAAAAATGCTTGAATTTAAACATTTCATAATTTTCTTTATCTCAATAGATACATTTGAAATGGTATACAAAATATACAAGTAGGCACTTGGTATCCACTTTTAATATAAAGAGAGGAAAAGGCGGAGCTCTAAGAGGAATAGGTGGAGCTTAAAGAGGAAGGGTGGGGATTAACCAGGAAGAGGTGTGCCCTTGACAGGAAGGGGTGCGTCAAATTTAAATTAGGGGGTGCACGAGTTTAGTCAGGCCTAGGGCAGCACAAAACCTAAATACACCACTGACCAGCAGGTTTTGCAGATTTTCAGTTGCAACGCGGCTCGATTTAATTCCGCCCCAATGCCGCGATTTGCCATTTTTTGGTTTGGGAGATTTAATTAAGGTCATATAGTATTTAGAAATTTCGGCTTCAGCGATCTGAATTTATCGGTAAGACGAATTCTGGAGAGAGCTGGAGGGGGGGGGGGCGATAAATGGATCTTCAGGAAACAGGACATTTACCCTAAAACCCTAGTTTTTATTATCACTGTGGGCTGAGCACGTCTCCCTTCACAGCAGGACCGTCTCCAGCATTTGAGGAGCTCTGGGCGAGAAATAGTTTTGGGGGCTACTCGCTTTCAACACCACACCTCCTTATACCCCACCTTTTCCTCACACAGATACATATGATGATCCCCCAATCTTCCCAACTCTTCTCAGATAGAAACCCCTGACCCCTCTCATCCCCAGACAGACACCCCCTTCAACACCTCTACATAGACAGACACCCCCTCAACACCTCTACATAGACAGACACCCCTTCAACACCTCTACATAGACAGACACCCCCTCAACACCTCTACATAGACAGACACCCCTTCAACACCTCTACATAGACAGACACCCCTTCAACACCTCTACATAGACAGACCCCCTCAACACCTCTACATAGACAGACACCCCTCAACACCTCTACATAGACAGACAGACACCCCTTCAACACCTCTACATAGACAGACACCCCTCAACACCTCTACATAGACAGACACCCCTTCAACACCTCTACATAGACAGACACCCCCTCAACACCTCTACATAGACAGACACCCCCTCAACACCTCTACATAGACAGACACCCCTTCAACACCTCTACATAGACAGACACCCCCTCAACACCTCTACATAGACAGACACCCCTTCAACACCTCTACATAGACAGACACCCCCTCAACACCTCTACATACACAGACACCCCCTCAACACCTCTACATAGACAGACACCCCTTCAACACCTCTACATAGACAGACACCCCTCAACACCTCTACATACACAGACACCCCCTCAACACCTCTACACAGACACCCCCTCAACACCTCTACATAGACACCCCCTCAACACCTCTACACAGACACCCCTCAACACCTCTACACAGACACCCCTCAACACCTCTACACAGACACCCCTCAACACCTCTACACAGACACCCCTCAACACCTCTACATAGACAGACACCCCTTCAACACCTCTACACAGACACCCCTCAACACCTCTACATACACAGACACCCCTCAACACCTCTACACAGACACCCCCTCAACGCCTCTACATAGACACCCCTTCAACACCTCTACACAGACACCCCTCAACACCTCTACACAGACACCCCTCAACACCTCTACACAGACACCCCCTCAACACCTCTACACAGACACCCCCTCAACACCTCTACATAGACACCCCTCAACACCTCTACACAGACACCCCTCAACACCTCTACACAGACACCCCTCAACACCTCTACACAGACACCCCTCAACACCTCTACATAGACACCCCTCAACACCTCTACACAGACACCCCCTCAACACCTCTACAAAGACACCCCTCAACACCTCTACATAGACACCCCTCAACACCTCTACATAGACACCCCCTCAACACCTCTACACAGACACCCCCTCAACACCTCTACACAGACACCCCTCAACACCTCTACATAGACACCCCTCAACACCTCTACATAGACACCCCTCAACACCTCTACACAGACACCCCTCAACACCTCTACATAGACACCCCTCAACACCTCTACATAGACACCCCCTCAACACCTCTACATAGACACCCCTCAACACCTCTACAAAGACACCCCTCAACACCTCTACATAGACACCCCTCAAAACCTCTACAAAGACACCCCTCAACACCTCTACATAGACACCCCTCAACACCTCTACATACACAGACACCCCCTCAACACCTCTACATAGACAGACACCCCCTCAACACCTCTACATAGACACCTCTCAACACCTCTACACAGACACCCCTCAACAGCTCTACACAGACACCCCTCAACACCTCTACATAGACACCCCTCAACACCTCTACATAGACACCCCCTCAACACCTCTACATAGACACCCCTCAACACCTCTACACAGACACCCCCTCAACACCTCTAGACACCCCTCAACACCTCTACAAAGACACCCCTCAACACCTCTACATAGACACCCCTCAACACCTCTACATAGACACCCCTCAACACCTCTACACAGACACCCCCTCAACACCTCTAGATAGACACCCCTCAACACCTCTACACAGACCCCCTCAACACCTCTAGACACCCCTCAACACCTCTACATAGACACCCCTCAACACCTCTACAGACACCCCCTCAACACCTCTACACAGACACCCCCTCAACACCTCTACACAGACACCCCCTCAACACCTCTACACAGACACCCCTCAACACCTCTACTTAGACACCCCCTAACACCTCTACTTAGACACCCCCTCAACACCTCTACACAGACACCCCTCAACACCTCTACACAGACACCCCCTCAACACCTCTAGACACCCCTCAACACCTCTACATAGACACCCCTCAACACCTCTACAGACACCCCCTCAACACCTCTACACAGACACCCCCTCAACACCTCTACACAGACACCCCTCAACACCTCTACATAGACACCCCTCAACACCTCTACTTAGACACCCCCTCAACACCTCTACATAGACAGACACCCCCTCAACACCTCTCCATAGACAGACACCCCCTCAACACCTCTCCATAGACAGACACCCCCTCAACACCTCTACATAGACCGACACCCCCTCAACACCTCTCCATAGACAGACACCCCCTCAACACCTCTACATAGACAGACACCCCCTCAACACCTCTACATAGACAGACACCCCCTCAACACCTCTACCTAGACACACACCCCCTCCCCTGGGTGAAAATGGTGACATATATATATATATATATACACACACACACACACAAAACCAGAGTGGCTGCATTTGACCTGAACATTTTATTTATTTATTTTTAAAGGATTTTAGCAGGAAGATACATTGAGAGTTCTCTCATTTTCAAGTATGTCCTGGGTTAAAGAACATTGAATTGTTACAGTTGTTACAGAAATACAAAGTTACAGTTACAAGTACTTATACAGCGCCAACAGATTCTGTAGCACTTTACAATGAGGAAGCACAAACAGCAGACTTACATGATACAAGAGAAATACAACCCTGGCCGTAGGATAACTGTCCAGGTTATACATCACTTTAAACCAAAAGCTCAGGCAGACATCCCGTGAGCTTACACTCTAAGGGACTAGGGTAACTGAAACAAATGGGAGCAGAGGGAAGGTGAAACTGGTGGCCAGTAGAATATCATAGGGATTGCATGAAATGGACCAGATTTTTGGGCTTAGTAAAGGTAATTAGTGAGAGAAGTGGAGACAGCTGGAAAGGATGCCTGAAATTAGGGACCGGCCATATTGCATAACATGCATTTTTTATAAGGGGCTTCCGAGACCAATAAACACCACATAAGTAATTAAGAGCGCTGCGCTTTAATATCGCTTTAAAGATGAAGACGTTGCGCTGGATTGATACAGCAGAGGAAGGGGCGTGGATACTTTGTATAAACACCACACAACTGGGGATTGCTTTTTTATAATGTGATCACACATTGCACGAGCCGCCACAAGTTCAACGTAATAAGAGCGGCCACCAGGTGAGGAAGGATGTAACCAGACGAGTCGGGGTGCAGCATCGTTATGGCAGGTTTGTCCGAGGTATGATCAGGTTTTATTTTTCAGCTGCTTTTATAATCTTTAAAACTACATTAAAGTCTGTTCTATTCTCTGCTCTCTCAGCTACCTGTCCGATCGTATACATAATCTTACCTCTTTCCCAACCCTGGACCCCATGTCCCCCTAAAAGGCCAGGCTTTCAGGGTTACCTTGAGGAAATGCAGACTGAATCCTGCAATCACTGAGCAGCAAATCTGTGCTTCACATGTCCTGCAAACCTGACCTGTTAGGGGGACCTGAGGACCAGGGTTGGGAACCACTGGCTGACTGTATCAATCCAGTCTATGTTCCCTCCCCCCAAGCATTGAGTCCTAGAGAATTAACCCTCTATATTCTACTCGGTTTTGCATCTTACCAGTACAGCTTGCGCCATCTCTCCGGTCTGACCTGTCACCTCCATCCAAGTCTGATTATTCTGTGAAATTAATCGTCCATTCTACCCGGACTCTCCATTTAGCCTTCAGCCCACAAACCAGGCAATGCAATCTGTCCAATTCCGTCTTCTAGGCCATCTCCCGGGCAGCCTTTGTAGGTCGTTGAAAAGCTTTATTATCCGGCAAGCAGACAGTAAGGTTATTTCCACATTATTAAGGGTCAAAGCTGGTCTTTAAGTCTTATGTTTTACCACAAACAGGTGCAGACTAGTCAATGGGCAAACCATACAAATGCATGGTGGGCCATGAAGGTCAAGGGCCATGGGTTGATCAAAGGATCTCCTAGCCAATATGGTCAGGATCAAAGGAGTCTGTGAGGGGTACCATGCTTACTTTCTACTATGACCCAGCCGATTGATGCCGGAGGGTACATAGTGGAAAGCAAGCATGGTACCCCTCACAGTGCCCACCCTCGGCTCTGACAGATCACATGACTGAATGAAAGGTCTCCTTTAGTCCTGTCTCTATATAATTACATATAATAATAATAAACATGACAAAAAAGTCACGCCCTGTAATATCTGGTTGTGTCGTCTTTTGTTGTGATCGCGGCATGCATTCGCCGCGGCATCGTTTTGCTGTGATTGCGTCACGCATTCGCCGCGGCATCGTGATGATAAGCTCATGCAATGTCACAGCATTTATTCATGTCCAGAGTGGCATTAATTTGTGGTTAAGATCTTGTATTGATGATGGGAGAGTCGCGGCGCTGCGTAAAGTCTTCTCCAGCACATTATCCCAAAGATTAACCTCAATGGGGTTAAGGTCTGGACTGTGCGGTGGCCAATCCATGTGTGGAAATGATGTCTCATGCTCCCTCAACCACTCTTGCACAATTTGAGCCCGATGAATCCTGGCATTGCCATCTTGGAATATGCCCGCTGTGCTATCAGGGGAGAAAAAAACCCATTGATGGAAAAACCTGCTCATTCAGTATATTCAGGGAGTCACATGACCTCATATTTTGGGTGCATAGGGTCGCTGAACCCAGACCTGACCAACTGAAGCCACCCCGGATCATAACAGTCTTGTATGGGAGGTACGGTAGGAGGGAAGGGTTTTTTGGCCGGGCAGAGTACATTCGAATGAAACGCTAATTATTCAGTGCGTTCTCATGGTCAGTAAGCTTTACGAGGCAGACGTTGAACCAGATCCTAAAAACGCACAGAAAGGGGAAAAGTTTCCCTTAAAATGATCATATATTATCCATCACATTTACTAATATTCTACCTTTTTTTTATACAGTGATCTCCCAAATCAGAGATAACCACCAACTTCATGAAATGCTCCCATACTCCGTCTAGTGTGGAGACAAAGAAACCTCCAGTATCCTCCTCAATCGTCACTGAAATAGCTTCAAGTCTCTGTCCGGCTTTATACAGTCCTGTTACTGAGCAGGTCACCAGGGAGCAGCTTCCAATCGCAACAAGAACAATGCGCCAGCTAAAAAGTATCTGCCGTTAATTGTAAATGAAAAGATAAAACACATAGAGCTACTCGATACAAGCGGCGTTAAGGAGAGAGACTGTGACCCGAGCAGACTGACAGCGCAGAGACATAGACTGTGACCCGAGCAGACTGACAGCGCAGAGACATAGACTGTGACCCGAGCAGACAGACAGCGCAGAGACATAGACTGTGACCTGAGCAGACAGACAGCGCAGAGACATAGACTGTGACCCGAGCAGACAGACAGCGCAGAGACATAGACTGTGACCCGAGCAGACAGACAGTGCAGAGACATAGACTGTGACCCGAGCAGACTGACAGCGCAGAGACATAGACTGTGACCCGAGCAGACAGACAGCGCAGAGACATAGACTGTGACCCGAGCAGACTGACAGCGCAGAGACATAGACTGTGACCCGAGCAGACTGACAGCGCAGAGACATCGACTGTGACCCGAGCAGACAGACAGCGCAGAGACATAGACTGTGACCCGAGCAGACTGACAGCACAGAGACATAGACTGTGACCCGAGCAGACAGACAGCGCAGAGACATAGACTGTGACCCGAGCAGACTGACAGCGCAGAGACATAGACTGTGACCCGAGCAGACAGACAGCGCAGAGACATAGACTGTGACCCGAGCAGACAGACAGCGCAGAGACATAGATTGTGACCCGAGCAGACACACAGCGCAGAGACATAGACTGTGACCCGAGCAGACAGACAGCGCAGAGACATAGACTGTGACCTGAGCAGACAGACAGCGCAGAGACATAGACTGTGACCTGAGCAGACAGACAGCGCAGAGACATAGACTGTGACTAGGGATGAGCTGAACACTCCCCGAGTTCGGTTCGAGTCCGAACCCAAACTTCCCATTTGTTCGGGACCGAACCCGAACCCGAACCCCCATGCAAGTCAATGGGGCTGAAAATTCGGTTTTTTAGAGTGCCCTCCAAGAGGGCATATATGCTACATATTTGCCATAAAAGGTGTATGGGGGTCCGGGTAGTGCCCTGGGGGACAGGAAACAAGGACAAAAAGTAAAAAAAAAAACGTTTTTAAAGGGACAGTGAGTTTTCCATGAAATAAGGGTTAAAAATAAAAATGAAAAATTCCTTCAAATATCGTGCCTAGGAGGTCCCCATAACCTGCCCGTGAAGTGACGGATTTCTAGGAGGTATAGAAATATGTAGAAACCAAAAAATGACATTTCAAATGACGGTAAATGCTTTTCCTTTAATCTATGCATAAACAACTGCTTGGGGCGGCAGTCTGTATGAAAAGAGGAGACATTTTCGGACACGCAGAAAAAGTTTACTGATTTTTTGGCGGTGAAAAGCAGGAGAATGACTGGAGAATGGAAACTTCTAGACCAAAAAGCCGAATTGGAAAGTGAGATAAATGGGAGAATTTTTCTGGTTCGGCTATTTTGACCTAGAATTTTCCATTCTCCAGTCATTCTCCTGAGTTTCACCTTTCTCTGAATAACCCTGTCAGGGTTATTCAGAGAGCGGTGAAGATCAGGAGAATGACTGGAGAATGGAAAATTCTAGGTCAAAATAGCCAAACCAGAAAAATTCTCCCATTTAGGCTGGGGTCAGACTAGCGAATTTTTAACGTGCATTTAGGCGCACTTAATTACGGCCGCACTAGCAGCAAATGACGGGCAATGACGGCCAATATACGAAGTACGGTCGCACGAACGTCCGGCTGCGCAACGCAAGTGGAAAATGAACGCATTTTTTCGAGACTGCAGAACCGCAAGTACGGACATACAGAGTGCGCTGCGCCCACTAGCGGCGTGTGTGCGTGATTTGGAGACGTCAGACCCTGCTCATGTCTGGCCAATATAACGTCCAGACGCCCAAAGTTTCCTGGTTTGGATCCGTAAAAAATCACGCACAAAAATGTGCATCGTATGACCGTTTTCGTGCAATCCGTGAAAAAATACGGCAATGCGTTCGGACGCACTTTTTGACGGTCGCTGCGAAAAATGCGTTAGTCTGACCCTAGCCTTATCACACTTTCCAAATTGGCTATTTGGTCCAGATTGTTCTCTTTTCCTGCCATTCTCCTGGTTTTCACCTTTCTCTGAACAACCCTGAGAGAGAGAGGTGAAAGCCAGGAGAACTGGCAAGAGAAGAGAACAATCTAGACCAAATAGCCAATTTGGAACGTGAGATAAATGGGAGAATTTTTCTGGTTTGGCTATTTTGATCTAGAATTTTCACTTCTCCAGTTATTCTCCTGCTTTTCACCGCTCTCTGAATAACCGTGTGAATGTTTAATCCCGAGGTGAAAAATAACATTGCTTTAGATTTTTTTCAAACATCAGTTAAATGCAGCATATTAGGATGTTTTAGGGAAATTAATTCTCAAATCTCAATCAGAAGCAGACACCACCCCACCCTCAGTATATTGTACAATGTATCAAATTGATTACCAGACTAAAAACACCTGGTGTTATGGCCGTTTGTGAACAGAGGTCATTTAGAGTTGATAATCTTTCCACGTACACATTAGTTTTTAATTCAATATCTAATAAACCGTTGCTTATAATATTCTGCAGTAAAGCGTCTCTTTATTTCTAGATTTTTTAGTATTTTTTTAAGCATTTTCTATACTTTTTTCAAAAATTCTTTTTTTTTTCAAACCCGAACCGAACACGCCCAAAAAGTTCGAAATTCGCGAAACTTTCGAACTGCCAAAGTTCGGGTCGAACTCCGAACCCGAACAGCTCATCCCTAACTGTGACCCGAGCAGACAGACAGCGCAGAGACATAGACTGTGACCCGAGCAGACAGACAGCGCAGAGACATAGACTGTGACCCGAGCAGACAGACAGCGCAGAGACATAGACTGTGATGACATAGACGAGCAATGTATGCGCTGTGAGACTGCTTGCTTGCAAATGGTAACACGAGCAATGGCGGCATCATGCACAACAGCATGTCATGGCATTGTGTAATGTTCTGCTGGTGAAACAAAGAAACCCTATAGATCCAAGGACGGGGTAGATATCTGCTTAATGCCTGAATAGACAGAGACGCACAATCACAGGGCTGCGATACAGGCAGCACAGTAGGAGACTGAAACACTGAGGGAAACTGAGTAAAGAGACGAGTTACCGCATGCGCCAGGGGTTGCTCAGCTCAGAGTGAACTACAATTGTTCCAACACTCTCCACCAGGGGAGCCAAAGAACACAAGAGCCCACAACAATAACATGCGACGACAACAATAACGTATGTGAAGAACAATAACATACAACAACAACAACAATAACATGTGTGAACAATAACATACGACAACAATAATAACATATGACAACAATAACATGCGACAACAACAATAACATGTGTGAACAATAACATACGACAACAATAATAACATGCGACAACAACAATAACGTATGTGAAGAACAATAACATACATCAACAACAATAACATGCGACAACAACATGTTTGAACAATAACATACAACAACAACAATAACATGCGACAACAACAATAACATGCGACAATAACATGTGTGAACAATAACATACAACAACACCAATAACATGCGACAACAACAATAACATACGACAACAATAATAACATACGACAACAACAATAACATGTGACAACAACATGTGTGAACAATAACATATGACAACAAAAATAACATACGATAACAACAATAACATGCGACAATAACGTGTGAACAATAACATATGACGACAATAATAACATACGACAACAACAATAACATGTGACAACAACATGTGTGAACAATAACATATGACAACAAAAATAACATACGATAACAACAATAACATGCGACAATAACGTGTGAACAATAACATATGACGACAATAATAACATACGACAACAACAATAACATGTGACAACAATAATAACATGTGACAATAACATGTGACAACAATAATAACATGTGACAATAACATGTGTGGACAATAACATACGACAACAATAATCACATACGACAACAACAATAACATGCGGCAATAACATATGTGAACAATAACATACGACAACAATAGTAACATACGACAACAACAATAACATGTGACAACAACAATAACGTATCTGAAGAACAATAACATACGACAACAACAATAACATGCAACAATAACATGTGTGAACAATAATAACATACGACAACAAAAATAACATACGACAACAACAACAATGTGAAAAACAACAACATACGTCAACAACAGTAACATATGTCAATGTTGTATTAACTCTTTTACATCGCACCAGCGTACTATGTCGTCCTTGCGGTGGGTGGGACTCAATGCCATAACTTTATATAAATATATACGAGGTCTCAGAGGGATTTGATAACTTTATATAAATATATACGAGGCCTCAGAGGGGTCTGATAACTTTATATAAATATATATGGGGCCTCAGAGGGGTCTGATAACTTTATATAAATATATACGGGGCCTTAAGAGGGATCTGATAACTTTATATAAATATATATGAGGCCTCAGAGGGGTCTGATAACTTTATATCAATATATACGGGGCCTTAGAGGGATCTGATAACTTTATATAAATATATATGAGGCCTCAGAGGGGTCTGATAACTTTATATCAATATATACGGGACCTTAGGGGGATCTGATAACCTTATATAAATATATACGGGACCATTATAAACCATTGTCTGGAAACTTATTCATTAACAGGTCTATACACAGGACTCGGGGTCACCCATTTAGACTGGAAGAAAGGAGATTCAGCCTAAAGCATAGGAAGAGTTATTTTACAGTGAGAACAATAAAGTTGTGGAATTCTCTGCCTGTTGAGGTGGTTGGGTCAGAAACTTTACAGACTTTTAAAAAGCGACTGGATGACTTCCTGCAGACACAGAATATTAAGGGTTATAATATTTAATATGTGGGTAAAAGCTTCTTGATCCAAGGAGAATCTGACGCCATCCGGGGGCAAGAAGAATTTTTTTCCCAGGGTGTGTTTTTTTCCTTCTTTTGGATCAACAGCAATAGGGGATGTGTGAACGGCTGAACTCGATGGACGCACGGCTTTTTTTCAGCCTTTGTAACTATGTAACATCAGACGATGAAGACATTATTCAACGTGTTTACCAGTTGCGAGGAATCGTGCGATTCTGGATTCTTCTGGGTGGAAAGTGACCGAATTTTGCTCTGTTATAACAATTTCTAACAGGAAATGGAAAGAGGAACCTTTTCATGTTCGCTGGATGGAAATACTTTTTTTTCCCATCTTTTGCATAAATATAATTATATTTTTGGCCAGAAATAATAACCGCATTGAAGTATATACTGGAGCAGGAAGGAAACATTTTTATTTTCTTGGAAGAATCGGAATTAAAACCAATAAAACCCAAAACGCTGCTGTATGAAAGGGAGCGCCCTGAGATCGGTGTGTACAGGTAAAACAAGTCGTGCATCGGGCCGGCGAGCGAATTAATCTCTATATTATCCTGTTTATTTACACCCAGGCTGGATGGAGGGAGCACAAACCAAACGGCACTTTTTATTTTGAACCCAAACACGCTGCTGGTTTATAGTAAACACGCTCGCACGTTTAATTGGGAAATATAAAATATAGTAAAAAAAAAACGGGGCGACAGGTCGGTGAGATGGAGGCAGAAAAGGGCTTTATTTCAGATTGTATCGTTTAGATCATATATTTCTATGTGTCAAAGCATGTGAACGGATATTTGATTCTATTCAAGTATAAATTTCACCAAACAAAAAAAGACGAAAGACAAAAAACTGTTATTTCCCCTGTAGGACATCCAGGCGAGATGGAGCTAAAAGTCAACGAGGTCACGGCCAAGGTCTGCGGGCAGCAAAGACCAACGTTCTACAAAGGGTGAGATTTCACGGCAGCTCCGATCTGCACCCCTGGGATCCAACATATGGTCATTTTTCAGCCGGTGAAGACCTGTTGGTCTTCACCCCCCCCCCCGGCACTATCCCTCTTTATCACACTGGGAGGACGACGGCTGGTGCAGTGGTCGAGACCAACATGTCTTCACCGGCTGACGATGACCATATGGTGGATCCCAGGGCTGCAGAACGGAGCCAGAGAAAGGACAAATGCATAGAACGCTGAATTAATGGCTGCTCTCAACTTGTAAACATTCCATAAAGAAAACATAAAACTGGAAAGGAGCAATAAAGTTTTCCGGAAAAAAACAACAAACTATAAACAATTTGTGCTGCTCCTATCTGGTCCAGTCTAGTTTGATGCCAGCGCCCCTCTCATCATTCCGGAGCTTCTAGAATCCCAAGTTTATTCTTTTGTTCCTTCCTTTTCATTTTATTTTCTTGGATTTCCTTCCACCGCTTTTCCCCAGTCTCACTCATTCACACACACAGTCTCACTCATTCACACACCGTCTCACTCATTCACACACCGTCTCACTCATTCACACACACACCGTCTCACTCATTCACACCCCGTCTCACTCATTCACACCCCGTCTCACTCATTCACACACACCGTCTCACTCATTCACACCCCGTCTCACTCATTCACACACCGTCTCACTCATTCACACACCGTCTCACTCATTCACACCCCGTCTCACTCATTCACACACCGTCTCACTCATTCACACACACAGTCTCACTCATTCACAACCCGTCTCACTCATTCACACACACCGTCTCACTCATTCACACACCATCTCACTCATTCACACACACAGTCTCACTCATTCACACACACCGTCTCACTCATTCACACACCATCTCACTCATTCACACACACAGTCTCACTCATTCACAACCCGTCTCACTCATTCACACACCCCGTCTCACTCATTCACACACCGTCTCACTCATTCACACCCCGTCTCACTCATTCACACACACCGTCTCACTCATTCACACACCGTCTCACTCATTCACACACACCGTCTCACTCATTCACACACCGTCTCACTCATTCACACACCGTCTCACTCATTCACACACCGTCTCACTCATTCACACCCCGACTCACTCATTCACACACACCCGTCTCACTCATTCACACACCGTCTCACTCATTCACACCCCGTCTCACTCATTCACACACCGTCTCACTCATTCACACACACCGTCTCACTCATTCACACACCGTCTCACTCATTCACACACACCGTCTCACTCATTCACACACCGTCTCACTCATTCACACCCCGACTCACTCATTCACACACCGTCTCACTCATTCACAACCCGTCTCACTCATTCACACACCGTCTCACTCATTCACACACCGTCTCACTCGTTCACACACACAGTCTCACTCGTTCACACACACCGTCTCACTCGTTCACACACACCGTCTCACTCGTTCACACACCGCCTCACTCGTTCACACGCACCGTCTCACTCGTTCACACGCACCGTCTCACTCGTTCACACACAGTCTCACTCGTTCACGCACCGTCTCACTCGTTCACACGCACCGTCTCACTCGTTCACACGCACCGTCTCACTCGTTCACACACAGTCTCACTCGTTCACACACCGTCTCACTCGTTCACACACACCGTCTCACTCGTTCACACACACCGTCTCACTCCGTCTCGCTCGTTCACACACACCGTCTCACTCGTTCACACACACCGTCTCACTCGTTCACACGCCCCTTGCATTTTCTTCTCCACCTCCCTCGCTTTTATGACAGATTCACATCCCTTAAAGGGGCGCCTTTATTCGGATTATTTTCTTTCATTAAAATTACATGAAGAAAAGGAAGAATAAGTGACGCGCGGGGATTACAAAAAGATAAATATATATATATATATATCAGAATATTCGTAAATACTTTGTTCCGGCGCACAAGAGCAAGCGACCGAATTTACCGTTCCTCAAATGAAGGTGAACCAGTCGAGGTGCGTTTCCTATTCAGTTCATTTATGGATTCTCTTTCTAGATCACAGATTCTAGCTGTGAGGATCTTCAGACGGATCCCTTTCAAGGTCAACCAGACTTTTATGCTTTTGAAAAAACGAGTACCACTCAGAGGAGAACCTCGGATGTACTGAAAAACGTGCTAGAACTAAAAAAGCTTCCTTCCTCGCTATATTTTAATGTAGTTGCTCATTTTATGATTGATTTACCCTCTGTAGTTCCTCTCTATCACACAGAGATTGTGGCGTCTTGCTGTCACTTGACGTCAAAAAAAGGTTTCTTCACAACGTATTCTCCAACACTCCATCTGCCACCAAGGGTCGTAACGCAATGATGCTCCTACAAGACGTGGCTGACGTCTGGCAACCACAGGCCATGCACAATCAGTTGCAAGAGGTTTGGAGGTGGTTATGGCCTCAAGCATGTGGAATATCAAAAGTAGAAGGGGGAAGGTCCCGAGAGAGACCTGAAACTTTACATTTTTTTATACAGCTTTCTCCTTCACACCTCACCAGGTATGACCAGTCCTTTTACCAGCTTTGCTGACATCTTGGCTTGGCCAACTTGGAATTAGGAGCACCGGGGTTGCTTGACGTACTTACGTGAGCCCCTCTATAGGACTTTGGAATCAGGTGGTATGGCTGATGCTAGGATCGGGTGGGGTTTCCCCAATCTAGAGTAGATAATGGATAGTAGGTAGGCTGATAGGTTTAGGGAGTCAATTTAGGATTAGAGAGTTACTCTAGTCAAGGGTAAGATAAGGTTAGAGATGACGGTGATGTAGAGTAGGGTTAGAGGGTTGGTCTTTGGTGAGGTATGGCCAAATGGTTGATTACAAGGGGCTTTGGGTCAGATATGCTTACGGTTAAGAGGGCCCTTGGGCCGAGGGAAGGTTACCTGCCTTTGTAGCCCTGTGTAAAATAACTCCCAGGATCCTGAGCATGGCACAGAAATATTCTGGAGTATCCGTTCACTAAGCACCAACTGTGTGTTTCCAATTTCAGCGGTTCTTGCTCAGCTTATACTCAGCAGATAAGGTTTTCCTGCGGTGCAGTTAATTTACTATATCCTGGGTGGAAACGAGAGCTGTGAAGCAGCCGCCACACTCCCATGGATTCCCAGGAAATGTGTGCTCTGCAAAGACGTTCCGATAAACGGAATCAGCACACGGTATGAAACGATGGCTCCGCACCCACCCAGCACCCCCCCCCCCCAAATAAAGGCCTCGCTGCGTTCCGGTGGCTGTGAATTGATGATCTTTGTCAATCCGCACTTGTGGGCAATTAAAAATTCAAGCCATAAAATGAGTTTGCATTTTTAATGAGCATAAAAAAGGAAGGATTCATTACTAATTGTCATTACATTGAGCCGTCATCATCGCTAACAAACAGAACAACATCTTAGGGCAATAACATTACCGCCTGATAGACCATCAAATGTACGACCGGTTAGAGGTCTATAGAAACATCTCAAAACACAAGGAAATCCTCCGGGCTTACTCTGATTAAGCAGAGACTTTGAGGTCCATCGACACTGGTGCAAATGGACAGGATTTGGTTTGTGGGTTTAATTTGAACAGTTCCCCTGTGTTGGGTTGGGTTTGGAAACGGCTCGGCTAGCCTCGATACAGGGATCAAAACAACTCCTGAACGTCAACAGTAGATGCTCAACACTTTGCCTTCCATTGTTGGATTTTCCGAAGTTCATCAAAGTGTTTTGTTGATGCGCATCAGCAATTTGTGAATCATCACGGACATGTCTTCTAATTGTTATTCATGTGTTGAATCGTCGGTGAATCAAACGATTCAGCATGAATAAATGGACACTGTATTGAAAAATAATGGTTCCTTTTTTGTCCTTTAATAACTGGACAGATCCTGCTGATGACCTCTGCACAATTATTTTTTTATATTTATTTATTGTTTCTGTGATTTTACTCCCCTTTTGTCCCTCGCTGGGCTCTGCTCTTCCTCTCCGGCTCAGGGTCTCCCGAACCTGGAAGTCCCTGAAGCTTTTCTGTGCAATTTGCGCTCATACCCAACTTGCGAAAGATAGGAAACGCAAAATATGCAGCGCTACGGGACTCACACACTTTACATATGCACATTCGGTAGTGCGAGCGGTGAATCAGAGCTGCACGCGCATGCACAGATCTGATCCATCGCTGCCTCTCTGAGTACGTTCGCTGCACTGATTGGTCCCAGAGGGTGACGTCAGCCTCTCTCTGTGTGTGACATCACTAGTGTTCGATCTGATGACCGGCAGCCGAGAAATTCAAAAATCACGACTGCTGGTGACGCTGGGTGGGATGAAACTCCTCCACTTCACCCAGCAATAGCTCCAGATCGGGGGAGCGCTCGGCACACCCTGACCCCATTAAAACATCAGGATGAGTAGAGTGTTCCTTTAAATGTAGCTCCTGTGCTAAAAAATTCAAACAAATATTGGTATTTAAGCCCCACGAGCAGGGCCGGTGCTGGACTTTTTTGTGCCCTAGGCAAGACAAGCTACTTACAGCCCCCAGAAAAAATTGTTAACTGTTGGGGGGGACACACTGTGTGCGCGGGGAGACAACGACACACACACACACACACACACTGCAGGGCACATTATGTCTGAATATCCTTTGTTTAGACAGACCAATTTATTAGATTTCAAACAACCAATGAAAACGTTTGTCTTAGACAGAATTTAATTTGCACCCCACACAGGAATGTGTTATAACAGCCAATCAGTATACAGATACATTTCCACATCAAAATTTGACCAACACAGTTAACTTATTACCATATATGGTTCAGAGATGTCTTTTTTTGTATCTGAACCGTTACATAGATTTTGCGGGCATTTCTACTTTGCCTGGAAACACAAGAGGTCTATTTTTGAATCGACATCCCTTGGCTAGCCTCGAGAGGAAATGTGTAGCCAGAAAACATGTGCATGTAGTATTGAAACAAGGAGGGGGGGGGAAAGACGCACTAGCCAAAATATATATATATTCATACAGGAAATTAAAATCTAACGCCTGTGCGTCACCATAAGATGCCCACCTTCTGCACCGCTAGCGGGGTTCCGTGAGCCGACAATGTCGACTTTGCGAGCCTCCACTGCCGGCTCAGCTGCACAGTATGGAACGGGTACAATAATGGAACCTGGGTTGGGGCCGGCTGCGCCCCCAGGAGAGAATGCGCCCTGGGCAGTTGCCTAGCGGGAGCACCGGCCCTGCCCACGAGTGTCATGATACCATATTCCCGACGTTTTAATGACACACCAGGTAACTACCTAGATCTGTCGGCTGATGGGGAGGAATGAGGGAAAACCCTGTTGGACTTGACAGGTCTGTTTACTGTAGCCAGTATTTTGAATACAGTGATGAAAATTTAAGATGGCCGCCTTCGTGTTGAAAAAGTCAGACAGTCAAATAATTACAGCTGGTGAGATAAAAAAAATGAATCTGTTAAGATATTGTGACAGAGTGATACAAATAACTAAAGAGCGCAATCACTAGTCTCCTGCGTTGCGGGAAAAACTCATTTAACAGATAATGTTTGACATTGGCAAACTAAGAAGCAATACGATCGCTTCCAAACGTTCTTCTAATGCGTCTCAAATAAAAGCATAAATATTTACTAGTTTAAATGACTTAATGTGAAGATTTTCCGAGACTTTGCTGAAGGTGTTCAATGGAAGAACAGAAAAAAAAGCCAGAAAATACATGTATTTCTTTTGTAAAAAACGCACAAACAACATAACAAACTAGGTGACACGTGGGAAATATGTGCGTGTCGGCACTTGGCGCAGATGTGCCGTAAAATACTTGTAATTTCCTAATATTAGAGACGGTTTCGATAATTATACATCATAAAATAAAGAATAATAAAAGAAGAAAAGCAGGGCTAATTTGTAAAACAGACTTGACAGAAAAGAAACGTCTGATGTAATCACAGGCAAGTTCTGAAATTGTCATTTGTAAAAAATAAAAAAAAAACACAACCCTGAAATATTGTTGGAAGCCAAAATATACACAAGGCTTTCTATTTGTAATCAGAGCCTTCATTTCTCCTCATTACGATCTCATGAGCACATTAAGATGTTATTACCATTAATTACTCCGGAGCGTCTAAGCATGAGAAGTGACAGAGGCGCGTGCGAGCGTGCGTGCGCGCTTGTGTTGATGGAGAATACCTACGTTAATGTCGCCTTGCTTCCTAGAATAAGCAAAAATATTGCTGGGTACACAAATTAGCTGATTTCACGTGTATAATAAATCAGACGCACAATGGGCATGACTCGCTAATGCCAGGAGCGAGGCACAGAGTCAGAGAGGCGAGAATGGACGGAAGAGTTGTTGCTCCTTGTAACGGAGCGGCTGTACCCTCACTGAGTACCTCCGTCAGCAGGCTTTCTTCCCTTTAAACAGTCGCCACCGTCGCAGGAGAATCTTCCCTAACAGCCCACCCAAACTTTAACCGCAGCTGAAAGAAGGATGCAGACTGTTGAAATTCAAAAGTAGACTCACTGTTTATTCACAAAGACACACAGCTAAGTGCATTAAGGGGCATCCCCCTTCATGACTACAACCAGATAACATCAAGAAGATCAAATAACTGCAAAGGGAATGGGACTTTCAAACAATGGGACCTCCTGGGAGGAGAAGGGGGAGGGGAAAAGCAGGTAAAACGAAGGAATATCTTCTATTACAGAGAATTACACTATACAGGGAGGATAGTAATACAGGGGTCTACGCTATATAGAGAGGGGTTAGATAATAGGGGGAAGATCCACGCATACTATACCTGGACTGCCTCTCATCTTCTTGGAAGCTGGGGCATCGCAGCGCCCGCTGGAGAGCGCAGGAGTGTTTGGCTGGTGTGCAAGGAAGAGGCTTTTGTCACTCGACCCGAATCACTTATTCTCTGAATCCTGTAATATCCAACAGGAGTATTAGGTTTGTTCCAGGCGGCAACATTGTCATTGGTTCACCCAAAAAACTCTGGAATGTAGAATTGAGCTGCCCGTCCTAAAATGTAGGAGATGTTTCAATATCCTATTTGCTAATTCCCTGGATCATGTAATCCAGCAGGGATATTCGTTTGTTCCCTGAAAACATTGTACGACCTTTACGTAGTTTTCTCTAGGTTTACCAATCCAAATTTACAAGATCACCCGGCACAGATTACCCTGCTCAGATCACCCTGGCTCAGATCACCATTGTCATGTCCTCAGCCCCTGCTGCACTGCCTGGGGGGTCAGGGCAAGGTTCTGTGCCAGGAGCTGGCCGGCTCCCAGCACTGGGGAATGGCCGAGCGGCATCCGAGGGGGCGGGGCCTGGCGTGGTCACGAGGAGCCGCCGGGTTTAAAACAGGGCGCGAGGAGTTGCCTCGTCGCCCTGTCGTGGAGTCTGATTCCCGCATCGCTACCTATTCATTGATATTGTCTCTCAGTTGCCGACCCGTTTTCTGGATACGATCCCTGCTCCTGTTTTTTGACCCGCTTGATTTTTGACTATTCTCTTGCTGCTTGATTACGATCGCCTGTGTGGTGTTTTGGTGGTTTAACCTCATGCTGGCCGCTGGGGTGTTTACACGCTACTGGGGAAGTGTCCCTTCTCATCGGTGGGTCTTGTCTGTGGCCTCTCTAAGTGCCTATACCCAACCGAGGGCTCATGTTCTCCAGCCACATCTATTGTTTAAATCTGCGATCGCAAGGTACTGCTTATTGAATGCTCATGGTCAGTGTGCGCTCACCAGCAACAATACACGTTACTGTATTTACGACAGACCCCGAGGTGTTGTCTCTTACCATCTGATAGTACCACTGACCTGCTCCCGATATCAGCAAACGTTAAAGCAACTTATTTCCTGACTGCCCTGCAGCCCGCGCAATTCACCAACTGTCTGATTTATCTGTGTTTCTCTGCTGGTGCTCTAAATAGTCTATCGGTCTCGAAACCTTTAGTCCTTAGTAGCGACTCAGTAAATGGTTCATCCTTGTTGCCGCAAGTGTCTGATTCTGTGAATGACAATCCTAATTAACGATTCCAGGGAAAACTATATCAGAGAATGGAGACGTGATATAGCAAACTCCAAGAAACTCACCATTTACCAATCCTTACAGAGGGAATACAAACTGGCCCCATACCTGGAGGTACTACAAGACCCTAAGGACAGACAGATCCTGAGCCGGTACAGACTGAGGGCCCACAGTCTGGAAATTGAATCAGGGCGGCATAGACAGACCTACAAGCCCAGGGAGAATAGACTGTGCCAGCATTGTGACCAGGGGGCCGTGGAAGATGAGGTCCACGTCCTCCTACAGTGCCCCAAGTACTCAGCACTGAGGGAAACTCACTTCCAGAGACTCTCCGCTCTCATCCCGGACTTCACCTCTATAGAAGAGACGAGGAAACTCCACATCATACTGGGAGAAGAGACGAGGAAACTCCACATCATACTGGGAGAAGAGACGAGGAAACTCCACATCATACTGGGAGAAGAGACCAGGAAACTCCACATCATACTGGGAGAAGAGGAGCCGGCGGTGAAAATATCTGCCCAATACGTCACAGAATGTCACAGACTGAGAGGAACATGAGAGATCCCGGACTTATAAATCCCCAACACGGACTCGCCCCCATCCCCCTTCACATTATCCCTTACCCCTGATAATGTCCATGGACTTGCCCATTCCCCCCCATATATATGTCCCACTACCCCCCTCCTCCCCATATGCTTTGGCAATGCTAAAATGTATTTGGTCCTGCCAATAAAGCTTATTTTGATTTGATTTGATTTGATTTACAATCTGTGTTTAAACGTCAAAAAGATTTCTCAGCCCTTAAAGATCTCAACTCTGCGACTATCTAGTGGGCGCTACTCCCCCCGTTACAACCATGGTCAGATCACCCCACTCAGATCAGCCTGCTCAGATCACCCCGGCTCAGATCACCCCGGCTCAGATCACCCCGGCTCAGATCAGCCTGCTCAGATCACCCCGGATCAGATCACCCCGGCTCAGATCACCCCGGCTCAGATCACCCCGGCTCAGATCAGCCTGCTCAGATCACCCTGGCTCAGATCACCCCGGCTCAGATCACCCCGGCTCAGATCACCCCGGCTCAGAACACCCTGGCTCAGATCACCCTGGCTCAGATCAGCCTGCTCAGAACACCCTGGCTCAGATCACCCTGGCTCAGATCACCCCGGCTCAGATCACTCCGGCTCAGATCACCCTGCTCAGATCACCCTGGCTCACATCACTCTGGCTCAGATCACTCTGGCTCAGATCACCCCGGTTCAGATCACCCCGGCACAGAACACCCCGCTCAGATCACCCAGACTCAGATCACCCCGGCTCAGATCACCCCGACTCAGATCACCCCGACTCAGATCACCCTGCTCAGATCACCTCGGCTCAGATAACCCTGCTCAGATCACCTCGGCTCAGATCACCCCGGCTCAGATCACCCCGGCTCAGATCACCCTGCTCAGATCACCCCGGCTCAGATCACCCTGCTCAGATCACCTCGGCTCAGATCACCCTGCTCAGATCACCTCGGCTCAGATCACCCTGCTCAGATCACCCCGGCTCAGATCACCCCGGCTCAGATCACCCCAGCTCAGATCACCCTGGCTCAGATCACCCTGCTCAGATCACCTCGGCTCAGATCACCCTGCTCAGATCACCCCGGCTCAGATCACCCCGGCTCCGTCATGCTCATGCCTTTTGTTTTTGTTGGGTTTGTGTCAAACCAGAAGTGGGAGATCTTGGGTTTTCTGGAAGAATATCTTGTAACTTTCTTGGGACCCTATTGATTGAGAATGAGAATATTCTTGCAAACTCTCTATACTACAGGATGAGGTTGAATCAGTTTGGATCGACTTTTATTTATTTTATGCCGTTTGTAGAAAGTGTGTGTCCTTGAGCCTATTTTGGAGGCGGATGGGTTATTCTCCTGCAGCATGCGGATTGGGGGACATACTGAACCCTTGTGATGATACGTAAGATTTAATCTCAACACTTTCTCCAATGGAAAGAAAGAGTCACCTATCTTTTAGAATTTTTCCATTTCCAAGGTGTGATCTTCTTGTGAGCTACAAATTGACGAACTCAAAATGATCAACTCGGTGCTTAGGAGGAGTCACTTCCCTGACAGTAATCATGTTTCTAGCTAAATAGATCAGAATAGACTGGCAACTGGATAAACCAGTCAAACGCCCAATGGGCTACCATGGTTTTGGGCTAAATGCAGACTCTGGTGAACCAAGGTTCTCATCAACTGGTCCATGAAAGACCAGCCATGGCTGTGTAGCCGCCTCCTTTGATCCACCTGCTTCAAGACATCCACGAGGAGCTGGAAAAAAGAGGATATGCCTGGACCAGGGAAATGGATCATTCATAGATATGTTGCATGATCAGAGACGTAAATATCAGCCAAATGTGTTTGAATTCATACCATCAATCTAGTGGCAGGACCATAAGATAAGTCAACGCTGGACTGGTTGTCCCTCTAATACGAACAACGTATTTTCACTGAAATGGAGTTGCCGAATTGTAGCGAAATGCCCCGATATTAAAAGCACCGGAATTGTACTACATTTTGGGGTTTACGGAATAACCCTGAAGACGTTTTGGAATTCTATTTCCCACAAGGCTCTGTTGACCTCGAGTGGTTGAGTATTAAGGGAGATGCAGTTCGGAAGCATCTGAAGAGCCAAGGTTGAGCACCCCTAACCAAGATGCCCTGAAGCATTTCAGCAATGGATGATGGAGGACACCGAAAGCTGTATCCTGCGTCCAATGGATGACAATCCTATGGTGATAACATAGGGCTGTGTGAAACGCCGAGACGCCAGCGTCTCTTTCCCTCGGATTTTATTTGGTCTAACAAGCCCATTTTACTTATTTTGACATTTTCACTCATTTTGCTTAGTTTCTGCTTATGTTTTTTCTGGGTTTCCCCTCCCTATGGGGTAAATTCATTTAATATTGCCAAATCCGCACGTCGCGATGCAGCGCACCCGCAGGTATAATATGGCTGCAGTAATTGTGGCCTACGTGTCCTCAGACATAAGGATCTAAACACATAATCACGAACAAAAAAAGAAAAAAACTGACTGCGGAGACGACCAAAATAAAAGGTAATAAAACAAAATGAAAAACAGGTTAGAAGGGTCTCGGTGGGACATTTGCGCTAAATGCTGGATGTCTATTAAAATCTTGATTAGAAGTTCAGCCAACTCGGCTAGAAACCCAGACTCCGCTCGTTTATAATGACAAATTCCATAAAAGCTTCCTCACGAGCAGATCCTAATTCTTGTACTGCTGCTAATTAATGTTATTTGCACTAAAGTGACACCGAGACGGCGTACGCGCGGCGCACGCGGCCGATTAAAGACACACACGCAGCAATAAAGGGAAATGGGTTTAGCTTTTATTTATTTTAATTTTGCTTTTTGTTTTTTTTTTCACATTTATCACCTTGATCCAGAGACGCCGTTTCCACCCCTGGGTCCCTGACCTGATGCTTCTGATTTTTCACGAGTGTGCTGAATTTTTTTAAAAAGCAATAGCTATTTTCTTAATGTGCTTTTTCCATCATGCCTAAGTGGAAAATAGGACAATATTAGGTAATGTAATTTCGGTCACCCTGCGTATTCTTGCAGACAGCATGAAATAATAGACCCTATATCAATACGTCTATATAAAAACAGCGTATATATTAACAAAGAAGTAACAATGTTGTTCCTTTCAAAGGTTTAAAATGGGAAGTGAAGTTTTAAGATGGTTAGGTGCTGAAATTTAACACCACCAGACTGAGCATGTCTGAAAAGTCTTCAGCTGGGGCAGATTTAGAAATCGCCCGGGTTCTTGACATGCTCAGCTGCTCAACAGCTTCCAATAAGCAATAACAGGGGGCAGTAATCATGAAAGAATAAAGCATAACAAAGCTATTTTCTATATTCTAATGGGAGTTTACATTATAATCCTTTGAAACCTTTCTCAATATATACCATATAAATGTATGTGTGGGTGTCCCTGATTAAACCAGTTCCATTCTACCCTGAAAGACCTCAGATCTACAGCCTCGTCTTATTTCTGGGGGAAACTAGCAGGCTCTCTGTGTGTCCCGGTCCTTAAACTTCATCGGAGGACTGTAGGAAGGCACGGGAGTCTGGCTGGGTACAATATGGAACTAATAATCTCATTCTGATCACTACAAATCCCCATAAGCAGGAGATCTCATCATTTTATTATCTGTCTGCTGCACATTTACTGCATCTGCCTGTATGCCGATAATGCAGACCCTGTGTAAGCAGGAGATCTCACCATTTTATTATCTGTCTGCAGCACATTTACTGCATCTGCCTGTATGCTGATATTGCAGACCTCGTGTAAGCAGATCGCACCATTTAATTATCTGCCTGCAGCACATTTACTGCATCTGCCTGTATGCTGATAATGCACACCCGGTGTAAGCGAGGGATCGCACCATTTTATTATCTGCCTGCAGCACATTTACTGCATCTGCCTGTATGCTGATAATGCAGACCCCGTGTAAGCGGGGGAATCTCACCATTTTATTATCTGTCTGCAGCACATTTACGGACACCAAGGCCATTTCTGCCTGTATGCTGATAATGCAGACCCCTTGTGACATTGTGCCAGGTAAGAAACGCCATCTAGAGTTTAGAATCTTTCAACCCAGCGATATTTCTGTAACAGGAAAAGGAATATATGAAACATTTAAAAGGTGCATATTTATAAACACTTAACTATCTCAGAATAACAATCTTTAGACAAAATTGCTATTCTATCCTATATTTAATTATTAACCACACATCCTATGCTTCATATAGGTGTTATGAGAATATATATATATATATATATATATATATTTTTTTTTCACAGAAAGCGCTTGGTTTGGGGAATAGAAGTTGGGATTTATCACTGGTTCTCAGCAAGCAGCATCTTTTTATAAATAATATGGATGTAAAAACATATTATTTTAGACTCTTTTATTCCGTTGTTGTAGCATCGCAGCCTTTTAACTTAACAGCGCCCTCTGCTCGTGTCACATGATTATTGACTACAATTACCCTGACCCCGGAGACAGAAAAAAAGGCATTTTGAAAAATGTAATGAGACAAATAATTTATGTGCGGCGCTCAGGAATAATAAAAAAAATATTTAAAAAAAAAAGGAAAAAAGAATTAAAAATGTGTAGAAACCTGTGTATTCTGCCCAGCGAAGCAGGAGGACGGGGGTCGGCACCTTAATACATGACTATGGCGGCCGTACCCAGAGTAATTAGCTACCGGAAGGCGAATCATATAGATATATTATTTAAGGTTTTTACTGAATGTTCATCTGGATGAAAGCCCAAACGGCAAACCATGTACTTATCAAAGCGTCGCTCCTATCAAACAGAAGTGTCTCCTCCTGAAAAGCCAGCGCGCCGCCTAAATCGCTTTACTGGTTTGTAGTGCACCGCGGGGAAATAATATTTTATGGTCTTTCATCAGAGCTCGCACATCGCCTGGCAGCCCGGTCACCCCCTGATCATCAAACACGCATCGGAGAGCGGCGTGACCCTGCCTGGGTGACCCGCCCGTCCCGCAGATTTCAGGCCCAGAGACGATGGATCTCAAAAGGAGGAGAAATAAAGGTAGAGGAACATAAAGTAACACCTGCAGAGAAAATGCTATATACATACATATATATATATAAAAAACACCTCAGATCTGACTTAAATCAGCCCATGTTTCAGGTTGATGAGAACCGAGCCTCCTGCATCATTATGGACCTCACACCACCCCGTGTTTCAAACAGGCACCGAGGAACCCCAGGACTAGAGATGACGGAGCTGGAGACAGAGCCGGTGATCAAGCTATTCCACTGCTTTATACACAACGCCACAAAGTAACCGAACCATTTATACACGCGGCCTCGAAAATGATAACTGCACTCACTTAATATGTGAAGGAGCCCCTAAAAAGACACCCGCACACCCTGAATATATGGAGGAGCCCCTAAAAACACACCCGCACACCCTGAATATATGGAGGAGCCCCTAAAAAGACACCCGCACACCCTGAATATATGGAGGAGACCCCTAAAAAGCCACCCACACACCCTGAATATATGGAGGAGCCCCTAAAAAGACACCCACACACCCTGAATATATGGAGGAGCCCCTAAAAAGACACCCACACACCCTGAATATATGGAGGAGACCCCTAAAAAGCCACCCACACACCCTGAATATATGGAGGAGCCCCTAAAAAGACACCCACACACCCTGAATATATGGAGGAGCCCCTAAAAATACACCCACACACCCTGAATATATGGAGGAGCCCCTAAAAAGACACCCACACACCCTGAATATATGGAGGAGCCCCTAAAAAGACACCCACACACCCTGAATATATGGAGGAGCCCCTAAAAAGACACCCGCACACCCTTAATATATGGAGGAACCCCTAAAAAGACACCCGCACACCCTGAATATATGGAGGAGCCCCTAAAAAGACACCCGCACACCCTGAATATATGGAGGAACCCCTAAAAAGACACCCGCACACCCTGAATATATGGAGGAGCCCCTAAAAACCCACCCGCACACCTTGAATATATGGAGGAGCCCCTAAAAAGCCACCCACACACCCTGAATATATGGAGGAGCCCCTAAAAACACACCCACACACCCTGAATATATGGAGGAACCCCTAAAAAGACACCCACACACCCTGAATATATGGAGGAGCCCCTAAAAACCCACCCGCACACCCTGAATATATGGAGGAGCCCCTAAAAACCCACCCGCACACCCTGAATATATGGAGGAGCCCCTAAAAAGACACCCACACACCCTGAATATATGGAGGAGCACCTAAAAACACACCCACACACCCTGAATATATGGAGGAGCCCCTAAAAAGCCACCCGCACACCCTGAATATATGGAGGAGCCCCTAAAAACCCACCCGCACACCCTGAATATATGGAGGAGCCCCTAAAAACCACCCGCACACCCTGAATATATGGAGGAGCCCCTAAAAACCACCCGCACACCCTGAATATATGGAGGAGCCCCTAAAAAGACACCCGCACACCCTGAATATATGGAGGAGCCCCTAAAAAGCCACCCACACACCCTGAATATATGGAGGAGCCCCTAAAAACCCACCCGCACACCCTGAATATATGGAGGAGCCCCTAAAAAGACACCCGCACACCCTGAATATATGGAGGAGCCCCTAAAAAGACACCCGCACCCTGAATGTATGGAGGAGCCCCTAAAAATACACCCGCACACCCTGAATATATGGAGGAACCCCTAAAAAGACACCCGCACACCCTGAATATATGGAGGAACCCCTAAAAAAACACCCGCACACCCTGAATATATGGAGGAACCCCTAAAAAGACACCCACACACCCTGAATATATGGAGGAGCCCCTAAAAAGACACCCGCACACCCTGAATATATGGAGGAGACCCTAAAAAGACACCCGCACACCCTGAATATATGGAGGAACCCCTAAAAAGACACCCACACACCCTGAATATATGGGGGATCCCCTAAAAAGACACCCGCAAACCCTGAATATATGGAGGAACCCCTAAAAAGACACCCTGAATATATGGAGGAGCCCCTAAAAAGACACCCGCACACCCTGAATATATGGAGGAGCCCCTAAAAAGACACCCGCACACCCTGAATATATGGAGGAACCCCTAAAAAGACACCCACACACCCTGAATATATGGGGGATCCCCTAAAAAGACACCCGCAAACCCTGAATATATGGAGGAACCCCTAAAAAGACACCCTGAATATATGGAGGAGCCCCTAAAAAGACACCCGCACACCCTGAATATATGGAGGAACCCCTAAAAAGACACCCGCACACCCTGAATATATGGAGGAACCCCTAAAAAGACACCCACACACCCTGAATATATGGGGGATCCCCTAAAAAGACACCCGCAAACCCTGAATATATGGAGGAACCCCTAAAAAGACACCCTGAATATATGGAGGAGCCCCTAAAAAGACACCCGCACACCCTGAATATATGGAGGAGCCCCTAAAAAGACACCCGCACACCCTGAATATATGGAGGAACCCCTAAAAAGACACCCACACACCCTGAATATATGGGGGATCCCCTAAAAAGACACCCGCAAACCCTGAATATATGGAGGAACCCCTAAAAAGACACCCTGAATATATGGAGGAGCCCCTAAAAAGACACCCGCACACCCTGAATATATGGAGGAACCCCTAAAAAGACACCCTGAATATATGGAGGAGCCCCTAAAAAGACACCCGCACACCCTGAATATATGGAGGAACCCCTAAAAAGACACCCGCACACCCTGAATATACGGAGGAACCCCTAAAAAGACACCCGCACACCCTGAATATATGGAGGAACCCCTAAAAAGACACCCTGAATATATGGAGGAGCCCCTAAAAAGACACCCGCACACCCTGAATATATGGAGGAGCCCCTAAAAACACACCCACACACCCTGAATATATGGAGGAGCCCCTAAAAGACACCCACACACCCTCAATATACGGAGGAACCCCTAAAAAGACACCCGCACACCCTGAATATATGGAGGAGCCCCTAAATTGAGAGGTATTACAAATGGAAGAGAGGGAGGTCTGGCCCCACATAGGACACGTCCATCTATAAGGATTTTGTAGAGGAGATGGCGTGTCTATGTTACGATACAGGGTTTGATCGGAGCAGCAGATCAGTGCAAGGAAAGTAAAATGATATTTTAGGAACGGGCACAGAAAAAAGAGCAGAGGGATTGTTGCTGATTTCATTCTGCTGATATTAGATAAGAGTATGAGCAGACAGGGACGGTCTTGTGGAGCGGAGCATCTCGCGTCTCCTGCCGGTCACATCCCATCCGATTTCCTGATTAGTGACATGGCGAGCAGTCGAGGTATTTATTCCTTTACAGATGTCACAAAGATTTGTAACAGGTTTGATACTTCAGGGAGAGTAAACAAAATGATTAATGACTCGGATAAAGCCGAGATTGGAATCTGCACATTGAATTTTAATGTCAACACGAGCAACAGCGACGCAGGGATGGACGAGTCTCGGAGCTCAACGCAGAAGGATCTTCACGATGGACTTTAGCAGACACACACAATGCCGTCCTTACAGCTTCTTGGTTGAGGTTTTGGTGCTTTACATGTATATTTGTTTACGTTTTATAGACTTGCAATATTTTATTATTCTGCTAGAACCGCTAGCATTGTTACCTGGGAAATTAGGAAACGAGGACAGACGGTCCGACGGACTGAAAGAAAAGTTCATGAATAAAAAGCTTTCCACGACCTGATCGGATACAAGAAAATGAGAGACACTCTGAGCTTCTACTGACGTGAGAAACCAGGCGAGTCACCCTAACAATCTGTTGTGTTTTTACATTGCAAAGAGTAACATAAGAACCTAAGAATCACTCGAATCTTCTACAAGTTACACTTGACTCGGCTCGTTCCTTCATCCCCCACATCCAGTCTCTTTCCTCCTCCTGCCGCTACCAACTGCGTAATATCTCCAGAGACACCACAAAGCAACTCCTCCACGCTCTCGTAATCTCCCGACTTGACTTTTGTAATAATCTTCTAGTTGGCATCTCTCCTGACTCACCCCCCTACAATCCATTCTGAATGCCTCCGCCAGGCTCATCCACCTCACCCGCCGCTGTGTCTCTGCTACTCCTCTCTGCGAGTCCCTTCACTGGCTCCCCATCCACCTCACCCGCCGCTCTTCTCTGCGAGTCCCTTCACTGGCTCCCCATCCACCTCACCCGCCGCTCTTCTCTGCGAGTCCCTTCACTGGCTCCCCATCCACCTCACCCGCCGCTCTTCTCTGCGAGTCCCTTCACTGGCTCCCCATCCACCTCACCCGCCGCTCTTCTCTGCGAGTCCCTTCACTGGCTCCCCATCCACCTCACCCGCCGCCTCTTCTCTGCGAGTCCCTTCACTGGCTCCCCATCCACCTCACCCGCCGCTCTTCTCTGCGAGTCCCTTCACTGGCTCCCCATCCACCTCACCCGCCGCTCTTCTCTGCGAGTCCCTTCACTGGCTCCCCATCCACCTCACCCGCCGCTCTTCTCTGCGAGTCCCTTCACTGGCTCCCCATCCACCTCACCCGCCGCTCTTCTCTGCGAGTCCCTTCACTGGCTCCCCATCCACCTCACCCGCCGCTCTTCTCTGCGAGTCCCTTCACTGGCTCCCCATCCACCTCACCCGCCGCTCTTCTCTGCGAGTCCCTTCACTGGCTCCCCATCCACCTCACCCGCCGCTCTTCTCTGCGAGTCCCTTCACTGGCTCCCCATCCACCTCACCCGCCGCTCTTCTCTGCGAGTCCCTTCACTGGCTCCCCATCCACCTCACCCGCCGCTCTTCTCTGCGAGTCCCTTCACTGGCTCCCCATCCACCTCACCCGCCGCTCTTCTATGCGAGTCCCTTCACTGGCTCCCCATCCACCTCACCCGCCGCCTCTTCTCTGCGAGTCCCTTCACTGGCTCCCCATCCACCTCACCCGCCGCTCTTCTCTGCGAGTCCCTTCACTGGCTCCCCATCCACCTCACCCGCCGCTCTTCTCTGCGAGTCCCTTCACTGGCTCCCCATCCACCTCACCCGCCGCTCTTCTCTGCGAGTCCCTTCACTGGCTCCCCATCCACCTCACCCGCCGCTCTTCTCTGCGAGTCCCTTCACTGGCTCCCCATCCACCTCACCCGCCGCCTCTTCTCTGCGAGTCCCTTCACTGGCTCCCCATCCACCTCACCCGCCGCTCTTCTCTGCGAGTCCCTTCACTGGCTCCCCATCCACCTCACCCGCCGCTCTTCTCTGCGAGTCCCTTCACTGGCTCCCCATCCACCTCACCCGCCGCTCTTCTCTGCGAGTCCCTTCACTGGCTCCCCATCCACCTCACCCGCCGCTCTTCTCTCTGCGAGTCCCTTCACTGGCTCCCCATCCACCTCACCCGCCGCTCTTCTCTGCGAGTCCCTTCACTGGCTCCCCATCCACCTCACCCGCCGCTCTTCTCTGCGAGTCCCTTCACTGGCTCCCCATCCACCTCACCCGCCGCTCTTCTCTGCGAGTCCCTTCACTGGCTCCCCATCCACTCACCCGCCGCTCTTCTCTGCGAGTCCCTTCACTGGCTCCCCATCCACCTCACCCGCCGCTCTTCTCTGCGAGTCCCTTCACTGGCTCCCCATCCACCTCACCCGCCGCTCTTCTCTGCGAGTCCCTTCACTGGCTCCCCATCCACCTCACCCGCCGCTCTTCTCTGCGAGTCCCTTCACTGGCTCCCCATCCACCTCACCCGCCGCTCTTCTCTGCGAGTCCCTTCACTGGCTCCCCATCCACCTCACCCGCCGCTCTTCTCTGCGAGTCCCTTCACTGGCTCCCCATCCACCTCACCCGCCGCTCTTCTCTGCGAGTCCCTTCACTGGCTCCCCATCCACCTCACCCGCCGCCTCTTCTCTGCGAGTCCCTTCACTGGCTCCCCATCCACCTCACCCGCCGCTCTTCTCTGCGAGTCCCTTCACTGGCTCCCCATCCACCTCACCGCCGCTCTTCTCTGCGAGTCCCTTCACTGGCTCCCCATCCACCTCACCCGCCGCTCTTCTCTGCGAGTCCCTTCACTGGCTCCCCATCCACCTCACCCGCCGCTCTTCTCTGCGAGTCCCTTCACTGGCTCCCCATCCACCTCACCCGCCGCTCTTCTCTGCGAGTCCCTTCACTGGCTCCCCATCCACCTCACCCACCGCTCTGTATCTGCCGCTCCTCTCTGCGAGTCCCTTCACTGGCTCCCCATCCACCTCACCCGCCGCTCTGTCTCTGCGAGTCCCTTCACTGGCTCCCCATCCACCTCACCCACCGCTCTGTATCTGCCGCTCCTCTCTGCGAGTCCCTTCACTGACTCCCCATCCACCGCTCCTCTCTGCGAGTCCCTTCACTGGCTCCCCATCCACCTCACCCACCGCTCTGTATCTGCCACTCCTCTCTGCGAGTCCCTTCACTGGCTCCCCATCCACCACTCCTCTCTGCGAGTACCTTCACTGGCTCCCCATCCACCTCACCCGCCGCTCTGTCTCTGCGAGTACCTTCACTGGCTCCCCATCCACCTCACCCGCCGCTCTGTCTCTGCAAGTCCCTTCACTGGCTCTCCATCCACCGCTCCTCTCTGCGAGTCCCTTCACTGGCTCCCCAGCCACCTCACCCGACGCTCTGTCTCTGCGAGTCCCTTCACGGGTTCCCCATCCACTGCAGAATTAGATTTAAAATCCTTATCCTTACCTACAAAGCTCTCACTAACTCAGCTCCCCACTACCTGTCCTCACTAATCACCAAATACACCCCAGCCCGCTCCCTAAGGTCAAACAGTGACCTGCGCCTAGCTCCTCCCTGCATCACCTCTTCCCATGATAGACTGATTTCTCACACACAGCACCCATCCTCTGGAACGCTCCCCTAGTTTGCCTTCCTTCATACACTCCCTTACGACTTTCCTATTCAGGCAAGCCGACCACCCGACTCACTGAAGGAACCAGCCCATCACTCTCGCCTAGCAGTCCATCACTCTCGCCTAGCAGTCCATCACTCTCGCCTAGCAGTCCATCACTCTCGCTTAGCAGTCCATCGCTCTCGCCTTGCAGTCCATCACTCTCGCCTAGCAGTCCATCACTCTCGCCTAGCAGTCCATCACTCTCGCTTAGCAGTCCATCGCTCTCACCTTGCAGACCATCCTCCCACCTTGCAGTCCATCACTCTCGCCCTGCAGTCCTCTACTCCGGTTTCCACCCCAACCCCTTCTAGATTGTGAGTTGCTACGGAAATAGGGCCCTCATCTCCTCCTGTACTGGTTTATCAAAATGTTGTTCAATGATTTGTAACCCTGTCAATATTGTGCCCATTGTACAGCGCTGCAGAATATGCTGGCGCTCTATAAATAAAGAATAATAATAATAAATAAGCCAGAATACACAGAAAAACTCTGACAGGTGACATGAAGTGACAACACTATCAATGTGGTGAAGTTATGAAAAGGGAGGAGATAAACAAAACAGCCTGCGCAGCCGAGGACAGAGGCATAATGGAACTTGGGGTGGACTGCGGAGGGGGGGGGGAGCAGCCCAAAACAGACAAGAGCATGAATTCCACTTAAAATAAGGAATCGACAAAGACTGAACAGCCATTTTTTCTATATATCTTAAGAAAATCCTGGGCTGAGGTATAATGGTGTTGCGGAAAGAAATAAACCAAATAAAACATTCATATTACAAGATATTGGTAGCGAACTCGATAAAGGAACTATGGAAAAAAAGGAAAGAATGAATAAGAAAAACCCCACAAAATCGGATTGTAAAAAATAGTATTTATATTAAAGAGTATAAAATACTCTATATTTACAGTCAGGTCCAGAAATATTGGGACGTCGACACATTGGGTCATTGTCCATCAGCACTGTGAAGCGCCGTCCAATGAGTTCTGCAGCATTTGGCTGAATGTGAGCAGATAATATTGCCCCAAACACTTCAGAATTCATCCTGCTGCTTTTGTCAGCGTCACATCATCAATAAATACAAGAGAACCAGTTCCATTGGCAGCCATACATGCCCACGCCATGACACTACCACCACCATGCTTCACTGATGAGGTGGTATGCTTAGGATCATGAGCAGTTCCTTTCCTTCTCCATACTCTTCTCTTCCCATCACTCTGGTACAAGTTGATCTTGATCTCATCTGTCCATAGGATCTTGTTCCAGAACTGTGAGGGCTTTGTCAGGTGTTGTTTGACAAACTCTAATCTGGCCTTCCTGTTTTTGAGGCTCACCAATGGTTTACATCTTGTGGTGAACCCTCTGTATTCACTCTGGTGAAGTCTTCTCTTGATTGTTGACTTTGACACACATACACCTACCTCCAGAAGGTATTAATGGAAAAGTATGTCTTTTTGCTGATGACACAAAGATTTGCAACAGGGTTGACGTTCCTGGAGGGATCAGCCAAATGACAAATGATTTAGGTAAACTAAAACAATGGTGGGAGCTGTGACAATTGAGTTTTAATGTGGATAAGTGCAAGATAATGCACCTGGGACGTAAAAACCCAAGGGCTGAATATAGAATATTTGATACAGTCCTAACCTCAACATCTGAGGGTTGGGATTTAGGGGTCATTATTTCAGAGGATCTAAGGGTAAGTAGTCAATGTAATAGAGCAGCAGGAAATGCTGGCAGAATGCTTGGTTGTGTAGGGAGAGGTATTAGCAGTAGGAAAAGGGAAGTGCTCATGCCACTGTACAGAGCACTGGTGAGACCTCACTTGGAGTACTGTGTGCAGTACTGGAGACCGTATCTCCAGAAGGATATAGACATCTTAGAGAGAGTTCAGAGAAGGGCTACTAAAATGGTGTACGGCTTGAAGGAGAAAAGTTACCAGGAAAGGCTTAATGATCTTAACATGTACAGCTTGGAAAAAAGACGAGACAGAGGAGATATGATAGAAACATTTAAATACGTAAAGGGAATCCACAAGGTAGAGGAAGGGAGTATATTTAAAAGGAAACAAAGTAGCAAAACAAGAGGACATAGTCTTAGATTAGAGGGGCAAAGGTTTAAAAGTAACATCAGGAAGCATTATTTTACTGAGAGGGTGGTGGATACATGGAACAGTCTTCCAGTAGAAGTGGTAGAGGCCAAAACAGTAATTGAATTGAAGCAAGCATGGGATAGGCATAAGGCTATCCTAAACAAAAGATAAATCCAGGTAAAGTATCCATGTAATTGGGCAGACTAGATGGGCCGAAAGGTTCTTATCTGCCGACATTTTTCTATGTTTCTATGTTTCCTGGAGAGTGTTCTTGATCTGGCAAACTTTTGTGAAGGGTATTTTCTTCACCAGGGAAAGAATGCTTTGGTCATCCACCACAGTTGTTTTCCGTGGTCTCCCGGGTCTTTTGGTGTTGCTGAGCTCACCCGTGCGTTCCTTCTTTTTGAGAATGTTCCAAAGAGTTGTTTTGGCCACGCCTAATGTTCTTGCTATCTCTCTGATGGGTTTGTTTTGTTTCTTCAGCCTAATGATGTCCTTGCTTCACTGATAGTGACAGCTCTTTGGATCTCATCTTGAGAGTTGACAGCAACAGATTCCAAATGCAAATAGCACACTTGAAATGAACTCTGGGCCTTTTATCTGCACATTGTAATTGGGGTAATGAGGGAATATCACACACCTGGCCATGGAACAGCTGAGAAGCCAATTGTCCCATTACCTTTGGTCCCTTAACAAGTGGGAGGCACATCTGCAAACTGCTGTAAGTCCTACACGTTCACCTGAGTTGGATGTACATACCCTCAAATTAAAGCTGACAGTCTGCAGTTAAAGCATATTGTGTTTGTTTCATTCCAACTCCATTGTGGTGGTGTATAGAGCCAAAGATGTTACAATTGTGTCCATGTCCCAATATTTCTGGACCGGACTGTAAAAAATGTTCAAACAGCACTATGGACGCACTCAGGGTCTCAAATAAAGCAATTAAAGAGGCTGCTCAGTAAGCAGCGAACTTGCCACCGAATTGCATCCACCCGTGAATTTCTCTGCACGGTGCAATTTTCGTGGCAGTTCGTCTATTCACTAAACTGTCAGTTTGCCAAACACTGATGAATTGCCAGTGAAATACGGTGCCTGTTCGGCGGCAGTGAAATACGGTGTCTGTTCGGCGGCAGTGAAATCCCCCATAGAGAAGCAATGGTTAATCTATTCACATTGAACAGCAGAGAAATGTCAGTGAAATGCCCTGATGTTCAGTGGTTTCATTCGGCAGGTTTATTCAGGCGAATCCCATAGGCTTCAATGTTAAAAATATTCCCGTTTTTACTTATTCAACAGTTTATGCTTTTAATTTTCAGCAAAAAGGCTTTATTTTTTTAACATCTTTATGTA